>VZSE01006121.1:1176614-1233881 GCA_013398275.1 Promerops cafer | reverse complement strand
GGGCCACCGCGGCCCAGGGACTGGCCGGGACAGCGCTGCGGGCCGGGCCCGGCGACCTGCGGGGAAGGGGCACGGCCCGGAGCAGGGACAGGTCTGCAGGGTGCGAGGCCCGGGGTCAGGCTGTGGGTGTCCCCAGGGCGGCGGGCTCAACTCGGCTCGGGGCGGTTGGCTGAGGTGAATCGGGGTCTGGCTCTGTGGCAGCCCCCCAGCCCTGGTGCCACCCCACTGCACCCGGGCTTTTTGGGTCTCCTGCACCTCTCACCGCACCTTGCCCTTTACTGGGTTGACTTTCTCTAATAGGCCTTTGTCATTTTTTGTTTTACACTGCCATGATGTAACTAAGGTGCAAAGGCACCGTGGTCATTTGACGGTCAGATAAGTGCTGATTGTACTTGAACATCCATTTCTGGTGCTGGTACAGTAATGCAGGGCAGAGCCTTCCCTGGGGGGTCTGGTACTGGCACACTTACATGGCCTGTCCCTTCCCTCCTCTTTGGTCACTGTTGTGTAAACTCACTAAGTAACACGTGTTGTGGGAACTCTTGGCAAGCATCAACCAGTGAGTCTGTATTTACTTGCCTTCCCCGGCCTTGCTGGGATGATTGGGTAGTGCTTCATGCCATCATTCGCTAGTCAAGGAAAGTTGCAGTTCTCTATAGACTGTAAAGAGCATAAAGATAGTGAAGAGTTGTATGCAACCTGCAGGGAAACATGGATGAGCAGGGTAGAGATGGACTGACATTTAGCATTACCCTTGGCAAGACAGCCCTGGAGAAGTACAACTGCTGGAAAGGTGTCCTGAGCAGAACTGGGAAGCAGAAGAAGTGTTGTTGAACAGCAGACACCGTACAAGGAGGGAAGGCCAACACAGCAGGCTTAAGCAAAGGTCGGTGAAAAAAGAATAGCGACAGGGTTCTAAATATCCAGAAGCCTGGTAATGAGGTGGTGCATGCAATTATTTTGGCAGAGCAGGCTAAAATTAGCATGCAAAAGGCCGAACATAATCAACAACGGGTTGTGGTTTTGTAATTCTATCATTATACAGGTTGGTGGATATACTGCCTAAAAAAATGGCAATTTATGTCAGCAGAACAGCATGAGCCACTGAAAATTGACTTCTTTCCTACCTCTGTCATGGTTTAATTTACTGTGAAAATTTTAATGTGAACAGTTGAGACCATTACCACATTGAAGCATGTTAATCCCTTTCCTTTTTGAGCCTTTGTAAAACTCCCGTTTGTTTACTCAGAAGCAGAACAGGGCCTTTTGTTTTAATGGCATTTTGTTTCCTTTCAAAAATCATTATATGGTATGCAGCTGGTCATAGCTTTTGACTGGGTTACTAAATAGGTACCTGAATGGCAATAATATCCAACAAAGTACATCTTGACTAGGAAAAAATAGGTGTGCTGTTCACATAACTCACTTCCTTTGTGCAGACTAACAGGATGTAAAGTTCAAGTGAAGACAGAGCAGTCTCTAGTTTTAACAGGAGGTAGAGGCAGAACCTGTAGAGAGCCCAGAGTGTACCATCAGGTGGGAAGAGAGCTGTCAGGAGAGGGGAGCATTAGTACTGGGTGTTAGTTCAGCGCAGCGTGCACAGAATGTGCTCCTGTAACTCGTGATGCCGTTACGTACAAGTTCGTGGTAGATCAGGCTGATGTCTGCCTGAACCTTGTTAAAATTACAGTTCATGCCATCTTTGCTAGGACTTTTCTTCATCTTGGTTGCCAAGTTTTGCCTGATGCACGCTTTCTTCAGTGAAGGAAGAACCTAGTGAGAACATTAGTCTTTCTTTTGCTTCTCAGAAAATATTATGGCATGCAAATAAGGAGAAAAGAAATATTTGAGTTGAGAATGCAACTCAGATACTTCTTTTTAACTGAATGCCTTTTATCCAGGGGATTCGCTTGCTTCCAGATCTTTGAGTGGTTGCTAGCTACTTCTCTATTCATTGTGCAATTAGTGTGTTTGATCTTTGTATTCTCATAAAAACGTAGATATTTCATGCTAATATAGTAGCTTTAGTAATATGAGTAACAGTACATTTAAATGGCAGTGTTATTGCCTCTACCAAGTGGTGTTTGGCATCAATGAGACCTTTGGCATGAATTTCTTGTCTAGGGACAAACTTCTTAAACTGTGTTTAATAAACCTGCGAAGTGTTAGAGCAGGACAGAAGTGATCTGCCTGCCCTTTAATGAAATACACAGACATAACTGACCTGGCTCAGAATCAGCCGTGTATTTTTGTGCACATGGGTAGTGTCATGCAGAGGAGGAACCTCAGATCCCAGAGGCTCCAGCAGCAGAATGCAGACCTGCCCCCAGCTCAGTGACTCCTGTCTCTCACAGGGACGGTGCTTGTGGGCTCATCCAGCTCCACGTGCCACAGCACCACAGACAAACCCAGCTCAGGCAGCCCTCTCAATTCCTACAGTAGCTTCCCACCCCCTCTCTTTGGAGCTGTGCTGATCCAGTGATCACTAAGAACAAGCCTGACAAACCCAGCTTCCATCCCTGTGAGTAAAGAGAGAAAGGACATGCAGAAAGTGGCAAAATAGTGATGAAACGCCAGGGCACCATTGGAAAATTGGTGTCTTATAACTGATGGAGTGCTCTAGCAGTCAAACTGCATTTAACGTTTCTTTGAGGATTGGTCTAGAATTCATTTGAGAAGGATGGAATTTGCCACACTTGGCCAAATCAATAATGGCCAGATACCTGATGGCTGAAAGAGGTCACTAAGGTCTTACTACCTGGAAGGGCTGCTTTGCATTTTGGTATCCCATTTTCTTCTGCAAAGCCAAAATTTCCTTTAGCTTGACTGGAGGATAACAAATAGGTTTCGAATTGTATTGAAGCTTAATAATAATTGTAAATGAAATACGGTTTGTTTTAACATGGTTTTTATGTTTGTCTGTGATGTCTGTTGTCTTCAGATGCTCATCAAAAATGCAGAATAAATACAAACTGGCCAGGTCATCAATCCAACAAGTAAGCAATTGTGTATCCAGAGAGCATGCAAAAATAGAGGGAAGATGCTGTTGTGCTTAAAATGTAGAAAATAAGAATTTAATTTGTTGTACATTTGATGACTGTTCTTTGCCTTTGAAGCACTAAATCCCCCTGTGTCTTACTTCCTTGTTTGTAAAAGACAGTTAACAACTCTTGTCCCTTTAAAAAGGCGTTGTGGAGACAAAATCCCTAACGTTTATGAGCTTCTTTGATACTGCTGTGATAGGAGCTGTATTAGTACACATAGACAGAAAAATATCTTTCTTCAGATACCCTAGTTTATCTAGGATAAATGTCCTGGTTTACTGAGAAATTACCCCTTGAATAGTCACTCAGATGAGATAAAAGGGAAAACTAGTGGTAGATTCAGAAAGATCAATAATGGTGTTTGTTTTATGAGTGACCCTGAAGAAACAATAGGCACTTAGTTGCTGAAATTAGCTGCTGATTTAAAAATAGGAAGGAAGCTGTTAATGCAACTGTAGAGAGCAGAGAAAAAGTCTGGAATGACCTCAATAAAATAAGAACATGCCCAAATAAATGGCTGATGCCATTATTGAACAGAAGTCTAGGATTGTGCAGCTGGGGAGACAAGAACTGTATTTGGATAATCAGCAGGAGTTTGTGTAGGGATGGCAAAGTTTATTTGGGATAATACAAGAGATCCAAGGAGGTAAGACAATGTGATGTAAAACACATGGATATCTAAAGCTGCTTAGAGCACGTACTGGGAGGAGAACACAGCCTTTAAAGTGTTGGTGTCACAACACTTTATGAATTGCTGTCTTTGCTGTCTTGTCAGGACAAAGTTCCTATTTGCTGGACTCCGGTTTCTCTTGTCCAGTTCCTTTATTGCTACTCTGAATTAACACGTACTTTAACTCCAGATTTGCTACTTAGCTAACAATACTCCTATGAATGCTGCTGTTAAACAACATCTGCTAATAGCAATGGCAGAATGGGATTTGGGGCACTTCAAAGTATTAGTTGCAAATGGATGTGAAATTTTCAGTGTATTGCTTAGAGTAATACATAGTAAATGCTGTCATTTTAATGGGAACTAGTGTCAGTGGCAGGCTGAGCCATCATAATGTAGTGATTCCATGGTAGTTTTTAGCTCAGTATTTTCAGTATTGTTGACTGTGTCCCCCCTCCAACAAGGCATGAAAGTAAGGCACCTGAAAGTATGAACTAAAATAATTTAAGGGAAGGGTTTAAAGCTTATGCCTGAAGACTATGTTAGATGACAGCCCAGAAAGGCTCATAACACTATGGTATCGTAATGTAATATAATGTTAGACACTGTTAAAAGAAATGACTACTACAGAGTAACAGAAGACTTTCAGTATCAGTAAAAAAATTTCAAAAATGTATTTTGAACACTCCTATGCAGACATTTTAGTAAATAAGCCTCTGTCATCCAGTTCAGTGAAGTGTGGATGGAGCCAGTGGGTTGATTTTGGTGCAGTTGTAGATGTAGGACCGAGGCTTATATTCTGACATCATTTGATAAAATACAAGGTACAAAAACAACTTTGGTCTGTTATAATGGCCAGTATGACAGCTTGCAAACATTGAACTCTCCAACACATCATAGAAGAAAGGTTCTGCGTTTTAAGTGTTTGATATTTAAAGCAGACCATTTGTTTTTGTATTAATATAAGAATAAGGGAAGGTGGGTTTTTCCCTGGCAGGGTTTATCTTTTTTGGCAAAGAATGACAGACAAAAATCAGATTAGATCCAGAAAACTTCAAAGGGTCCATCGAAATAGACAACAGATCTTTCTCTGTGTTTTTCTGCCAGAATTTGGTCTGCAGTCTTTTGAGCTTTTCTCCTTGGCCATTTGGGACCTGTCCAGTCCTTCACCATGTGCTTTTCTCTTTCCCCGCTTTTGGTTGCTCTGGTTTATGACCTCACTTTTGCCATGTTACTAAATACGAGTCTCCTGTGACTTCTCCTTTACCAACTCAGAGCTTCTTCAGTCTCTCTCCCTCTTTAATTATGTACCTCACTCATACATCAGTCCTTGGAGATCTGCTAGCAGTTTTTCCTGGCAGGTCTCTGTTTGTTCCTTTCTGAGATGAGACATGATTTGCTGATCACTGCAAAGGTCTGGCTTATCCTAGGAACTGATGGTTGTGGCTTCTTCAGGCAACACTTCCATGAGTTCTGCTGTGCTGCATGGGAAAAGAGCACATTTAAGGCAACGAGTCCTTTATGGAATTGTTTGTACTTTCTAATTCTTCTGCACCACATGTTGCTTAGACAGCATTTAAACTTATTTGCAGATACTTGGTCATATCCTAGAGTAGGGGTGAATGCATTTTCAATGACTTCATCAGTTCATTGAGTACTGATTCCTTCACTTCCTAAAACAAAAATAACAAGGAGTGAATTATTAATTCTCCTACTATTTGGAAAGTAGGGAGCTTAAGTAGCTGATGGTCTTTTTCTGTCCTCCTGCAATCAGTTTTAAGTGTGAATTAAAAAGATTTCATCTGAGGATTGTAGCATAAAATGTATTCATTTTTATACATGAGGTTGAACCATAGGTTATAGTAAAACCTTTTCTCTTGTTTGGCCAACAAATCGTTTTGTGGCCAAGGTGTTCCATGTTTATTGTTAGCACGGCAGGGGTATATGGGGAAACATCTTTAAAATTCAGTTCTTTAAATCTCTCTGTTGGTTTTTTTTCCTCATTAATTAGTTTAAATAATTAGCCCCAAATGTCCAAGTCTGATCTTTTTGTGTAGATGACAATAGATGGATGCATTTTCTCCTGCAGTGTCACAATTCTAAGTCCAAATGAAGCTAATACAGAATAAAGACAGTTTTCTCAGAAGTTTTGAGGCAATAAGCAACTAAAGTTTTTTATACCCATACTCTACAGACCTTTTGTTAGATACTTTTCCTTGTTACTTTGAAGCCACTGATCTCATGGAAATCATTGGATATGTATTTTGGATGAAGGAATAGTGCCCCTTGCACTGAAACCTGTAGCCTGTCAAGTCAATCTGTATGTTGCTACTTCAAAAAGATAGGAGAAATATTAGTTTCTCCTCATTAATTGACAGATCTCTTTTTTTATTGGGTGAAGAACCTTTTAGGACCCCCAATCGGAATGAACTTTTTATAGACAGCAAAATGAAGACAGAGTTTTCAGGCTTAACTCTTCATTTCCTGATTTTCCTGTCATAATAACACATTAACAAGACTTCCTGCATTTAGGGTAATAAAAATCTTGTAAGCAAGTGATTGCTGACAGTAACTATATACAATTGTCATTTGAGGATAGATGAAGGGACTTCCTGATAATGCTGGAGAAGTGATAACCATGGGGAGAGGCTGGACATTTTAACTGTTCCAAATGGTGGTGCCTGAGCAGTAAAAACCTTTCCACTGTGTACTTGAGAGACATAAGGGAGAATGAGGCTGCCTGAGGCCTCTCAGTAGTACTGGAATTTGAGTGATAAATATACAACAAACACTGGGAAGATAGTCTGTGTGAAGCAGGCAGGAAGAGGTTGTGCAGATGGCTTTTTAAAGGTGTTAGGAGTTGGCTGAACATCAGTACTGTGCTCTTTCTTTAGGTACCTTGGTACTTTTCAAGGTTGCCATCCATCTCTGATCCCTACCTCCCATGGATGTGTCCGTGAGTGTGCAGACACACCTGTCCTGTGCACAGGTACACAGGCTCCCCTGGAAAAGAGTAGATGCTTAAAACACAGGTCTAGCACATGGGCAGGGCATCAGCTGACTCCGGACTCCAACAGAGGCAGCACCAACAGCCAGTAGTTTGGCTGAAGCACAATGGAACAATGAGAATGAACAATTATTTGAAAGATTCCAAGAAATATTTGACAAACAAGACAGTATCATGAGGTAAAGCTTTTAAAACTTGAAGAAGGAAACAGATCCTTGCTTCCTCCTCTTGGGAAGGTCTCTGCAGTACTGGCTTTGCACATCTGAGATTGTTTCATTCATTTGTGTAGCAGCCAGTTCTAAACCTGATACTGCAATTGGATATAAACTGCAGATTCATTTAATTTTCCTTTCTTCTACTCAGACTGTTTGACATGACAGGCTTGATAATACTTTTGCCTGAAGGGTATATGAGACCTGGCTTTGGGGATTGGTTTTGTTTGTTTGTTTGTGGTTTTTTTTGGTCCTAGAAAACAAAAGGAAGGTAAGAAATTTGAGTAAATACTGCAGCATCTTAACAAAACAATGAACTTCCCATGTTATGAAGTAGTTCCTGTTGCTCCAGTCTGCTCCGTCCTTCAAGTGGTCTCAGGTCAACCCAAATATTATCTTTGGCATCAGTGTTTCTCCAAAAAGACATGTAATGTCCTTGAATTTAAGAAGGATTTTTTCTCTGCCTCCTAGCCTTTTGTAAAGCTCTGCTGAAATCTGAAAATGCCTTCAGAGTCAACATAAAGGGAGGATATGACACACTCTGGGCCACACAGAGCCCAGCATTATAAAGGACAGGTGTCCATAGACTTTGGTCTCTGCCTCAGAAAAGTACATTTAAATCTATTTCAGCTTTCCATCAGCAGATTGAAAGGTTAATTAGCATACATCTGTGGCTCTGACAATGCAAACTGGAAACAACTGTTTATTTTGCCTTGCAGCAATGTGTAAAAAACCTAGAGAGAGGCTGTTTGCCATGTCTGGTTTGGCTTCTTGAATAGAAGACATCATATAACAAAAGAGGAAAAACAGGGCAAGGAATATCATACACCAAAGAATTTCCTTAAGACAATCAGTTAACAAAACATCCTACATGCAGCAGAGTCAGGAGGGCCAGGGAGGAAGAAAAAAATTCCAGGCTGTAGGGACCTTACAGATGTCACTGTGGTGTCACTGATGTCAACTAGGAAACAGTGTGTCAGCCTTTAAAGTCAGGAACTTTGTCCTCCTTGGGCTTGGAAGGCACCTACCTATGAAGCCACTTAAAATACAAAGAGTAAAACTACACTGAAGGCAATGAGTACAAGAAACTTTAAGTCTGGGAGAGCTCAAGATACAATTGCACAATAATGCAAACCATTTCTGGGAATCAGTCCCATATCAGACTGGATTACTGAATGTACTAAATATAAGTACATATTGAAACTTAATAATAACACAGGGAGTGACCTTACAGAGATGTGTAGCATCAATCTGGAGATGCAATCCAGGTGGGAGAAGCAGGAAAGTGCAAAGAGAGGAGCAAAAGCTATAGTTGCAAAGAACAGTTCTGGAGTTGCTGCTATTTCCTTGATCTGCTGATGTGTTCTGCATACAAAGTCATTGGAACCAAGCAGCTCTTTTTTGCTAGTTTTTCTTCAGCTTCACAAAACTTACATCTTACAGCATTCACACCTCCATAAAGGGTTACTGTCAACCCATTCTTTTAATTCTTGGAGGACAGTGTATGTTCCTCATCTGGAATCTCTTCCACATGTAGAAAACAAGAATCCAAGTCTCCATTCCTGACTGTTACCCTAGTCTCTAACCTGTTGTTTGGTAACTAGGTGGCAGTTCCTGCAGCTCCTCTTCCGCTTAATCCTCTGGGAAATGTTTGGATGTAGAGCACTTACAGTTCACCTTTTCTATGGCACTGTGGGTATGTGCTGTGGGGTGGGAGCAAGGGAGGGAGGTGCCCATGGAGCAGTGTTTGGACTCACTTGTGCCATGGATTGTCTGTCCTGACACAGCAGCATTAGGTGATTCCAGAAAGTGGAGTGCTGTACCTCGAAAGGAGATTTGTATCCTTCCTTCTCTTGAGTTTTGCTTTTCTCGTTCCTACTTCTGCTTGTGCAGAGACCAACCAGGCACAATGGCTGGGGTGGGGGGCTCCAAAGCCAGCAGACGTGGAGGGCTGTGTTTGGCACCCCATAGGAAAAGCAAAGCTGTGCATTTATGGCCTCCTTCCTTTCTTGGGATAGAACTGGTTGCTGAACACTAAATCAATCCCACCAGCCCCACTGATTGCTTTTGGTGTGTGCATTGCCCTAAGTATCTGTGTGTTTTTCCTTAGCTTCGTTTAACATGTTCCCAGTCTGTCCATCCATGTCCTGCACAAGGGCTGGATCATTCTCCCAGGTGCAGTTGCACCCAGTGGGGCTCTCTGCCCACAGTGGCAGGACATGTATTTGTATATGGGATTGCTGCAGAGTGCCATGACCTTTGCAGCACACTGGTTATTCAAATGTAACTTGTGGTCCACTATTGGCTTCCTGTAGTATTGCTGCTTCCAGCTTTCTCTCTCTGACTTTGCCAATCCTTTTTCCCAGCTGTGTTGTGTTTTCCTTTCGCAGACTGAATTTCAGTTTACGTGCAGCTCGTATTTCTCACAGACCCAGGACTGTGAGTCAGTTGTCACTGGGTTTACAATCACTGGGCGCAGGGAATTGACTGCACGTTTCTGCATACACACCTACAAGCCTGAGACTGTCTTTGAATATTTGCAAAGGTTCCCACCTTGCTGTCCCAAATGCCACTTCCAGAACATGGAAAAAGGTGCTGAGGGAGGCAGATCTTAGCAAGAAATACACCTAAGCAAGGCACCTCATGCCAGGCACTGTATCCTACTGTAGTGGCCTGTTTTTGTCATCTTTTTCTTAAACTAATTAGTTGCTTGTTGGTTTTCAGCCCAGATGTCATAGTTTCCATCTGAGCCAGTGTAAATTTGTATTTCTGTAAGGATTTCTTCAGACTCTATTATCTGGAATCCAATTAAGTAGCATTCATTCAGGATTAATCACATGTGGAAGTGTTTGCAGAATTGAGGTTCCTGTGTTCTTAGCAGCATACTATTACTGTTGTATTTCATTATCCCCCAGTAGGCAAGGGCTGGGGAATTCACATGCTAGTTGCCCTGCACAGATCCACTGCATGGCTGTCCTGGGTGTTATGGACTAGCAGAAGGAAGATGATACCTTATCCCAGTAGTTTGCTCTCTAAAGACCATGTCCCAAAGGCAGAGAATGAGTTTGACTGCATAAAGATTCCTTGATTTCAGTAAAACTGCTTACATGTGTGCTGACATGCCTGTAGAAAAATAAAGTAGGACCACAGCCTAAGGGAGAAGGCAGACGGTCATCTTAAAAAAGAAAAAATAGAATCTGACATTCCTTACTGCAGTGACTCTCCTGATACCAGGACTTTTGAAAGATATTAGTGGTGCAGCAAACTCAAAAGATAATTCTTTTCATATGGTGTCTGGATCAGGCGACTTGCATATGTGCACATTTTCAGGTACCCCTTTTGCTGCTTTTTATCAGAAGTTCTTTTTCAAAATCTTCCTCTTGTGCAAATTTTATTTTCCTCTGTCACAGTCAGTATTTCTAACACAGCTTGTAGATGAAGGTAGCATAAAGCTATTAAGCCTCATGGTTAGAATTTTAATATCTGCAAAGTGGTTTGTTCTATCTGATAATATTTTGTTTTCTTTGCATTTATTTGTGTGACTCTGCTTTGGAGCTTTTTAATGTTTGTAAGGTAGTGGGTCAGTTTTGTGAACAGATTTTTTGAATTGGTGCTTCTGGTAAAATGACAAGAGTTCCTTGTTAAAAGATGAAAACAGATTAGAGAAGACACATTTGTCAGATGGGGCACTTCAGCATTAAAATGCTGTGAATGTTTGCTCCTTATCTTTTAGAAGATGCTTAATGCCATCTCCTGCCTTACAAATGAATGGATTCACCTGTGTATATAATTGCCATGTTATTGTGCTGGATGGGATCTGATCATACAAAGACAATGGCTTTGTTTATGCTGCCAAACTGTATGCCCAGCTGTGCTTGCAGGATCAAGCCTCTAGCTGTTAACTTTCTAGAAGGCCATAATAATAAAGAGTTTAGTGGCAGTATGTTCAGAAGAAATGCCAGCTTCTTTCGCAGATGTGGGAGCAAGGGGAACAATGTTTTAATGAGAAGCTTATACTTTTTCTGAAACATCTGCTGCTAGATGATGGTGTTAGTTTGCTTGTTTGTCAAATGTTAGCTAGGCAGTGACCTGCTATAATGACAGGGGTGTCAGGGTTGGAACCAAGGCAGATTTATTGAAAATGATGCCATCCTGAATGCTGCATCTGAGGCTGAATTGGGGATCTTGGCAGGTAAAAGCAGTGTGAGCTAAAACACTGTGGCTGTGGAGCGTGGTTTGGACACATCATGTGTCATCACTAGTTAGCATTAGAAAGTAAAGGCAAGTGACAGAATTAAAATTTTCAATACTGACAGAAAGGCTTTTGGTTGGATTTTCTTGATCTGTACTAACACTCTGGATCCCAGTATAAATCTGTATGTGCAGTGTTCCCTAATGTCCTTCCTAGTTCCAGATATGTGTATCACTAACCAAGTCTTCTTTTATTTGTAACTGCCTTTTCCATTCATTTGCACAACATGAGTTAGAATAATATGCTGTTTCTTTATAGCTGCTTTTTAAAACAAAATAGCAACCTGATTTAAAACTTGCTTTGTATGGATGCCATGCCTGATTCATAGGTTTTAAAAATTTAATGTTAATGTATATGGGAAATGGTTAGTACAGTTTCACACATGTAATTTGTTGCTTGACAGGCTGGATCCTTAAAATTTATCTTCTGGTTACCTCTCCAAGTCTGGGATAGAAATGAGAAACAGCGATGGCCAGAAGGTATAGAAATGGAAAGTTAGAGAAAATCAGAGGAAGAAAACATTCTGGAGTAAACTTTGTGACATAACTGCAGCTGAGTTACTGGGTTTTGTAGGTAACTTGTGTTCATGGCACCACCATATTTTGAGAGGTTCTTTGAGAGTAACACAAAATACTGACACATACTTCATACATCCATTCAGCTTAACATATTGGATAGAAACAACAGATATTAAAAAGTAACTCTTCATCCTACTCAAATATAAACATATAGGCAAGCCCATGATTAATCCATGTGAATTAAAAGAGAGTACTCACATGCTTAAAACTTTTATTTAGTGGTTTTCATGTAAAGTATATTCTTTATAATGATGGGCTGCCACCCTAGCAAATCTGGTGACTACCATATTGATATATTCATCTTGTCTCTGACATTAATGCCACTTATATTTCTAAAAATACATCTTTTTATCTTTCATGTTTTCATTTGAGTTATTTTTTTCTAACATGGTTTAGTAATTAGGATTTAAGTTCATAGGTCTACAGTACATAATGGAGTGCTTTATATATTTTAATACAGTTTCATTCCTGTAAGCTGCTGCTTGAGTTTGGGGGGCTGGGTTTGAGGAAAATGTTCATTTTAATAAATAGGGTTGTTATTCTTTTAGGGACTAAGTAAATTTCAGCAACATTATAGAGTCAAAACTAAATGAAAACTCTCATTCTGAGGTTTTGGAAGCAGAAAATGGGCAGGTGGGGAGGGGTATGACTTGACTTGGAAAAACTTGTTCCTGAGTCTCTTTAGGCAGGAGGATTAAAATTCCTAAGAGTTTAACCTAGACTGGGGGACTTTGCAAAGAAGGCATTTGACACCCCAATGGCAGCTCCTGGAAATATGAGCAGAGACTGAAAGCAAACCCAGTAAAAATACCAAACCTGTGTCCAAGTGCTGCACAGAGACCACTGTGACTCCGTGAATCTTTTTTCATTCCATGGTTTTAGCAACCCAGTTGACACAGACAAAAGTTCCATCTCAGCAAAATAGTTTGGGGGTTTAATGGCTGGTTTTGTGCCATAGAGGGTGGCTGAGGCTGGGGGAGTAAAGGAAACAATTATTTACAGACAGTTGTTAGGTTTAGAGCAACCGGGAGCTTTCAGAGACCCTGAGCCCTCCTGCCAGGTATGAGTTTGCAGTTTGGCAGCAGAGTAAACAGAAAAACCTGCCTTTGCAAAATTATTGCAAATCACTCCATTTCATTGCCATTGCAATTAGATTTCATTGCTTCTCATTCCCCCCAGCTTGCGTACATGTTGTTGTTTTTTACGTGTCACTTGCATCACAGCAAAACAACTGACCTGTGTGCCAGTGATGCTCAGTGATTAGATTTATTCATAGCCCCAAAATATGGACTGAGGCCTCTCCCAGTCCACCATCTCCCCATGAGCACTGTAAGTGCTGAGTTTGGTGCTGTGAGCGTGGCTGTGCTGCTGCAGTCAGCACCAGGCTGTGGAGTCACCTGCAGCAGCCCCGGTGCCTGCAGAAGATGCGGCTGTGGCTGCGGCGCTGCGTGCGCTGCTCAGCTGGTGAGGGCTGCCTGTGCCTGCAGAGGGCTGGGTGGGTAACAGGGTACATCAGCTCATGATCCCAGGAAACAGAACTTGATGTGTGAAGGAGTTGCTTAAATCCTGCAAATAGATGTTCTGGTGTGAACACATTAAGACCATGAGTCTTTATGTTCTGTGGTTCCACAGACAGTGGAATAATGAAGACAAATACATGCTTGGCTGTGTCTCCATTCCCTCTAGAGGATTGGTAGGACACTTGTAGTCTCATCTCTGCTGCTGCACCTGAACTTCAGAGGGTTGCAGGATACTAAAAATGCTCTGTGTTTTCAAGGGACAAAGATTTTGTTTTCTTTTCCCAGGTAACAGTAAGAATTTTCTGTATGCAGGCACTTGTTCAGCGGCAAGGAGTATTTCAGGCCCCTGATGTTATACCCCTTAGCTGCAACTGACGGTAAGAAAAAGGTCACAGAGGAGACAAGCAGGAGGGTTTTCTGTACCCAAAAGCCCAGATAATAGTGGAACCTCCAGAGTCTCAAGCTTGAATCCTCCCTAGCAGGAGCCGGGGGCTGCAGTAAGTGAAGGAGACTGTTCCTTTCTTTGTCTTGGTATGTGTGTGTCCACCCTGTCACAAACTGGAGGGTTGTGTTCTCCATTGATCACACTTCCTTACCCAAAACAATCTTAGCCACCCAGTTTTTTCAACTGTCTTTTTGGGGTAGAAAATTATGCTGAAAAAGAAAGGTAAATTAAGCCAGCCAAGTTTAGGAGACCACAGTCTTCTGGAAATTTGCTTACCTTTTGGCTTTAAGTGTGCTGATAGGAATATAAGGACTAGCAACACTTCTTTTAATAAAAGCTTGGGCAGTGGAATATGGAGCTTTGGGTGGAAAAAATGAGCCTCAAGTATAAGTTCAGTTGTGTGTATTTGACCAAATGTCAACACTCTAGGCCGGCTGCATCTAATTGAAAGTGTTCTGATCAAGTTAACTGGCAAAAAAATCCTACCTCATGAATATAACATTCTTCCTTAAAACCAAACTAAATCAACAAAGTAGTAACATTCTAGTGTAAATATTGTGAGGCAAAAAAGTATTTCTCATTCTAAAGAGTTCTTATACCATCCATGCACTCCTTTACGGAGATGAGATACAGGAGGTGGCAGGGTTTATCTGAACACTTTGGGGAGGAAGGTTATGTAACTTTTCATGTCTTTTTGGTTTTTAAGAAGAGAATAGGAGGACAGAAATACAATGTTTGTGAATGCCCAGTCCCTGAAATTTCTCACTTATTGATGTCTTGACTGGTTAATTAATTTTTATTTGCTGTGTGTTTTCTAAACACATTTTTATATGTGCATTTCTTGCACACATGTATATTTCAAGACAAAAATATTTGTGGTAAGATGGTAAAGTAGGATAACCAAATTTTGTTATCAGAAGCTGCTTTCATTAGGTGTTAGTGGGCTCACTCTGATTTGCTTTAGTGGATGCACGTTGCAAACAATATTTTGATATCTGAGGAATAATTCAGATGAAGGAGAACCAAGCCTTCACTGTGCTTAAAGGGAAGAAAAGTAAATGTTAAATGCCTCAGAGCTGGCAATATTTGTTTAAAGTAAACAAGCTCTCCCCGCCCATACACATATAAAAAGTAATTTTGTGAGCCTTGAAAGTTAAGAAGTTTATTTTTCTCTGGCTTGCTTTTGTGAGGATTTCCCAGTGTCTGATGTTTTGATTCAGCCTGCGTTGCAAGCTGTCTCTCAGCATATGGACTACTTGTCTGCCCATCTTCTGTTGGACAGCCGATTTATCACAAAACATGGGGAAACTTAATACCTGTCTGGCCTTTCTCCTTTTGTCTGGTTTGGCAAAATTGTCTGATGTGTCCCTGAGTTACTGCAGGTAAGAATCAGACTGAAAACAATGTGATCACATCCTCTTCTTTCCTTAGGGAAGAGACTGGGAAGAAAAGAATCCTAGTGGTAGCATCATTGCTTCATTCACAGTAGCAGGGAAACACTTCATTTGGAGAAAACAGAGCATTTCTGTTCTGCTCTGAAAACAGAGCAGTCTGACTTTGGGGTGTGCTTACTGGGAGGATTACAGTTTGGTAACCTGAAATGCAGCTCTGACAGAGCTGGAACTATGCTTTACTAGGAATTCCTCTCATTTTAGCAGTGGACCTCAAGTGAGAAGAGTCTCATAAAGAGAAGAGTCCCATAGACCCCATTCATAAAACCAAGGCCTAAGGAGAAGCAGGGATTGATGTGGCCAAGGTCATCCCAGGGGCCAGTGGCAGAGAGAGGACTTGTCTTTGTATCCCCCTGAGTCTTCTCTGACAGTCTTCCATCCACCAGCCCCAGAAGTGCAGAGAGGACTTGAATCACATGAACAGATCAGTTATCTACAAAGTCATGCATATAGATACCAGTCATGCAGAACTAAGCTCTGGCCCCATTTTCATATTGGAGATTAAAGCAGCTCTGCAGAAAGTGTATTTCAACTTTCTGTCTTAAAAATATGCTGCTAATTAGGGATGTAAAGGGGCTGAACTCAGCTGCAAGACTGCTGATCTTTCCTAGCGAGACATTGCTGCCAGCATTGTTTGGACTCCAACTAACCCTTCATTGTCTTCTATCTTGTTGAGGTCCTGAGCATGCACAGAAAAAAAAAGGAGGATTGATGTCTTTATATTGTCATTTCTGGCTGTCTGCAGGATACCCTTCAGCCATTTTCAGCAGTGCTCAAAAGTATGCTCTGCTGGTTTTAATCTTGTTTTGCTTTTTGTTTTTTGCTGGTGGCACTCTTCCATGCCCAGAGACTTCTTTAATTTTTACTTTTGTAGCTGTACAATTCCACCTTATTAAGTTGGATTCTGCTTCTAGTCTTACCCTTCACAGGGTTATCTCTTTTAATGGGTGAAAAAGTGCATATGCCAGCATTCCACACTAGCAGTTCAGGTATGTGATGTACATTGGGGATGTAGCGCTCTGCTTCAAATATCAGTCCTGATACATGAGAGAAAAAGTCAGCAGCCTCCAATCAGCTTTAGTTGGATTGCTCTTCAATTTAAGCTCTATGGAATTTGAGTCACAGTTTTTAGCTCGAAGCAGGTTGTATTTTTTAAATTTTTTTTTTTTTTTTTTTACATTTTAGGATCCTCTGGGAAAAAAGAAATTAATATTTTACATCTTACAGAACAGTATTTTAAATAATGGTTTAGAGAAGATACTGCTATACTGCTGACTCCCAGTAGCATTAGCTATTAAAAAGCATAATAAATCCATTGGAATAAAAATGTTGTAGTAAAGCAAAATATCCTATTTTAATAATGGATTTTGAAGAGTATTGCTTTTATCCATCTAGAGTTCTGCTAACAAGCTAACTGCAAAAGATCAAGCTGCTTGCATGTGTTGGGCAATAATAAGCAACTTGAACCACTTTCCAGCAAATACTATAGGCCTCTGCTGAACTGCTGTGCAGTGACTCCAGGGATTTCAGTGGGAGATATGGATCTCGGCAATGGTTCTGTGTGTTTTTGCCAATCAAAGGCATTTACACTATGTCAAAACAATCAGTGATTACTGCTCTGCAGTTTTAATTCCCTCTTTTTGCAAAATAAAAGGACTTGTTCTTGTGGTTTCGGTGCCCACATAAGCATCCCTGCATGCTGATGTAAAGTTTTCTTTTCTGTAAATGGGGACCTGATAGGTTTTTTTGCATAATACCTTTTTTATTTTGGTGTAAAATTCTGTTGGAACGCAATAGGACAGGGTCTGATGGAAAGCCACCCTGACAGCCTGGAATTCCTGCTTCTGAACAGCAGCTTATCCACAGCACAGAGGTTTTGTGATGCCATAAAACATGACACCTGCTGCCCCTGCAGCTGGAAGGAGATGCCTCTGGGATGCCCTTCCGCCTTGGTGGGCAGAGCAGCCCCTTCCCCGGCCGCTGCAGTAACATCGGCCTCCCCCCCGACGCGGCTGTGCCGGCACAGCAGAGACAAGGCGCGCCGGTCTCTCCGCGTCTCGCAGAGGCGCGGTTCCCATTTTGCAGGGAATGTAGAGCTCTGCAGAACACAACACCCGGGAGCGGGTGCAGCTTCGTCTGTTTCTGCACCAGCCCTCCCAGCGAGCTCCTCAGCCTGTCAGGAATATGCCACGTTATCCCACAGGCAGGCACGGGGATGATTTGTGCTTGTGGGAGCCACTGTTGTTGTCCTTCTCGCTGGGCTCTGGCTCTGCAGCGCCAGTCCAGCCCACCCAGCCAGCGCCTCGCTCCCCAGGGTCCCTAACCTCATGGCAACCGGGAAGGGAGCACTGCAGTGTGAGGACTGCCAAACCCATCCTGTGACAGCCAGCGGGAAATACTCCCTGAGAAGTCAGCGATTGCTCGGCACCACCGAGGGCAAAATACTCGGGCTGCACACACATCCTAGCCAGTAAACTACAGTGTAACGATCCTGACAGATTTCTTGCCTCCACATTGGTAGTCACTAGCAACACGGTTTGATAAAGCCCTGCTCTGGTTGGAGAGGACCGAGCTGAATTTTCTGTTCAGTGTTCTTGACCCTAGAAGCCTGACATTTGTTTACTGGAAAAGACCTCGCAGTTGCATCTTTAAAGCTCTGCTGCTTGGTTGGCAAACAAATGCGGGGCAGTGCAGCTCTGCTGAGGTTGTGCAAAAAGAAAGCAATTGTTATTCATTAAGCAGATGACAGCAACGGGAGCTAAGGGGATAAAACTCGAAATCTGAAACCACCTGCTTTAATTTTAGCTATAATTGAAACGGCTGCCCATGGTGTTGCTGATGCACAGACCAGATTTGCACGCCATGCGCTGCTCACACTGATTTCTGTGGCAGCAAGCTCCAGCCCGCTCTGGTTCAGGCAGGGATGGAGCTCATTTTTGATTGCAGGTTATAGCGGGTACTTGAGAATCTGTTTGTTTCTTTCCAGGAGCAAAACACAGTCACAGTCTGGCTCTCTGGTAGACAGATGCTTTAGTCATTAGTGAGGTTTCTGTGACTACAACACTGTGTTCTAGTATGGGTGCTCTTTCCTCTTTTGTTCCTGGTTCAAGGCAGCGATGCTTTTTTCGCTCTTGTGCTCATGCGCTCACTCTCTTCCTCTCCCTCCCTCCCTCTCTCTGTGTCTTTGATCTTGCTGATATGGGGAAAAATATCGGATCCAAATCTGCAGCATATTTAACCAAAACATCCTGTAAAATGGGAATAAATTGTGACTGAGTGCAGCAGCAGGAGATTGCAGTATGGTTGCTTGTACTGCTTGCTTTCTGCTACAACAAAACAGCAGCAATTGTCATGGAGTGCCGGGGTTGTTCTGCAGCTAAATAAGCACATAGGGACTCCACATTTACAGAGGGCTAAGGTGGCTTTACTGGGAATAGAGAGACTGGGGAAAGCTCTCCTCTCACAGTCTCTAATGCAGGGATTTGTGTGAAAGAGGTAAAACAGGAAGAGATCTTTCCTAATGGCAGAGAGGGTCTCATCCTTCACTAAATTCTCTGGAGTTTTTGCCACAGAGTTCAATGGCCCTAAGATAACACTGTCACTTTATATCCAACCTTGTTACAGTACTAGCAACATAAGCCCAAGAGCTGGGGAGCTCACAGCAATATCAGTGAGGGCAGAAGTCTTGACCTCAGCTGCAAAGTGAAATGTTAGAGTGGGAGCATTAAGAGTCTCTCCTTGAGCTGTTTGGTGCAGATTTATACTGCATGTGTTTGTATGTGTATGCCAACTCCCAAAAGCTATGAAAAGCTTTTTTATGGTTTCCTGTGATGATACATAGTCAGAAGGGATACTTCGATGAATAAAGAAATACGCCCCAAAATGAGGAGCAGGTGAGCTGCGTGACAGATGTGTATTCTGTCCTTTGTTGATTTGGTGCTGCTCCTTAGCTAACAGTATTAAGTGCTGGGAATAAAACAGGAGGCTTAACTCCACTTGGGATATTGCTTAGGAGATCCTCACTGCTTTAGAGCATAGCACATTGTGTGATGTAAGATCCCCAATCCCTTCTGATCAGCATTCTCTACCAAGCATGTCTTCATTCCCCCCCTTTACTGATCATTTACAGCTGTTTACTTTATTTCATGAGAGATTCTGAGAGGGCTGAGGTAGTAACTGGGCTGTGCTGCTCTGTAATGCAGCCCAGAGCTGGCGCCGTGTTTCAAGTGGCCAGATGAGATTTGCACTCAAGTCCCAGCAGACACTGTTTGTCTCAGTCAAAGGAATCCACATTTTTCTGTGATCTGGTATCTGGACATCTTCCTAGTCGCAATAAAGAGGAGGATGGCTATGGCATCCAGACTGTCGAGGTGTGTTACCTCTCCCTGTACTTGGTAAACTGCCAGCACAGCCTTTTTTGCTCTGACATGTAGATATGTCCATCTTTAAGGAGGCATAAAATGTTTTGCAGACATGCAGTATCTCCCTGACTTGCTATCAGTTTGGAAAGGGAGTTGCAGTGGCTTTGACCTGCAGTTTTTTTATCACTCTTACAGTAAGTCTGATACCTGTATTTAAATAATAAATTGTGAGCAAATAGCAACCTTATGGGCACTTTCTTAAAAAAAAACAGTTGATGTCAGAAAATTATGAGCTCTAAAGTGATATCTTTGACAGCCTTTCCTCTAGGTAGTCCTGATAGTAAAGAGGACACCAAAAAGCCTGTCATGTTGTTTCAGTTCCTCCTTTCACACGGCTGAGCTAAAAATGAATGCACGTGTTCATCCTCCACCAATGTGTATTTTCTTCTATGTGCATTTAAATAATAGATTCTCCTTTTACTTATCAAATTATTAGCTTTGTTAAGTACAAGAAAGAAGTAATTGCTGTGCCCACAAGGCATGTGACACCTGGGACAATCCTGGATTGTCATGCTGCTGGGCAGTGGCTGCATGGTGACACATGACCCAGTGTGCCAGAGCCCCACCACACACACCCCTGAGGGAATGGTTTGGAAGTGCTCTCAGATCTCCAGGTTTTGGTGCAGCTTCAGAGGATCTTCCAGTTAGACCTAAAAGATAGGCATCCATTTCTTCTACAGAAAGGAATCTTGTGATGTAACAGTTCCACATGTGGCTCTCGTTTCTCCATCCCCAAGGGGTGTCCTTCCAGAGAGACCAAAAGGGTTTGCATTCTTACTCCTTTGAAAGCTCATACTCCTTTGAAAGCTACGTAGCCAAGCAGATGCTTTACTGTGAAAGAGGACATCCTTTGAAAACAATCTGGTGCTTATTAATCAATAAGAATTTAGTGTTAGGGGTCCTCCAGCAAGAAGAGAGAAGGAAAGCACATGTGGGTCTGGCCTCCTGAGTGAAAACATGCAGGTTCCATCCCTGTGCTCTGCTGAGGAGCAGATTTTGTATAGCACTGTTATGTCAGCACTTTGCTCTCAGTTGCAGTGACATTTGGCAGGATGCTTGTGTTGAGACTGAGTTTCCTTAGACCAGGCACCAGGCCATTCACCTGCTCACTGGTGCTGCCCTGTAGATATGTAGATTCATTAGGCTCTCTCTTAGCCAGAGTTCTCTGGACACTTAATTTCACACACCCACATATGCTCTGAAGTGCCAGTTCTGGGAAGGCAGGCTCTTAGATCTTATTTAAAGTTTTGCTATGTTTCTGGTTCATGTGGGTAGGCACCTGGACACTCTTATTTCTGTTGCAGAGGACTACAAAATTAGACATAGACAAGATTAAGTCCTGGGCATCACCTCCTGCCTCACAAGCAATGCTCTCACTCAGACATTGGGAGAAGGGATCTGGGCACTGCTCAGCTTGAGGGGTTTGTTCCAATACCAGCTCTGTCTCAGGAGAACACCCTCAGCATCCCTCCTTTCAGTGCTCCGCAGCTGTATCCTGACAAATACGAGGCCAGGATTAAAATGTGAAAGAAGAGAGAGGGTAGAGAGGGGAGTGGTAGCCAAAGCCAGTTATCAGGGTGTTGCAGGGGAAGGAGAGTCCCTGGCCCTCCTCCCTAGCGTGTGTTACACACCTTACACTCTGTACCACCATCACCACAGGAAGCACCACTGGGAGATTGTCCAGTTTTCCAGCTGCAGAGTCCCAGAGATGCCATCTGTTCCCCATTTGTTGCAGAAGTTATTGAGGTGGCTGTGTGAGACAGGCAGGATTACCCTCTGGGCTTCGATGCCTTTGATGAGGCAGGATCTGAAGTTAACAGTTAAATTAAGGAGACTTGATTTTATTGCCTTTGTGTATTATAATGCCCATTAAAACTTCGTGTGTGCTCCTGGGTCTTCAGCTGTCTCCTTGCAGTATTTCACTCATATGCTGACTTTGCCTGAAAAACCAGCAGCTGTCTTCCCTTCCCACCCCAGCACACACTGAGACCTCCCAGGGCTGCAGGATACCTGTGCTAGCACCTCCATGGCTTGGTAGGGATTCTTGGATGAGGGACACCACTTTTGGGAATAATCTTTTTTCCCCTGCTTTCTGTCTTACAGATTGATGAACTTCCTGAAGGAGCCGTGAAGCCTCCAGCAAATAAGTACCCCATCTTCTTTTTTGGGACTCATGAAACGTAAGTGAATGAACGATACCTATTCCTTTGGAAATGTCTTTTTCCACTGCAGCTAACATCATTTCCTCTGATTTTATTGGAACAAATCCTGACTGAAGCCATGGGGAGCCTAGAGATAGGTCCTGCAAGCCCAACTCATTTGTATCAGCAATGAGAGTGAAAGCTGAAAGTAGATGGGAATGCTACTGCCTTCATGGTCTACCATGAGCTAAACATAAAAGCCTGTGTTTCCTGTAAAGAAATGATGTTGGCATGAATTCATTAAAGGGTCTGGAAAAGCCCTGAACTCAGAGGCAGGGGCAAACATTTTTTACTTGCACGTCTATGATAGCAGAGATCGGGCTCTTGTGTTTGGACACGTTTGAGTTCCTGTCCTGTGTGAGAGCTCGCTTGGTAGTTTGTGATATGAAAGGAAGCAGACCCCAGAGTCTCAGGCAGTCCTCACAGAGCTTTAAAATATGTGCATTCCTGGGAGATTTGTGCTGGGGATATTGTAGGATGGAGCTCACAAAAGTAATAGAAGAACTGAGCTGGCTGGACTGATAGGGAAAGAAAGGAATCAGAGCACAAGAGGTAAGTTAGGTCTCATCATAATTGCTACAAAGTACAGAGTTTCAAGATTATAATGTACATGTCTCTAGTTTAAACTATGTCTGAGGTAGATAAAAAAGTAGTCACATTCCATTTTGCATGAAATACTTTAATTTAAAATCTTTTCCTTCCCTATTTGCAGGTAACATTTTTTCTAGAATTCCTTTAAAACTGGAAAAGATAAAATTCTGATGATATTTTAAATTCAATGTTAGACGCTTGAAGCTTTATTTAAAATTTATTGTTTATTTTTTAATTTTAATATTATTCCAGAATATTATAAGCTCCATAGCTCATACATCACATTTTATTTTTAAAAAATCTTTAAAGGCAGTTTCTGCTTTATAAAGTTCACAATAGCCTCTCTTTAGTTAAAATAGTTCTTCCCATTGCTAGAATGAAACAACCTGATATTTTGATATATTGTGGTCTACTAGTACTGTCACAAAATAATATGAAAATAATAAAGTTTAAATAAACTTACGATGCTTTCAAATCAGAAACCAAAATGTAATTTCTTTTTTTTAATGGAAACATAATTTTTGAGAAGCATTTAAGAAAAAAACTGACCACTTTTATCCCAAAATGAGTGAATCCCAAACTGATAATCTCTTTTGTTTTGGATTTTGTGAGCTCATGATCTCACTGTAGCATCTGAAACAGGAAAACAGTTTGTACTTCCTACCTTATAAATGTAAAAGCCTAACTGTTAAAAATGAACTGTAGATTGCAGCTCCTTAGTTTTATAGCAGAGCAGTAGAAACTTATACTCTCCCAGTGGCAATGAATGTATTTCAAGCAAAGATGTAGACAGTTTTTCAGTGTTTACTTTACATAAAAGGCTGTAAAAACATTTCCATACATTACTGTTGAGCTAAGTCAAGATAGCTCATACACTGTATGAGCTACTAAGTTTCATACAGTTTTCCTTTGTTATCTGTGTTAGAACTGTTTGTTTATATTTTTGACAACAAGGAGACATCTCCTGGTATTAGCAAAAGCGTAGATAACATAATTTATTCAGTGTAGTATTTAATATTAACATGACATCTGTTAGTTTGGAAATCACTGTTTGGCTTTCAGGTAGAAATGCATTCTTAGCTTTGTAATTATATAATTAAGATATTTCTCAATATCCAACTGAGTGTGGATCCCATGCTGTCTCGCGTGGAGGTAGGAGGAAGTTCTTTCCTCAGGGACTTGTCATCTGATGCCTTTTTAGCAACCAGTTGGCTCTGCACTGGCAAACTGCTTGGCCAGTGGGATGATTTAAGTGAATGGAACTTTGCACATTCATAAATGCTGGGCATAAATCAGGCACTAATCTGAAATAATAATTGCAGAAAGGAAGAAATATGATCCTGTGATTAAGGTATTAGACTGAGACTGAAGAGAGCTGGTTTTTCCTCTGTACTCTGCCATCAGTTTGAGTTTGACTTTGGACAAATCTTCGTGCCTCAGAAGTCCATCTGCAAAAAAGGGCAGATTCCCAATATCGTGGTGAGGTTACAACAAGAAATGTGTTGGACATGGTGGAGCTCCATAATCCCAAACAGTAATGGAAACCAGAGAGTTAACATGAATTGTAGAGATCATCAGGAAAGTAGGACAGTGATTATGGTGAAGGGCACTGGGACTTGCTCAGCTCTGGTCATTGATGACACAGAATCTTTACAAGTGGGAATTAAGGGGTCTTTTTGCCTTCATTGTTTTAATTTAACTTGTGATTACAATCTCAATGTCGCAATGCAGAATACAGTAGATATAGATACCTAATGAAAAGAAAGTTATGCTTTCTTCAGTTTAAGAGCTAAGAAGAAGTTAGAATTTTGCTGTAATGTGTGTAGAAAAAGTAGGACAAATCATCACTCTTCTGCTTTTTTATAAGTATTTTTCCCTGCATTGTGGTGCTTGTGCCTGAAAGTAGTTGGCCCAGTGCGTAGCTGACTTAGGCAGCAGCAAAGCACAAAATCCCTCCTTTGCTGTGCTGTCTAAAAAACTATTTGGCCACAAGCACCCTGTGTGTCTCATTGTTTCCTTGTATTACTCATCTGCCTATATTCATCCATTGTTTTTTGTTCTTATATGAAATTAAAAGATTTTTGGGAAAGAGCGTTTTTATTGTGTTTGTACAGAATTTAGTATGTGGGGGGCTAATTCCAAGAAAGCAGCTCCCAGGCTTACTGGCAGTATAGATAATAACAAATGCCACTGCTTTTTCTATCCCATAGTACAAGGGATAAATTTTGGCTCATGGGTCCTGGGCACTCCTTACATGCTTAACTTTTCATGTGGCATTTTTGAGGCCTTTCTGGATTTATAGCAGTAGGATTGGAAGTTTGGTCCCTTGCTATTGCAAGCAATGACATCATAAACTGTTTCATAAACTTTCATAAACTGTTCAAGTGCCAGTTCCCAGCAGTAGTTAATAAAATAGAGATGTTTCAGTTGTTTCTAGAGATACCCAGCATGATTTTACTGCATCGAACATCAGGATGGTGAGCCAATCCATTAAATAACGCTCACAGCAGTAACTCACTACCTGTGTGACAAATAAATAAATAAATAAAACTAGAAAAGAAATTATCAAATGAGCAGAAGAATAGGGAAAACATTTGCACTGTCAATGTTATGATTTTTTTGAAGAGGAGAGTGATAAGTCCTTTTTTGAATGTTACCTCTGTTAAAATGCAGTGCGTTCCTGGGGCCCAAAGACCTTTTCCCATATAAAGAATATAAAGATAAGTTTGGGAAATCGAACAAGCGAAAAGGATTTAATGAAGGCCTGTGGGAAATAGAAAACAACCCTGGAGTAAAGTTTACTGGATATCAGGTAAATGACTTTCACACCTATTGCTCCTTATCTTACTTGTTTTCTTCTTTTACTGCTTGTCAAAGTGAGCATTTTAAGAGTGATGTGTAAGGTTCTGATTTTGGTGGGGCAAGAAAGTTTTGCATCTCTGGTAATTGTGTAACGTAAAGACAGCTGTGGTCTCACACTCTGTGACAAATGGAACTTTAATCATACTGCAGAGCCTTTTGCTTTCTGTGATATTCTGGGGTGGTGAAGTGGAAAATTCTGCAAAACATTTAGTTAAATTAAAAATTGATGGTTTTATTTACTCCTGTACAAACATGAATAATTTCTGACTTCTTCTTTCTGTTGTTTATTTCTATATCAGCCTCCATGTATTTTACACAGGCCTTAAGGTCACTGCACTCTTGATTTTTACATTGGTAATGTATAACACACAGTGCCAAAGCTAAGAGGAGTGAGGAGGTGGAGGGTTAAGCTGCTGTTAGGAGACAGTTGCTGCTGTACAACAGCTCTCCCTGTTGGGTTTCCAGAGCAGAAAGTCAGTGAAGCTGGAGGGGGAGAAGAGTAGTTGGTGGGCTGTATAAAACAAAGAACTTTTCTCATTAAAAAAAATGTGGTCCTTTGAAGGCAGGAATCACCTCCAAAAGAAGGCAAACACCTATTACATTATTATCACAAAACCCTACAAGCCAGAGATACAGACCACCTGCAGAAAAGCTGCTGCCTCTCTCAGTTCCTGTTTCATATTTTCAGCCCTACACATGTTTTGCATACACTTGGGGATTTTTAAAAAATCCAGTGAATAGTCTGTGGGAGATGGGCTGTCAAAGAGTGCTCAGCCTGCTGGTCAGGGTTTGCTTTTCCAAAACACAGAGATCTTGCCCTTTGAGCTGAGTGTAACAGCCATCTTCTCTCACAAAAAAAGTCTCTGCTATTGCAGCCAAAGTCTGAAAGTTTCAGTAGTTTTTCCCAAAGTAGAAGCTGCCAGGTCCCTCCACTGAGCAGCCCTTAGTTCTCCTCCAGCAAACACGATTTTGTTATCGGATCTTCTGTTTCTGTGTAAACCCTTTAGAACATGCTATCCCAGAATCTGCATCTGATAACTGAGTTCAAGCGGTGACTGAGAAAATTGCCTTTGCAGCCCTTTTTCCTGATAATTGCAAAAATAACCTGGGCTCTTTCTAACTGTAGCAATTGAAGTGTAAGCTGTCCATTTCCACTATTTCTATCTTCAGTGCAGAACAAAAATCAAGTAATAGATATTAGTGATATTTTTATTGTTTATGTTATTATTGTTGTTGTTATTTTAAAGGCAATTCAGCAACAGAGCTCATCAGAAACTGAAGGAGAAGGAGGAAATACAGCAGATGCCAGCAGTGAGGAAGAAGGTGATCGGGTAGAAGAGGATGGAAAAGGAAAAAGAAAGAATGAAAAAGCCGGCTCAAAACGGAAAAAATCCTACACTTCAAAGGTTATCTTCTGATTTTTCCTGTTGTTACCCATGGGCATTTATAATTGGAATACTGTTCACCTCATGGAAATTTTTTCTTCCTCCTTTAGCATTTTGATTCTGATACCATAACAGTGGTGTTCAAATAGGCAAAGGGGAGTGCTCTTACTTTGTAGACAGCCTTGGTGAGACACCAGTTGAAATACTCTGCCCTGTTCTAGTGCCCACACACTGAGAAGAAGGTGAAACTATGGGAAGGAGATCAGAAGGGCTGGAAGGAAAACCCATGCAAAGATGGATTGATAGGTTTGATCATCTCAGATAGGTCTCTCCCCAAGAAGAAGAAAAAAAGCCTTAGGAGTGGGCCTCCTGGAAGTCATGAGCTCACGTTTGATTCCTGTCCAGGAGAATGGAAGCTTCCCTCTCCCATCTCCCAGAAAGATCTGGTAGGGTCAGCTGTGCTCAGCTGCTCCTCTTGTAGCTGCGTGTGAGATACTTCAGTCCAGGGTACAGAAGGGGAAGGAGGAAGAACTAATTCATTAAGCAGGGAGTAGGATGCTCAGTTTGTAGATATAAGACCTGCACTGTAGTACCTGCCAGCCCTGTTAATGTCTTAAGTAACAGTGTAAATCACGAAGCTAAGGGTAATGTGTCTGTCTCACAGTGGCTGGTGGACAAAATCCCCTGAGGAGTGGCACCTTTGGGTTCAGATAGACATCTCACTTGTCACCTGGGTGAAGGGGAGCAACATTATAGTCACTTCCTCTGGTTCTGCGTGTGCCTCCAGGGCTGTACTTCACCTGAAAAATTGTGGAAAGTGTGGCAGAGTCAATTTATTCATATTCATGTTATTCTTCTCTGAAAGTGAAAACTAATGGAAATGAGAAGAAGCAAGCAAACAATCTGATCCAGGCACAGTTTGGGGGAGAGTGTGAATTTTTGTGGTTGATCCACTGAACAAAATGTATTTTCACCCCGTTCATGTATTTTTCATCAGAAATTCAGGTCTGGTCTACCATCTTCTTTCCAGAAGACTCTGGGCAAACATAGGATTATGAAAATGGTGGCTTAATGCCACAATTTATCCTTTTGTACTGTAGAATTGCATAACATAAAGGGAACAGAAAAGATGTATTGGTTCCACATGGCTCTAATGTTAATATATTAAAGCTGACAGCACTAAAAAAAAAGTATGCACAGCAGCTCTGCTAAGGTTTTTCTCATTTTACATCTCTGTGTTTAATGAAAACTTTTGCCAAGCTGGCACCATCTGTTTCATTAACTAGCAAAACCTACAGGTGACCCAGCACTAATACCCAGCTCCTATTACTGTGTCTGTCTTTCAGTCAATTGAGCTGCCAACCTGTGCTGAACACAGAATTTCACAGAAATTTCCTTCATTGGTGGCAGTAACTCCAGCTACTTCACCTGAAAAATGCTTTTCACCCCATGTATGCTCCCCAATATTCACCTTGAACAGGGAAATGCATGATCAGACAGCATTCCAGATACATTTCAGAAGTGTCTTTCTATGGCTGAAGCTCAGGTTTTAATTTTAACTTTGTTGTTGATCATTTTAGAAATCCTCCAAGCAGTCACGGAAATCTCCTGGAGATGAAGATGATAAGGACTGCAAAGAAGAAGAAAATAAGAGCAGCTCTGATGCTGGGGACGCAGGCAATGACACAAGAAACACTTCTTCAGATTTGCAGAAAACCAGTGAAGGGGTAATCTTATGTTCCTGTCATTCACTTCCCATGCAGTTTGCTCCTGGGGGGCTTTGGAGCCAGGGGTGACCTCTGTGTACCACGTGCCATCTTCTTGGGTTACATTTCAGTGCTCAGAATGTGTCTAGAACAGAAACATGGACTTGGTGCCTGCAGTGGTACAAATTTTGCTCTGGAGAAATGACTGAAAAAGAGCATTATTTTTGTTCTGACACTTGCGTAGATGTCAGCTGAGAGGAACTACTGAAAACCATGAGCTGGCATGATGCAAAATTGATGTGAGAGTAGAATCAGACTGCATAATGCACGTTGGCTCACTAACGGGGAGCCTGCTTACCCGTCCACACTTTAATTTGTGCAGTCCCAGTGTCTTCTTGGGAGTTCATGGGGGTTCATGTGCACATTAGAGACTCTGCATACTGCAGGTTCCAGGGCAGATGCTGCCCTGGGCTATGACCTTCCAAGGATGGGATGTACAGTCTGCTCCAGAGCAGCTTCTTAAAATCTCCTTGTGTGTTTGTGTCAGTTGTGCGTTCATACCAATATTACTTTGTTGTGACCACAACAAGATGGGAAGGCTGCTGAGCAGGGGGATTAGCATGGCAGCTGGTTACTCAGCCACCTTTAACAGCCCCTGCTATTTCTGAGCCTTTGGAGCAGCACAAGCCTCTCTGCTCCAGCACTTACAACTCCAACTCAGAACCAGTCCTTGTGCAGTTCCCATGCCAAGGCTCTGCCACGTGGGCAGCAGCCGGGCTGGGCTGTCGCGGGAGCTGAGTGACACGAATCCCCAGGTGTGAGAGGAGGCCAGCCAGCACAGGCTCTCATCTGACACTGCTGAGGTGCCTTAGCACCAGCTGCGTGCTCAGCCGCAGCCCTTTCTCACAGAACACAACCTCTGGGGAGCTGCTGTTGTCTCCTGCTCAAAGACTCCTCCCAGAGCTTCCTTTCCCCGTGTCTCTCTGCAGTGCAGTGTAGTTGTTTTGGGACTCTGCTTTATAAAGACTTAGATAGGTGGCTCATGGGCTCACAAGGAAAAGGTGCTCTGAGTGTCTCCCATTCACTCTGAACAAGCTGCTGGCTTCAGCCAGAGACTGATGCAAGGAGACACTGCCCAGCTGTGCTCTCCCAGCCTCTCACCCAGAGTGTCAGAGGCTGATGAGTGTGGCCCACATTCTGCCTAGTGAACCCTGTGACACTTCCATGTCTTCAAATAGGTATTTGAGTGAGAAAACTGTTTGTAAGATGTATCTGAGGTAGCAAGAGGTTCAGCAGGGCCTGCTGTGTTTCCTGTGTTTGTGGCAGTGAGAGGGGATATGTCTGTGAACTTCAGGCACATTTTCCATGTAAGGACAAAATGCTTATTGAGTTAGGTCAGTCACAGACTAAGTGGCTAAAACGTCACACAGGATGTTGGCTTTGTGGCTGTTGACATTCATATGGCTCTTTCTTCTGGGTGTGACATGCGTGTGACATGCTTGGGAGGTAGAGTCCAGCATGCTACAACATTGTGGTGCTTTTCAGCATTTTCAGGATTACAGATATTTTAACCTCTACTGAAATACTGTCAACAGTCTTATCCTTCCTGCCAGCACCAACTTGAAGAAATATTCAGAGTCAATACTGTCATACCCATGTGGGGAGGTGGCTCTGACTTCTGGAGCCCCACCACACAGCCTTGAACTCATGCTTGAGCAACCAGTCTGTTACTAGGATGGATGCTTTTAATGTTACGGAAAAGGTGGAGTTTTAGTAATACGCATTAAAGAGACAATGGTCATGTGGTTTTAAGGGCAGCTTGAGATAAAAGCACTGATAAGTTTGGAAGAGTTCACATCCTGATCCGTGTATTTCACCTGGGGCATTTCTGCTGCAAAATCATCATTTCACACGTGAATCTCTTCAGCGTTTCATTAAGGTTTTGTCACTAGTGCAGTTCTCTTTGAGGACCAGGAGGGGACACTCCATCTCCTGCTGCTCCTCAGAACCAGACCAAGTGTCTTTTCAGAAGGTCTGCCTTTAGAAGACACAGGACACTTAGGGGAAGAGTGGCCAGTTCTTTTTCAGTTGGCGTTAAACAGCCAGTCCCACAGTGTGTCCGAATTGGCAAGCTGGGGCACGGGGCCAGCTGTCCTGCTGGACACTGCACCCATGTCCTGCTGGACACCCAGACTAAGGCTCTGCTGCAGGGCATTGAGCTCCTCCAGCCCACACTCCTGGACTTCTCTGCTGTAGAAAGGAAGGTTGAAAAAGACCAACATGTTACCTGCAGAGTTGGGATGTGATCCTTCTGTTCACACACATGAATTCAGACGAATGTCACGATCTGCTAAAGATCTCTCCATAGATGAGATCATGGTCTCTTTAGAATCACTTAGCTCATGAGAAGAGCCCTGGGCCAGCAGCAGGCAGTGTGAAGAGAATGGGGTTCCTCCCCTGCGGTGTGCAGAACCCACTGCTGCGCCGTCCCCAGATCGGCCACGCCAGGACGTTGGTGTGGCCATGAGATGGCGCCAGGACCCTCCGGAACGGCCACGGGGTGCAAACGGTGCTCGCTCAAATAAGGTGTAGAAAGATACCCTGAAGGCACAGACAAGCAAAACAAGGGTTCGGGGCCCTGATCTCAAGGACAGGTGTGTTTCATTCCCATGGTTTCGCCACTGTGACCGGCTGCTTGAGAGCTGCCTGCTCATGGAGGCCGGGCCACCTCTGGAAGGCACATACGGCTTGGCCACCTACCCAAGGTGCTGCTCATGGGCTGAGAGTGCCTTTGGCCCCCTTGCTCTGCACCTCGCAGGCCTCAGGCTGTGCAAGAGTTGCCTCGAGGAGACAGGCTTTTCTCTTAATAGTACTACTAATAATGAGGTAGTTATTACCTTTTATAATGCCTGGACTGAAGGCTGAAGACACATCTCTCCTCCTCAGATCAGATGGAATCTTGCCTTTTAATCACACTCTTACCCTCAGCATTATAGGGATCTTCTTGAAGGGCTAACAGCCAAAGTCAGATGATTGCAGGAGCACCTTCACCTATATTTTTTAATGAAAATTCTAACCTCCAGGTGGTAGAGGTAAGCTTGAAAATGCGAAGTGATGGCTTCCTGAAGACTCAAACCCAGAGCAAATAAAAGTACTTTCAGAGCTATTATATTTTTTTCAGCCAATTTCATACTGTTCAAGGGCTCAACTTGCGATTTTCTTTTTATCCCTTGGGTAGACAAAGGTGCTTTCTTTTTTTATTTCCATCTCTTAGTTTCTGAGCTATTCTTGAGTACTACAGGCACTCTCAAGAAAGAGACATTTCCTCACTCCCAACCGTAGTTGGTAATTGTGTCCCATCACTACTTTCAAGCTGTTTCCCTAACTGCTGTTCTTTGTCTGCTTCCTTCCTCAGAAAGATGCAGAGCCTGAACCTTGGGGGTTAATCATACAATATTAATTAACTAATAGTGTATTAGCTAAGACAGCCCATCCCAGAGTTTGCTCAAATCTTGAGTCACAGAGTCTTCCCAGAACTGTTCTCTGCTGTTAAATACTAAATTGTTTTGGCTTTCTCAGAATATTACATAAAGAGAATTTTCTGGTGGAAAGGTATTCATGGCTCTATGTTGTTTACTTTCATGGTATTAAATTAGTTCATAAATCAGTGAATTCATGGCAGCAGATTTACATTCCTCATTTAAATCTCTGGTGACTTGTCTCTTTAGTTCTTGGCTGGCATAACTCTGAGTAACTGAACACCTAAACTGCTTTTTACTTTTGCTTTCTGGATGGCCACGTACTCGTGTTCGAAAGCTGGCTGTGGTTCTGGCCTTATTAGAGAGTATTTGAAGGTCAGGGCCAGTGCACAGGGTATGTGGCAGGTTTTCATTTTGGTGTTCACTGTTTTAGTGACAGTCTGGGCAGTGTGTTGGTAAAGGAGGCATTTGCTTGGAGTACAGGTGCAGGAGGTGAATGATTTTACTGTCTCCAGAGAAGAATGAATTTGCTGGAAATGAAATACATTTTCTTGCTCCTGGTAGAGCCTGAATATTAAAATGGAGTAAAGGACTGTGATCCTTTTTCTCACTCTGACAATCAGTTACCAACTGAGTCAGTGGATCTATTTGTGGCAGCAACTGCCAGCATGAATAAGGGGATCAAAATCTGGTCCAAAATTATTGCCATCTGACACCATTGCATTTGGGAGAACATATTTAAAACAGCCTGTGTCCAGGATTTTTTGTTGTGGCATTCTTGTCGGGTAGCAACAATCCCAGTTACTGCTGTGAAGTACAAGTGTAATGGCCAAACTGGCCAGAGAAACACAGGTTCACTGTGTTTTGAGATGTTTGGTTCCTTTGCTCTTCTTTACTTATCAAGAATAACATTGGTCAGGCTGCATAATAGGTTTGGGGGCTTATCAGCATTGAAAGCATAGCATTTCGGGCTCGGTTCAATGTAAAAGCATTTTGTACAAAAAATGAAAACAGAGTATGTTTTTCTGTCTGATTTTCTTTTCCTGCAATTTGAGGCGCAATTTGAAAATCTACCCTTCAAAGCAAAAGATAATATTTGTAAGAATGTGTCTAAGTATTGCACAGTAAAAATTTCTATGTGAAAATCAAATAGTGGCATAGTATATGGTGTAAAGAGTTGTGTTGTCTGCTGCCTTCCAGTAGCTCAGGATAACAGCGCTGCTGGCTAAGGACATGGGATATAACTCAGAAGAAACATAAATGTCTGAATGCAAGCTGAGATCAAAACAGCCAGTAGAGATGAAATATTTGCAGCTCTATGTACATCGAATCCTGTAAACCACTTTGACCTCAAACCAAGATGGAATAACAACTATTGTACAGAGCAAGTAAACAATTATCCTTCTGCCCATGCAGTTTTAAAGTACAGGATGGCTGAATTAGTTGCCAGACACTGTTAAGGAAGAAATTTTCAGTGCCAGAAAAACAGACGGCAGTTTGTGGGTTTAGTTTTGTTCCCTGCTCTGTTCTCTCTGTGCTGTCATTGATAACAGAAACTTTGCTCTCGAATCAGTCAGATCCTGTGCTCTTTCCTTTGTGTGCAGCAGTGCTGGGCAGTGTGGCACACGTTGTACTGTAGCTTACAGTGAAGCTGAGAGACTTGTTCAAACAAAGATGTTTGAGAGCTGATCTGTTTCTGAAGAGACGTGAAACCATGGAGACCACGGGATGTGCTCAGCTCCGCCGCATCCCTGATCAGCGGCTGCGGCGGAGCCGGCAGTGGGAGCTGCAGGGCAGGGCCGCCAGCCAGGCCTCAGCAGCCATGCTGCCCCTGGGGCTCTCTGCTGCTGGGGACGAGGCACCTGCTGGCTTCTGGGGCACCTGGCAGTGCACCCAGGAGGCAAAAAGTGTGCCGTGATGGAACATGGCACTGGAAACTGTGAAAACCCTAGAGGATGACTTGCATTATCTGTCTCTTTGTTGTCTCTCCCGTGCCACGCTGTGGCCCGACAGCTGTATCTGTGAGACAGTGTGGAGGGGAAGTATTAATGTTCCCAGCACCCCACGTAAGAATGATCCTACCCAATCTTCTGGACATAGCCCAGAAGGGAATTGTGGTTAATAATTGCAAAGGTTTCATACTCCAAATGGACATCTTTCTGTACTGGATCTGAGAGTTACAGCATAGGAACCAACTGTGTTACCCCCATTCTACCTGTCAGTGCTGGGCAGCAGCTGCCAGTGGGAACCTTAGCAGAAAGCAGGATTTGATTGACTGATCATGTGTAGTTGTTTTAATGGGTGTCTGAGTCTGAAGGGAAAAGAACAGCAGTGACCCTCCCCAGAGCATCTCTAAGTATGATCTCACTCACTCTGAAACAGGAGAGAGGCCTCTGGAGTGTGGTGTGCTGGACGGGCAGCACATGGTTACACCTTTTGGGGTAGTCAGGGCTCCAGCAGTTTCTGTAAACCATGGCTGCATGCCTAAGCACTTGATAATGACCCCTGATTGTGTGTGGTTAGTCAGGATGTACCAGGACCTCCCACACGGAAAGCACAGGTTTCCATTTTTACTCTTCACAAACCACTTGTCATAGGAGAGAACTGCACTGACCAAACACAGGGAAGATATTGTAGTGTTGTAGGAGAAGGGATGCCTTGGCCAGAGGTGGGTGGTCATGGTGTACTGCATGCTGTCATGTTGCTGGCTAGTGTAACATGTCCCAGGGCCATCAGGTGAGTTTTGCCATCTCTGTTCAATTTGAGGAAACCAAGACTTGCAGATTCTTGCCATGATCACACGAGGACAGTCTGATCCTGATCCCGCTAATGATCCAGCAAGAGCTGACCTTGACTCAACCATGGGAGTTCCTTCCTTTTCTGTCATCACCTTTCAGTGAACTGGAGCCAAACTGTTTCCTCTTCAGAAGCAGCATTTGGATCCCTTAGTGATGAAAATGTTTATCTTTGCTGATGCTTGCTAAGCTTCCGTGTATTTGAACAAGAGGGTGTTCTTGTGGCTGGACATCCAGGAATGCAGCAGTGCCTGAACTCCTGCATGAAGCCCATCAGTGACTTAGTGCAGTGGAAAAAAACAAAATTTGGTTGTGCCTGAAGTGTGCTACAAGGTTTGTAATGGAGTGACTGGGGGAAAAACCCACCCACATACAATCACTGGAGCTGCTTATTGAATACAGCCCTAAATGTTTACTTTTAAACTGTGCTCATTAATATTTTGTAGTGATATGTTTAGTTGATGTAACAAAGCAGTTTTCTCTAGAAAAAAAATTTGTTTGAACAGACCAGGTTGTTACTTGTACCTGCGACTTAGAAGTGTGAAAATATGACATCAATTATATCAAGTTTGATGCAGCATGTTACTTCTCACATTAAATATGACTTTTTTCTCTTTCTCTTTCAGACTTAACCAACATAATGACTGCTGAATATTAAGGGAAAACACAAGAAGGTTACATGTTTGGTTGTCTAATATTCTTGGATTTGATATGAGTCACCACATCTGTTCATTAGTACCATCAACAGCATCCCAGTTTGTATGCACATTATTCACATTCCTATCTGTTGTGTTTGCAGAAATGACATTTTTACCCTTTTTTCTAAGGGTTACTTTTTGATTTTCATATTATTTGGTTGCATGAAGTTGCCCTTTTCCAGTGGCTGAGGTTTATGAAGATATTGCATACTTGAACATGTTTTAGATTCCTTTTCGAGACAGAAAAGGCATAACTCCAAATTATATCATTCTAAATCAACATTTTTTAAATGCAACTAAATCTTAGAAATGAGTCCCCTCCATACAATGCTACAATAATCTTCCACATACAAACATAATTTTAAATTTTCCTATATCCATTCTCTCTTGGGTTTTGATCAGTTTACAACATAAAAGAAAAATTCTTCTTCAGTTGAAATCACCGCCAAGTTCAATAATGTAATAAAATACCTTTCCTTATTAGAAGTACCTAGCTAGTTATACTCTTAATACTTCTCCAAACCATGATGTAATGTACACTATCTGACTTAGTTCCTATATGTGGAGTTAGTGAAAGTCTTTTTGTGTTTCTTTAGATTAATACAAGGATTTTTCCAATGCCAACACAATTTGAAATCATTCATTTGGATGCTTTCCATTTTTAAGCTTACTGTGATATACAGCCCTATGGGAAACCAAAACAAAACATCAATTTTAAATAATGAAAGGCTTAAAAAAGGATGCTGTCATTCTGGCTTTTTTTTTTCCTTTTGGAAATAGAACTAGACTAGTAAGTAAGCATTCCAAATCCATTACTCTGTGTACATTATTGTTGCTATTGTGATAATAGAGATTTTTATTTATTTTTATGCCAGCTTTTATTGTGAAAACATATTTAGTCTGGTTTTATCAATCCTTGTTATGCTTGTCCTTGGAACATCTTTTGCGTATTCAAGGTTTGTAGTTGATGAGTTTACTGTAAAAAACTAAAAAAAAAAATACCACAAGGAAAAAAAAACAAAAAAAACACCAAAACAAAACAAAAAGGAAACAAAAAAAATGTATTGTTTTTACAGAATAAATTTATTGGAATGTGTATTGGGAGTAAGGTTTGAGGTTGTAAGCAACTAAGTTAGCGTCATATTTGGCTTCATACGTGTAATAATGTGAGGTATTAATGTAAGTCAAGTATTAAAGCAAAACATTCTGTTAACATGAGTTGACCATAATAGATACAAGTGCAGGTGAGATCTTTATTTTTTCTGTACTTTGCCTTTTCTGGATAACAGGAGGTCATTAAATTCACCTTGAATGTATTCAAAGTTTCTTTAAAGACATCAGAAGTAACATCAGAGGCTCAAATACCTGTCTGTGAGCCAGCACGTCCTGTGACAGCCCGGCAGCGCTGGGTGTGTTTCTCTGGGAAGAGGCACTGGGATGGAGCTATCCCAAAGCCTGAGGAGCTGCACCAGGGAGGCTGGGTGCCAGCAAGCATTGCCTGAGGTGTGCTGTGGTTGTTTTGGACCTGCCCCTTTGGCTGGAGGTGTAGAACCTGGGGCCTCTCCTCTGACTGCTGCTGGGAACTGCACGGCAGTATTCAGCAGGAGAGTGTTACAGCTTGAATTTCTCAGTGCTCTGAAGGTCCCCTCGTGCAGGGTGCAATACACAGGCACGTGAACTGCTTCCTTGTTACTGATTAGGCTTAAAAATAAAATTCTTTCAATCAAAACACCAAGAAGTCAACAAACCCAAATAAAGTGTTTCCAGTTAAAACATATCAGCTAGTTTCATCTGTGAGAAAGGCACTAGGTGTACTGCTTTTAATATAAATACACATAGAAAGCATAGAAATAGCTGTAATTGCAAATAGAAACATAGGCTGCCCAAAGCAAGGTCGCTGTGTTTGCTGCTGCTTGTTTCTGAGCCAGCAGCATTAGCAAAAGTAGCTGCAGAGACACAGCCAAAAGCCCTCCTCTCTGGAAACGCACGGGCAGCCTGAGCCCAGTGGCTCACGGTCCTGAGCCCTCTGTGCCCAGCCCACAAGTGCTGGTGAGCACCTGCTCAGCTTCAAGCAGGTGAGCAGTCCTTGCAGAAGTGAATCCTGAAGAGAATTAATAGAACTATATGATTTGCTTATCATATATGGAGTCTTACCGTAAGAGTTGATTGCTTCTTAAAAGATTTCTTGGGATTTTTAACAAGGTTGACCCACAAGACATACTTTTTGACAAATAAAACGTGTGCATGTGACAGAGTTATGTATGTTAATTTTTGATGCTTCACAATGCTGACCTTCATGTTGTGCAGTACCTCTGTGCAGGGACTGCTAGCACTGCTATTCTTCAGAGTGCGGAGGCTAAACACTGACATCATTATTATTATTTAACTTCATGCAGTATTTCTAAAACTGTCAAAGCAGCTTACTTAAAAATAGCTGTGGGAACTGGCAATGCACTGCCACGCAAAGTCACAATGTTGAGAAGTGGTGCTAAAGGCAGTCGTCTTTATTTTCCCTTTTTCAGTAGGATAAACAAAGCAGACCGTGCAACTACACAGTTGTGCAATTTTACACATCTTACACGCTTCATTTGGGTTCCATTTGAGCAGTTTAGGTACATCCCAACCCAATTATATACATAGCCAAGGACAGGAGCTGGAAACAGTTCTGCTATTCTGGTTTTTCTTCTTGTTTTGGTTTCATAAAAAACTCTGGCTTGTTGACACACCTGTAAGCGAACAGCTGGGGAAGAATCCCATACATTATGTTCAATATCAGGAAAAACTCTTTTGCTTCTTCAGGGACTCTGTAGATGTAAGGAGTTCGAGCATGAAGAGAAGCACCAATATGGGAAAATTGAGCCTGTGGTGTGTATATAACACATATATTAAAAAAAGGTAAAGTTGATGTATATTTTTGGAAAGATAGCATAATCTGCATGCAAGTCTGCATCTCCAGTGACATTTTCCAAGCCAGCCTTTATTCTTATTCCAGAATTATCCATCATACTTTTGCACAGTGGTATAAAAATACAGTCTAAATTAAAATCATTAGTATCTTGGTGTATGAGGCATAACTGGAACCATCAGTGGCATGGTAAGAGGTTTGTTTTATGCACGTGGTGGCACTGATCATTTCATCAGGTACAGGATTCCACCCTGGCTTTCTGGGTCATAATTTGTGCTAGAGGGTCCACAATCCTTCCCAAGAAAGGTGGCCACTGAAGGGCACATCCCTGCAGAGCCCAGTCAGGGGGAGGGCTCTCACCCACCTGCCTGGGAGGCTTGCTGGGAGTCAGGCATCAGTGGGAGCAGCCAGACACTTACTCTGAGTAAAGTTAGAAAGGAAAGTCTTGGAACCTGTGTTAGTTCTGGTTTGGGTTTGGACTTTTTCATCTTAAACCCAGATTGTTCCAGATTCTGATCCCAGAACTCCTGATGATTTCAGAAAATGTCTGCAATATTTGGGTTTCAGGCTGGGCTGGGGCTAGTTTGAAGTATAGATTGAGTATACAGTGAAGGTTATAGGCACAGACAGGCTTCCTGGCCTGAAGCATATTTTTAGCATAAACAAACATTTAAAGATAGAAGTGTCAGGATAGTCAGTGTCTTTTGTTTCCATCTGTTACCTGCTATTTCAAGCCACAGCTCATTCACATTAACTATTGTGTGTCCAATTTTTTTATTACTATTTAGTTAGTTAGCAGTGGAGGAGATCTGAGAAGATAAACATCAATTTGATCATAAGGAGAGCACTGGGACACCAGGATTTTAGGAACAGAGAGAGTACACTATGGCCAAATCACATCCTCTGTTCTGGCTTCAGCAGGAGTCATTTTGGCCTCACGCAGAGCACGGTTCTGGTCACAGCAGAGTAGAAGGGGAAATAAAATGCAGGTGTTTCAACACACCACCCTAGCAAAAGGTTAGGCTGAGACCATCCATCAAAACAGAAGCAGAAACTGGTTTTCAGGTGATTCCAACCACCTCAGCTGAATTGGGAGAGCTCATTGAGCAAACCTGAGCCAGGAAACAAAGCAATCAACGAAATCAAATACAAACACACTTCAGCAGAGTGCCACTTAGCATGTTTCTGTAAATAGCTATTGCACAGCAAACAGATGTTCAGGGGCACACTGTCAGCAGCCTTTTTATATTGGCCTGGTAATTCACTCTGTCTCTTGCAGCCCATTTGTTCTCACCTGCCTCAGGCAGGCCCTGCCTTTGGCACCTGGCTGGGCTTGCTCAAATCCCTGCTGCCTCTCCTGGTGTGGGAGCCTTCTCAGCCCAGGCAGCTCAGCAGCTCAGCAGCAAAGCCCTCTCGTAGCACAGGGCAGCAGACTCCCAGACAGATGGACAGACAGCTGCCAGCAGGCAGGAGGTTTGGGCTGTCTGATGTTCCCCCAGACACTGAGAGCCGCTGGGTTGCATTTTAGAGCCTTGTCTGGGTGAAGAAGCTGCAAAGCTGCTACTTCTCTGTGGAGGATTGTGAGGCCTGCCTGTCTGTGAGAGTGGCCAGCTGTGCATCAGAGTAAGATGACAGTAAATTTCTCCTCATTCACAGTAAGCCTTGTCAGAAGGAGCTGTAAGGGGATGCTTCTGAGACACCCAGAACTCCCAGAGCCTCCAAGATGCCTGAGTGTCTAAGCCTTACTGTGTGGTCTTGTCTCTTACAGGAGTTGTGGCACATTAGCGAGCTTTAATTGTTGTAAAACCAAAAAGCAGCAATATGATGTCCTGTCTGTAGCCTACAAAGATTTTTAGTAGTTAATGATGCACCATATAATGAAGTTATTGTTTATTAGACTTGTTTTTCACTGTAACACATGGCTCCTTCTTTCATTACCGAGGATGATATTTAGGTCTGTAAAGTCTTTTTCTTTTTTTTTTATTTATTTGATTTGCCTCTGTGAAAATTGTGTTATGTCTTTAATCTCCTGTGTTTCTCTTCCGTGACTGTTCTCTGCTGCTGCTTTTTTTTTTTTTTCCCCCTCCTCTTTTTTTTTTCTTACTTGGAGCAGGGGATATGTCTTGAAAGCAGATCTCTCACTCACCAGTAGCCCAGTCTTGCTCTTCCTTCAAGTACCAAGCAGACTGGCACCAAACCCCTAAATGTGAGCTGTCAGTCCCTGCAGAGCTCTGTGCCTGTGTGCAGTAGGCTGGTGCTCAGTGAGAGAAACCTTGAGTCTGCTGTGTTACCTCACTGTGATTGGGGTCTCTCAGCAAATAAGCCATTTCTCGGTGCTTTCTGTCACTGATCCCCTCTCCAAGTGGAGAATTTTGAGGCTCCAACAAACCCCTGAGCCTTGGCTGAGAAATCAACCAGATGAGATGCTGCAGGTAGCCTTCTAAGGTAGCCTTACATGCCTAACATGCAGCCTCTGTCACCCCCAAGGCCTTGGCCACGCTGCTCCCCGGGCATTCCCACTGGTGCTGGGTGTGGCACTGCCCAGCTTGGCAGCTGCAGTCTGTGTCTGCCTGCTTCTCACTGACCTGCTTGTCTGTATGGAGCAGTCTGGATTTGGCCTTTGTACCATTTTCTTGCCTTGTTGCCTAATCATAGGCAATATTTCAAGTATTTACTCTGCAGTTAAGGACCCAGAAAAAGGTTAGGAGTCGTTCTTCACTCTGTGCCTTCTCTCTAAGACTGACTAAAATCAGGCTAAGACTATTAACTTTAGAAGGGTTTGGACCTGGTCTCATGAGCCTAACAAAGCCATCAAATAGAAGGGGTGTAACCTATAAAAATACATTCCTTGGGTTTAGGGTCTCTGGTGGACAAGAAGCATTGCAGAAAGTAGCCACAAAAAAGGCAGGGTTATGGAAAACACTAAGAGGGAGTAGAGGTAAACTTTCTACTTTTGAGAAAACAGAAATGGGCTGCAGAGAGTTGGTGAGACAGAATGATTTTGGCTAGCAAGGCTGTGGCTCTTCATCCCTTTTCATGTGGCTCACTTGCATAGGGAAATACCAATTTCATTCAGTTCAGAGGCTGTTCCGACCCTTTTGTGTAATCAAAGCTCCTGGTACTTCACTCATATGAAATTCAAAGAGCTCCTCCTGAAGCTTCAGAAAGTCTAGTAATTATTGGGTCACAACTGGTTTTGGAGTCTGAATGTTAGTAATGGAGTCATTCAAGCGAAGAGTTATTTGTAATTCTGAAAATCAGTAAATGTCTGTCTCTGTGAAAGGCTAGTAGGCACTTTGGAGGTTCTTAGTTTAGATGCATCACATGGTATTTTGTGACTTGTTTTTGTAAAAAGTACATCATAATGATAGAAATAAAAATAATTAAAATCTCCATGTTCCCCATCTGTAGGAGCAGTGTTCATTCCCAGGGAGCAGTGCCCACTGCTTCCACCATCAGATACTTGCCTTTATTGGACCTTTGTGTGTGAGAGGAAGCAAAATGTGTTTTGGTAACTATATATGTTTTAATTATCAATTAAACAAGTGTTTTAACTTAAGATAACAGTAGACAAACCTGTAAATGTGTTTTTTGCCTCAAAATGACAAAACACCCAAATAATCAAGAAAGACTCCTCAATTCATTGTCACATGCATTTTACATCCCAGGTTGGTCACAGTTTACCAAGTCAAATCAATTAAATCATGTTCACTTGTAGGATGACTGAAGTTCATCCTGCAGTGCATTGAAGTCAAAATGACAAAAAAAACCCTCCCAAATGTCAAGAACTGTTTTTGAAGCAAGATAAAATATGAGGAGTGCACAGCAACATAGAGTTCTCTTAATGAGTGTCTGTCAGCCCACAGCATTTGCTGGTGCCAGGACGAGATTTAAATAGTGAAATGGGAAATTTTGGGTGTTAGTCCAGTGTGTAAATGGACATCCTGAGGCCAAACCACAAAGAATAACAGAGGGGTTTTGGACTTCAGCAACAAAGTGTAGCATTCACACATCTAAAAGGTACTAAAGGCTGTTTTATAAAAAGTGATTATTTGTTACAGGAAACATATAAAAGGTGGGGAAAAAAAACCCAAACCAACAAAAAAAAATCACTCCAGACTGGGAGGCTGAGCTTTCTGGTAAGTTTGCAAGGTTGTGATAGTCAGCACACTCTGACTTCTGATTTACTTTTTCTTGTGTTCAAAAAAATCTTTGAAGGAGTGGTTTCTTTCCTGATTGTCTGGGCAATTTATGGAACCTGAGTAATCTGTCAGTAGAGGAAAGTTCCTGACACAGCCTTGCCTTCTTAGCTAGCTTGTGCTTTTGGGTTTTTTTTTAATTAGCTTTTGGCCAAACACAGTTGTACAGTATTTATTATACCTTTTGAGCATCTAAACTTCCTCATTAATGTTTAGATTCTGTTTTGATATCATTTGGTAGTTCAAGGTTCTCTATAAAATGGTAGAGAAGAAAAAAGTAGTCCTATTCTCTGTGGTAACTGCTCCCAGATAGAAAATGTGACTCCACCCTTCTTATTGGGCAGTTAAAGTGGATTGTAGTTTGCAGCCATGATTATCTCAGACCTGAGGAACCAAGTGTTGGTTTGAGTTTGTCTCATAGTGGTATTTGAATTACAGTTATTGCTGTGTCCCTGTGTTGTCACCATTGTGGCAGGATTATTGTGCTTCTTTTCTGCATTGTCTGGATGTTCTGAGCACACACATTTCATTTCCCATGTACAGAACAAACCAATTGTCCCTGTGTCTCATCTGCTTAATGCTCATCTGTCTGTCGTAAGTCATTTACTAGTTCCTGTTGAATTGTTTTGTTTTGGTGAGTCTTCTCATAAGCATCATCCCCATTCAGTAATTAACTACAGTTGTTTATTTAAGAGAACCAGAAGGGAATGAGTAAAAGAAATACGATTGTTGTCTGCTGTTGGCAACACAAACATGTCTGGGTGTTACTGGGGTTTGTGGCCCAGGAGGTTCCCTGAGTTCTCTCAACATCATCCAGTGATACTGTACGTTTTGTGTGATAAGGAGATACTTTTCCCATTTATATATTTCAAACTATCTACTTGGCCAACACATATTATGGAAACAATGTATTGTGTTGTTGTGTTGGGTTTGGGTTTTGCTGGGGTTTTTTATGATTGACTGTCACAGTTTTAAGATGGGCTTCCTTTATGATCCCAGCTAGAGAGTGCATGGTTCTTAATCAGGTTTAAATGAGCCCAATAAAAACATTGTGTAGAAGGAGAGAAGTCTGCTAAAGCAAGAATGTGGTCATTAAAGAATAGTAGATTTGATTCTTCACTCCCTTAAATTAAAGAGGTTTTACAGATACAAAAGGTGATCAGCACAAAACCTAAATGGGAAGATCAAGCCCTGGGCCCCTTATTGATTCCATAGGTCTGTACTTATTATTATGTAATTTAAAAGTGAACATGTTGCAAAGAAATACCTGAGCTAGTCCTCCAGCGTGTATAAGGGTCAAATCAGGCATCCAGGAGCAGCCAGGCACCAGCAGGCCATAGAGAGCAATCACATAGTATGGCACCGAGTAGAACATGTATGCCAGCATCTGCATTTCAAACACAAATATTAGTTGCTGTGCAGTGTGAGGGAGATGCACTTAAAAATCAGTCAGCTGCTTACTGGGAGGTTGAGACTACTCAGAACTACAGTTCTGGCAGCAATGATTCCCAGGTTTTTTTGTCACATCTGGATACTGTTGACTGGACCCAGCTACCCTAATATTGGTGGCTGTTGTGTCCTTGCCCCATCCATATCCACTTCATGCAGGACACGTATTCCTGCCCCTTACTATCTTGAGACCATGCCAAAAAGCATGGCCTGGCTTAACTCCTTGTCCATGCAACACAGGGAGCCTTTGTCAGGCTCCACTGCAATCTCAGCTGGGAGCTGTGGGACACAGCCATGCCCTGCCTTTCCCAGAAAGAACTCATCCAGCAGTGAGTTTGGTTTCTGCTCATTTCCTCACCCCGTGTCCTCTGACTGCTTTGGGCCCTGTCCCCATGCAGTAGCCAGGCTTGCAAAAGAATGTCAACATCAAATACTGCAGAACTAAAGCACAACATTCCCTCGTCTGCAATGCTTTTTGTATGCAGTGCCCTTTTTCAAGAGTGTGTCACTGTGGTTGGAAGTGCAATGTGAGCTTAAGGAATCCAGTCCTATTACACCCCTTCTTGCTCCATAATTCCAGACTGAAAGTCTACTTTGCCTTTCTAAGGAGGGGAAATGAACATAAAAAGCATACAGATCTGTTTCATGGGCTGTATTAAAAGAACCCTGAGTAATTAGGATGTGTAGCTCCATGTAACCAATTTGAACCTAAGTTGAGCTTATCACAACAATGAGTTGGTATCCTACAATGGCTAGAAATGGTACTAGAAAATACCCTTTAACTTGCCATGAATGATAATTCCCACATTGAACTTGTCCTCTCTGAAACCCTTGGCTTCATCTGTGCACCAGTTTACAAATGACTCGTTACCACTCCGTGGTCAGTGCTGTACCTGAAGCTTGGGATAGGCAGCAGGATCTTTTATGTAGGGCTCATGCAGTTGAATGTACAGCCGGCAGAGTTCAGCAGGGCAGTCCAGGGCAATCTGAGAAGAAGTTTTAAAACTTCCAGTGATCAATTTGTTCTGAGACCAGCCAACCTGACACGTGTTACCAGCCTCATGGTGTGCAGCACAGCTACCCGGGAGCTTGCAAAGGTGATCCACGTGATCACCAACTAAAAGGTGAAATGCAGCCTCCTCTCAGCTCCTGCTCCGTGGGTTTGTGAGGAAATGCTGGCAGCCTGCTTTGAAGATTTTGACTGGAAGAGAATTTAGTCAGTTGGCTATGCTGTTGTAAAAGTATAATTGCTATTGATTTGCTCTGATAAATAGCCTTTGATCCCACCAAATGAACTTTCCAATGGAAAATTGCTCTAAGAGTGGAAACTTCAGGATAAGCACCCAGTTTTAGGATAGCAAGCTATGGATGTAATCCAACAAAAGAGCTGCACTGGGACAAGGTAGCAGTGGAGAGCAATGTATGAGACAGGTGTCACTTAAAGTAATAATTTTTGAGAGTAGTAGAGGAGAGATTATTGGATTTTACACTCCTATAGGAAGAAAAAGTTCCAAATAAACATGGAGAGATTGCGAAAATAGTTCCTTTTCATGGTAGGCCTTAAAACTAAGCAAAAAATTCTGCTCTAAACTGAGCTAGGAATCCATGTGAGCAGCTGTCCCTGGGCGTGTCTGTGGCATCGTTAATGCCTGAGCTACAGGGCTGAACATAAGTTTGGCACAGCTTGATTTCATGTGCATTTGCTGTGTGACTCTGAGGGGGCAATGCAAAACTTTACAAACAGTCAATATTCCTCCCTGTTCTTTTCCAACACGGGCATCCGAGAAGCAGGTCTGAGTGGACTGTAATGGATTGTGTTTTGTGAACTTTTGCCCAAAAGTATGGTTCCTGCACCTTACACTGAGATGTTCAGTTGATCTCTGTATGTGTAAGCAAGGCCACTAAGCAATTCCTGTTTGGTGAAGGAAATATACAAGGAAATTACCACAGTCTCAAAATCAACAAAAAAAATTCCCCTGAGAAATGAAGTGGGACTGCAGAACCAAGTTAACACCATGATACCAACATTTTCCACTGTGAGATTACAGGTAAACCAGCTGATTTAGCCTGTATCAATGGTGCTCTGAATTAACATGATCTATAAGAAATAAAGCAGTCTGACAAATTAGAAGAAAAAAATGTTTCTGGGAGGCAAGTTTTAAGAGAAACAGGAGGTGAGAGAGGAATGTGAGCAGCACAACTACAAAAGGACAATCTGCACTAGGTAAATAAAATGTTTCTGGGTATTTATCGTCACCTCCTACTTGAATTATTCTAGAAAGGATCAAATCTACAAATCAAGCAAGCAGGCAATTATCTGAGATGCCTAAACATTTGAGCTGTGCTCACTGAATGATACACAAGTTTCATTCTGCTTAAGACAGAAAATGCATTCAAGCTGACAAGGGAATAGATTTACCTACGACTGGATTTACTCCTGAAGGCATTTTCACTACTGCTTCCTTCCCTCAGAAATTTTAATTCAATCAACTATGCTTAGAGAGCAACCATTTTTAAAAATTGTCTCTTGGTAAGTAGAAACAATGTGCGTTGTTCACAATGTGGATGATTCTTTTTCCTTTTAGGTGGAAATGTTCTCCTCTATCTCATGCAGTGTAAGCTAACTTGGTTTTGTATATACTTTTAAATTTGCATTACTGCTTAGAAAAACATGAATACAGAATTGCTTTAGTTGCTTTGTCTCCATGTTCTTGGCCATAAATGGAACAGACCAATGAAAACAGTTTTAGGTCATATTGATTTCCTCTTGGGATGCTATTTACTCTAGTGATTTTGTACCTCCTTTTGAAAAACATTCTGCACACAGCACAAAATGGAGAAGCAAAGCACCAATAGTTATCACACATAATTTATCCTTTTATATCTAAGGCCTATTTGAACCCAAATGTTACAGGATTTCCCCTGACCACAATGTATGTGCTTTTTCGTACAGACTCAAATTTAAAAGTTTGACTGAAAATTAGCTTAAATTATTAAAATATGTTCAACTTACCATACCCCTAAATATGCAAAACCCCGTGGCTAGAATGAGGTATGCAGCTAACATTAAATCTATTGGTCGTCTTAAGAGTCCTTTCTTCTGGACTTCCTGAACCACCTGCAACACAGAACACGTTCAGTAGGTACATCCTGGTTCCATGTCACGTGTATTTAACCCCACATCAGTCACTGCAAAGAGGGTGGAGTGATGAAACATCATGAAATATCACATCTATCCATGGATTTCAGCAACAGAACGATTTCCATCTAAAAAGGTGACTCCAGACTTTATAGGATGTAGTGAGGAAAATTAATCTGAATAAACTCTGGAAATGGATGGATCCAACTGAAGCCATTTCAACAGAGATTAGTGTCATTTCAAGCAACCTAAATCAAACGAACACTAACTCTGCAATCACCTAAGGCTTTAAAGCAGCATAACTTCTTCAAAATTGTCTTTTTGTAATTGGAAATAATTTGTTTTCCTCAATGTCCCTAAGTAGAAAAGCCTTGGAAATGTAGATTTGTCTCAAACATTTAAAGTTGAATCTAGTATGCTTTGTAAAAGGACTGGGTCCATCTCATTATTGAATTCTGGTTTTCAGCAGCTTGTGACACTATTAAAATTAATGGACTATCACTGGCTTAAAATAAAAGCTTTTCTGTGGCTGGTTGAGTCCTCTGCTGAGTTCAATGAGCAAATATTGTATCTCAGTGTGCAATGCAGAAATAGGGGATGAAATGTGTGTGTATCGAGTATGTGGAAACCCTTCCTTTTCCTCCTCTGTCACTGAAGGCTGTGAATTCCTGGGATGGCTCTGAGCCTGGCTCTGGTCTTGTGCCTGCTTTCCTCAGCACAGGAATGCCCCTGCTGCAGGGACAGAGGGGAGGGGTTCACTCTGCAGAGCAAAGGCCATTTCCATGTCTAGTGGGGAAGGTGGCTTGGGGGAACCAAAGGCACCTCTTTGCCTACACAGCAAAACCTACAAGGCCCATGGAAATAATTTGAGCTACACTTTCTGCACTGTGTAGTCACAGACAAAATTATAAACACATCAGAGTATCTTTCTGTAGTTCAGAGGGAAAACTTCCCCGTGTATATGTGTTACTCATTTCCTCTTCCTTTTTATTGGCCGTTTGTTGGCATGCAGACAGCAAAAGAAAAACCTGATTTCCTTCCTGTTATACACTTGTGGAATTGTCTCTAAAGTGCAAAACAAAAATTAGGATGCAGGGGCACAGTTGAAAGCACACAGGATCAAGATACTCACAACAAAGTTATGGAAACAGGAGAAGCAATCTTGCAAGCACAACTTCTGAGTAAATACTACAAGATCTGGATTACAGATTAACAAAAATAAGGCTGTAGCAAACCTATAAGCCATCCCTTTTGTAACAATTTTTTTCTGATTTTCTTTTAAAGGATCTTTATCAGAAAAAGAAAAAAGTGACACCTTTGTTTGGTTTTCAAGCACAAGTAACAGGTTTTGGCAGTATGGTGTCACTTCACAGTACTCAGAGCACTGGTGTAGGAGTATTTTTAATATTACTTGCAAAGAATGCCTATATTCAAATATTTCTTCCTATAAAAGGTTGCTTATGGCTGAGTTACAAATAATTTTCAGTTGTAGACTACCTAGGATAATGGAAAGCTGATATATTTTCTTTCCCTTTTGGACTATGTATGAAGCTTATAGATATATATAATCTCTTTTCAAATATTTCAATATTCCTCTTTGAATACTAAATGGAGGTGCATATTTACTGTAATCACAAAGCTACAAGAGAACTTTGTGCCTAGAGGGTTTGGAGACAAAGCCAGAGTAAGTGAAAGTAACCTTTGGTGCAGTACTAGTTTGTGAAATTGCCAGGGTACAGAAAACTCACACCTTTTTTTCTTCATGCATGCATGCAAACAAAATGAAAATGCAAAGCTTAAAAAGAAAAGGAAAAAAAGCAGAAGCAAGAATTTGAAAGGCAGGATGCACTTTGCTGACAGGCCTCAGCTACAGAGTAGTTTTTCCTTTCCTTTCTTTTACCCAGCAAAGCCCCATCACCCCGTGCTAAATTGAATTACATGTTAAGAGCACTGGCCAAGCAGAGCTGGCCTGCCACGGGTTTCCCACGTACTGCAAACAACGTTGAGCTCTGCACAGATCTCTGCAGCCCCAGGGAGTCTTTTGTGCAGCAAGGAAGTGGGTAGGCATGCTTTGCAATTTCACTTCCAGGAAAAGGTTTCCTAAAACTTCTGAGAGGCTTCTTACCTCATCAGTTTTAAGGAATTGGAATAATCTTGTGTGCTGTCTGTAAAAGTCAGTCCCTTCAGAATTCATGTACAAATCTGAATTTGTGTATTAATTCTGTTAAAGAATTTTAAATTGCATTAAACTTTTCTGAGCTGATATACTTGCAGATAAATCTGTTGGGCTTTGTAAAGACTGCAGCACAGCTTGGCTGGATTCCAAATGAGGGCATAGCTCCATTCCACTCCCCTGCACCCCCTCTATTAGAAAACAAACCAAACTTGAATAGCTCTCCTCTGCCCCCACACTGGTTATTTTTTTTAACTAACAAGTTTGTAATAATATTATAGCAATGTATACCTTGGCCAACAGAATACACTTTACTTCTGTTGCTTTCACATAAGTATTTTCCTATATACTAACAATAGCATGTTTAAAACCATTGTTACATTGTCTTCCTAAATATTTTAATGACAACTCTGAATAATTATAGTTTAAAAAAGTTAAATTTTACAGCTAATTCCAAATGATCTACTGATATGTTCAGGACTTACAATGATTAGCCCACTGATTAGTAGCATTAAACACAATTATTTCCTGGAAACAATTCTTAATTTGGGACTGAAAGAGTCACATGAAAAATTCATAAGTAGTCTCGTTAAGATTTAAAGGCATGCTCGGATATGGAGCATAATTTACCTGTGAAGACTAAATACAACTTCTGAAAAACAAACAGCTTGGGTGGGCTGTGAGGTCCCAGTGAAAGGAGTCAAAGCTTTTTCTATAACCTTCTGGGCAAGGAAGTTTAGGTTTCCAAGAAAGGATTCACGAAGAAATGCAATATTAGATTTTCAGGTCACCAGCTTTTCCTGAACTCTCTTTTTGAAATAGAATATTAAATCTAAGTTTCTCTGAAATACATACTGAATTAAAATATCAAACCTAGGTAAGCAGTTATCTCCAGGTAAGCCCAGGAGACATGGCTGTATTTCAGCAAGTAATCAGTCCATCACATATTTTCTATAATGTCTATTTCTGTAGTATTCTTAATACCAGGAAAACAAACTGAAACCCTCATCCATGCTCCACACAAAGGCTGCTCTCACTAATGTGTGCAGTAAAAATTGCCATCACTACCTTTAACTACACTTGGTGAGTCTAAAGAGTGTGCATCTGGCCAGAATTAGTGAGTCCTTCAAATAAATCAGCTCAAATGGCTTTGGGGTGGGACATGTGGTTTCCTATAAGCCTGTGCAAGAGAGTAGAAGGTTTAGCACATAAAGATTCCCCCAATTTGCCTTCCATAGGGATTTGCCCTAAAAATTGTGGTTCTGTGGGTGTTCTTCAGCCCTGAGGAGATATGAACATCTCTCTGCTTCTCTTTCCTCCTGAAGAATGGAAGGCTGGCTGGATGTTGTGTTTCACACCTCTCTGGGAGGGTCTGTGCTGCCTGGCCTGCAGTGCCACAGGCTGCTGGCTCGGAGCAGCCACCAATCCTTCATCCCTCTCCATGTCTGCAGCTACAGAATGAACCTGACTGAGACTCAGGAGCTCTTGTGATGCAAAAATATTAATTTATTATATTGCCTACATACTGATACGGAGTGCTGCAGCAATAATCTGGCTTGCTTACAGCAACTGAGAGTTAAAAGAGCTGTTCTGTGCTAGGTACTGCAGGGGCTTTAAAACTTTTTTTATAAAACAGTGCATAAACTATTAATGCATTATTTTGATGGCTCAGTTAATCTTATTACAACCCACCTAGTCATTTCAAAGGCAAAAGTCTAAGAAGTTTTAAGTAAACATCTTTACAGATTTTTTAATAAGAAATGTGTAAAGAATTTTCGTATCAATTTATGTACAGTGTCTCACCTGTAAAATCTAATATTGCAGAAAGCACATACAAAAATTATTAAATTACATGAAATCTGTAAGTCATCTGCAGAAGAGTACTTTCCTGCAGTGTTTCTATGGGATTTTGTGGTGCTTTATGAAGCTGGAATATGCCAGTATTTTCATCAGCTAAGAAACTGAAACAGACAGAAACTGAATAGACAGAAGGTAGAAACACAATTACACCTATGAATTGGTTCTTTACTCCAGACATGAGATTCTTTTGCTTTTTCTCTATTCCACCATAATGAAATAGTCCTGCAGTATAGATATTTTTTCAGTCTTCAGAGCCAGACAGCAATTGTCCTAAGAGTGAACAGTCACAGCACATTCCATGCTCACCAAGGGACCTATAAAACCCACCAGAAGCAGCCAGCAAACTTCAGCTGCCCTAACAGTAGCCAGCACTGAAATGCAATAGAATTACCTTGACTGGAGTGTCATGAGTCACTGAAGGTTGGTTATAAATTCTGAACCCAGCCCATATGGGGAGGCAGACATATGGTATACTTAGGAAAATAGCAGGACACACTTTTGCTCCATATTTGCCTGTTAAAAAAATTATTACAAGATTTATGAGAATTTGTAAGCTCTATTGCAGAAGAATTAAAAAATATGCTATGTAACATCAAACCTGAAGCAACTGTGGTAATGTAAAAAAACATAAAACTTTAGAAATCACTAATGTTAACACACAAATTCTCTTGAAAATCACATTCTCAACAGAAGTAGAGACACAGGTAAAAGAGAGCCTATGAGACAGGAAGCCATTTCAGAATTAGGGACTTTTTGAGAAGATGGGAAGCCACATCTGTTACCCTGCATTGGGTAATCCTGTAGGATGGGACAGCTTTCAAATCTCTCAATGGAACCTGCTTAAAATAGAGACCTCATTATTTTTAAAATGGGAAAAAAAATGTATCAGTTTTTCAAGATCTGATACTGCATTAGTTTTCCAAAGTGCTGATTTCTCCCACAGGCCTGTACTGAGGACAAAACTTTCAGAGAGCTCTCCTCAGCCTGGGGTAAACCAGGAAAATGTGTGTCTGACATTGGCTACTCTGTGTGTTGGAAAGGGAGGTGGCAGGCGTGCTCTTAGAGGCTTTCTAAGAGGAAAGAGGAAGGGACAGTCCCACTAAAGCTGCTGGTTTCTCTGTGGTATCTTCAGAGGAGGGAGCTGGGCTGGCCCCAGCCTGCACCATGAATATTCCTCCTCTGGCATAAAAAGCAGGACCAAAGCAACCTTTCCGAAAGCTGACTGCAGGATTTGGACATATCAGTATTTTTCTCAGCTGAGCATTTGTCAACTTTGTAACAGTTTAGGCTTAGCTAAAAAGGAAATCTTTTCTTGAGAAAGGTTTCCCCCTTAATGGATCACCTGCCAGTAACAATGATGTAAATGTTTTTATTGTAATCCTCACCTCTAGCAGCACTGCTATGCACAGATTTATGTTAGAAATTTAGGAATGTTAAATTTAGTTTGAAAACAGAACTAGATTTTACTTTTAAAGGTGATTTGGGTGCCTCTTGTAAGCTGTTGGGAAGTCAGACTTCTAAGCAAATTGGAAATTTTATGCAAAGTAAGATTTATATTTTTATGATACTAAGAGACATTATTGTCTCATTACTTAAACCTGGTTTAGATGAAAGAATTCTAGATATATCAAAACACAATTCTTTCTTTTTTCCCCTTGAAAGCAAAGTAAATTTAAAGGGTTTATTTCCCCCCCATATCCATCTTTTCTTCCTCATATTTAAATTTTAGAATATCTTGTGTCTCTTTACTGATATTCCTAAAATGCCTCTTTCATATTATTACAGAAATGAACCAACACTGCACTAAAATATAGATAGCACAATGCTGAATTTAGAAAATGTTTCACAGGAAAAAGCTGGTCATATAAATTACTTCCTTACCCACAATATTTCCAGGCATAAAGACAATGATGCTCATGATAATGGAACCCAGCCAGTAGAGACCAATGGTTCTATAGCTTTGTCTGTTTAAAAAAGAAAACAAGACATAATTATTGAACCGTTTCTAAAAATTCCCTACCCTAAATATTACACTCATTGCTGGGGTTGTATTTTATCAAGTAGAGGCTTTTAAAATCTGTACCACAAGAGTGGATTGTTGCCTCTGAGAGGGGTCATGGAGAAATCCTACATTTGTGTGGGACAAGGCTATCACATGGACAGTGCAGGCTTTGGGCATACTCAGTTATTTGCTGTTGTGTCACTCCCCTGAAGGCTGACTGCATGAGTTTGCACATCACAGGCTGTATAAGACTATAAAATAATTAATAATTAATTTCATACTGTTAATGCTACTATTACCAGCAGGTACATTTGCCTCTGGAATTGAAGTGCTTATTCTCTCAAACTCTTTTTTCAACAGCAAGAAGCGTAAGAATCTCTAGAAATAACCATTTTCTCTTAAACTTCCTGTCACTTTCTAACAGGCATGAGAGATCATGGTGCTAAGCAATACATTATTCCTATCATAAATTTCTTATTTGAAAAACAATGTTTCTTTCACACATGCTTTTAATACACATCATCTTTCAGCTTTTAGCTAACATAAAGCCATGTAGATGTGCTACCCTCTGCTGCAGGGTGAAGACAGGATACATCTCCATGCATTTTCTGGGCTTAAGTCAGCTGAGAGGAAAGGTGACTTGGCAAGGGTAGAAGCCCTGGAAGTAATGAAATTTTAACAGCGTTGCTTTGGCCTACGACAGGAAACCGCCCCGAAATAAAAATCTAAGTAGTGCGTGGAAAAGAAAGGCCTTTGTAGATGATAGGGAATGCAAGCCAGGTGACCAGTGCCCAGCTGAGAGACTCACTCCCAGGCAATAGCTGCCACCATCAGCAGGTACATCAGGTAGTGCGCGGAGCCGTCCCAGTAGCAGATGACGTGGCCGTAGGCGGTGTTCAGATACGGCTCGCCCTGCAACGGTGGTGGGCAAAAGAGTCTCAGAGCAAGAGCAACCATTCATAAAGAACAGCAGGAAACAAGCTCAGAGGAGTAACTGGCCTCCCTTCAAGCAGTGGTACAGCTTCTGACTGACAATACACATTTCCAAGCACAGACCCGGCCTAGGCAGGACCAGGCATTACTGAATGAGTTCTACTTTTGCAGTAAAGGGTGCAAGACAGAAGGGGAAACTCCTGTGTGTGACTGTCAGCATTACTCTGCCACATTATGAAAATATTACTTTTCCATATTTTAGTGATTAAAAAACTACTAAATAAAGACAGATTTAGCATACAACAAATGCAGATATATTTAGCAACCTAGAGATCTACAGCAGTACTGAATATATGGATGTCGACATATAACCTTGTAGGGTCCAACTCATTTCACACTTAAGTTCGTGGAATCTTTTCAATGACTTCAGTGACTTTCCTGTCAAGCTCTTACTGAGCTATTTTTGGTGGATGTCAATATTCAGCAGCCAACAGATTCTGCTGACTAGGTATCTGGCGTCATCATTTTTTAACTCTACTTTCATTCCTTTTAGTAAAGTGATTAGGCAAAAATAAAGGAACAATTTTGTTTTCTTCTTGGTAACACATTTTGGTGTGGTAACTCATCCACTCCTGAGTGCTATCTGTGGTTTTCTGCAATCATGTGCAGTCCCTTCAATTCCCATAGAAGTTAACACAGAACAGCATTACTGAAGTTAAGTGTAACAACAATGTGGCTGAAAGCTACATTATTTCTCCCAAATGAGTCAGTAGATTGCAAGTCAATGAAGATTTTATCCATAACAATCACAAAGCAGGTCAACTACAAAATTCAAGACCATTTTGAATGTGTAAGTGGCTATTTTTCTGTGACAAATACTACACCAAGTTATTTATAGTGAAGATTTTATTTACATTTGTAAGCTAAACTATTATTTACCTCTCTCAAGTAATGAGTCATGAATCCATCAATAATTCCATCCTGTTCCAGTCCAATTATTAGATTCACTACACTGGTAAAGGCAAATACAGCATAAACTGTAATAAGAAAAAGCGAGAAAAAAAATTAATAAATACTTGGAATCACACAGTCGCTTCACAGTCCAATAAATTGTTAGGCAGAGATCTATTAAACTGGATGTGTCAACTTTGTCACCAATATTTAACACACAATATGACTTTCCCATATAGCTCAGGATTTTTTAATTAGTGGTTGGTCAACACAGCTCTTAGGAAGCTTTTCTGAGCAAAGTGAAATCCTGTAGAGCTGTAGGCACAGCCTCCACGGAAGGCCAGTGTCTGCAGAGAGGACTGTGCAGCCTTTCAAAAGTCTTGGACAATGAAGTTTACAGCCTTGACTGTGGTCATCACTTGGAAAGGAGAAAGGACGACATGAAGGAGGGGAGAGGAAAAGATGACTTGTCATTTCTGCAGGTGAGCAAGGCAAAGTGCAGGAGCCACAGCAGCCCAGAGCGAAGCCACGGTGAGCCAGCCAGCGCTGCCAGCACGTACCATAGAACAGCGGGTCTTTGGGAGGCTTTCTCTTGACCAGAACACGAGCCAACAGAGCAATAAGAACCAGAACCAGCAATCCAACTGCAACGATTACCCAGGAACTGCAACAGCATGTAAAAAAAAAAAAAAAAAAAGAAAGAATTTAAAGGAAAAATAGATAGAATTTTAGAAATTTGCTTTATCAGCCAGCTGTCCTCAAACGCACATACTCATAAAGTAACTTTTAATAACTTAAAATACAGATTTTAAAGTTTATTGCATAGTCTGCCACAGTATTCATCCTATAGTTTTGCAGAATTTATGTGCCTCTATTTTCACGTGATCAGCTAAAAAAAGAAAATACGAAAATAACTAGATAAACAACATATCCAGAAATCTAGATTTGTCTGACTAAAATCAGTTGTCATACTAAAATAAACAGAAACTATGGGAAAATAAAAGGGCAATAAAAGATGAGGATCAAACCCACAGAGATTTCAAGGCCAAAAAGGATCATTGGGGACATTTTGTCTAACCTCAGCAATAAATTATTTACTCAGGAAATTACAAATTCAAAAATAAATCACATCAGTCCTGTGGAATAGGAGTAGCAGTCTGGGGCACCCCTGATGGATCTGGGGTTAATGTTCAGTTATGAAAGTGCTACCAGGGGTCTCTCCGGCCCTACAAGGCAGGACCACTTGAGCAGGTTCAGTGATCAGCACAGGTGGGCTCAGCCAGAAGGATCTTTTCCCTGGAGTTGGAGCTATAATGTTACTGCATGTACAGTCGGAGTGGCATAAAGCACAAAAAATCTTTGTCACAAAGCAAATTTGTCTCCTTCCCCAAGAAAATGCAAGCTAGGAAAATCAGTTTAAAATTGTTTCATAGATCTAAGGGTGTAAATTATCTTTAGCTCTCTTTAAGGTAAGATTCTCCTCCTCAGTCTTCACTTTTGTCCTTGTGCAAGATAAAAAAATGGAGGGGAAAATTAGGTAAAGTCCAGAAGTATAAGCTAGAAATATCTGGTACATCATTTTATACATAGTACCACCCTGTATCAAGAAAACAAGTTGTGTATGAACAAATTATATTATGACAATATCAACCTTAGTGAAACTTGACTTAAAATTATTGCAAAGAATTTGCAAGACCAAATATTTCAGAAAATATACACACATACTTTCTAAGTCGGGATGAGCAGTACTAGGTTGTTGATTTATTTTATACTTTGAATCTTCTGCTGGTCTGTTTTCCCAGTGATGAATTTCCTCATATCATTACAGCTGTTAATATTGCAGTGACTTTTCACTGCAGTCTACCAATTTGAGATAAGTATTGGCAGCTAATCAAGTAAGTCACCATGTGTTATTTGACATTACTCTAGCAATGAGAAACAAAAAATTCAGTTATGGGCCAGAAGGAGGAAAATGGGGAAGTAACAGATGTAGCAAAAACCAAGAAGCAAATATTTGTGCAGTAAAGTTGCAAAACACCCCGGGCTGTGGGATCACAAAATACCACGCAGACCTTTAAGTGAAGGTTTTTGCCATAAGGAAAGACTTTCCTTTTCTAGAGCTGCGGTTTCTCCCGGGATCCCGGCTTTTGGCAGAGCGAGGGCACACGGTCATTTCCAGCGGCGCGCAGGCTGAGGGGTGCCCGCGGGCAGCGGGCGGCTCGGGAGCTCTCCGGGGCTGGCGAGCTCTCCCACTCGCTCGGAAACACGACTGGGTTCTGGTTGCGAATGTCCGCGGGGAGGCCGCGGGTCCCGGCACGGAGCGGGCGCTGCCCGCGAGG
>VZSE01006121.1:1154566-1167692 GCA_013398275.1 Promerops cafer | reverse complement strand
CGGGGGCGGCCGCGCGGGGAGGGGGCTCCGCGCCGCGGCCCCGCTTGGCCGCCGGTGCCTTTTCCTCGCTCCGTGGCCCCTCCCGGCTGCTGTCCCCACAGAGCCCGGCCTGTCCCTACTGCCCGTCCCTGGAGGGAGATGCAGGGAAGGCGCGGAAATACCTTGTGGGCTCCACGCAAGGTCACACCGCCCCTCCGACGTGTTTTGGTCCCTTCTTGCTCTTTACCCTGCACTGTTTTCCCAAGAGAAGCGCCCTAATTCCATGGCAGCTGACTGTCCGTTTAGGGAAGCACTCGGTGGGTGTCTGGTTGGGCTCTTGAATTCAGAGTTTTGGTTTGTTAAAGTAAAACGATGGAAATTAGTGGGTTCCCTTGGTGTTGCAACTGTCCAGCCATCTTCTAATAGTAACTAAGAAGGGATAGAGGATGTTGTACCAAGCTTTTAGTTTCATTTGATACTTACCTTGAAATTTGATACTTACTTTGAAGTCTTAGTCATCTTCCTGTTCACTTTTCTTTGTCAGCGATGATAATAAGTTGTTATATCTTTTTGCCATAATAACTCCCTTTGTAATCACACTTGGGCAGAGAGGGAACATGCAGCAGAAGGCAGTAACCAGCTCATTTTTACTCGCAGACCATCTGAGTGTGAGACTGGGAGCGCAGTGATAGCAAAAAGGATATAAAGTGTGTTAGTGATTTCTAATTTGGGCAGAATAGGATCTGCTAGTTCGCATGCTCACAGAACTGATGAATTTACCTACCATTTCTCTTTACTCAGTGTAGTGGCAAATAAAATTTATGGTGTTCATAGAAACAATTTCTAATAGTTTATCTGTGCCTCTGGTTGTGTTGTGGTAATAGGACTGAACTGCATAACCTTAAGGTTTTTATCAAAGAAACCACTCTGCTAGGCAAAATAATATAAACCATAAAAGATATAAAACAGTTCTCTGTAATGAACATTAGGGAAACAATATTATTGCCTGGAAATAAATATGTAGTGTCTGGAAGTTTTTGTAACAGTAAAAACTCCAAAGTCTTGGCAACTTTCTTCTTTCGCTGAGGCCTAAGAGCTAGGAACAATTAGAAGAGTCCTTAGGTAACCAGGGGCACAGGAGATAAAGCAAGTGCTGTGCACAAAACCCCCGTGCAGCAGCAATGTCTTTCTGTTGCTGTTAGCAAATGAACTGTTCTTTGTGGATTTTTTGTGCAGAGGAGTGAGAGGTAGTGGGAAGTGTCTTTCAAGCAAATTGGTTTCAAAGGTGAGAAGTAAATGACAGTGCACATGTATGCGTTTGTCTATATACATGCGGGAAAAATGCTGGACAGTGAAAAGTGCCCAGAGACGGGCAAAAATAGAAACAGAGATTTCTAAGTAAAGATAAGAAGGATGATATTTGAACACTGTAGAAGTGAATGAAGAGGTGTTGTTAGAAGCAAACAAAAGCATCTTGTGTTGGTAGGGCTGCCAGTGTGTAATGGCCAGGGGACTTGGGTATCTTGTCCAAATATCACCACGCTGGTGGACTGCTGAAACACCTCAGGTTTGCTGTCTATGCCAGCTCTTTAGGACATTCCTCCATGCTATGTATATTTCTTTGAGCTTATATTGGCATAAATATACATTGCAATTCCTTGTTAAAAACATATCTAGGGAGAACTTCTGTAATACATGCCAGTACTGGACTTTTTCCATCCTGGAAACAACATGGGGTCTTTTCCTGGTGTTGACTGAAAGAGGCAGGAATGATACCTTGTATTGTTGGCCTCTTTTGTCTATCATTAGTAAATTATTCAGATAATGATAGTTACCTTTCACAGCACATTTCTTTAATTATTGCAAATACCAGTTTGAGGTATATTGGCTAGAAATTGTTAGGATCTTTGAATACACATAGCAAATGAACATCAAGTAAAGGAAATGTTTAAGTAATGCAAAACTTTCTAGGCATAATTTACTAATTATTTAATGTTCCTCAGCTCATTTCCATTTTATTTACTCATGGTTTGTTAAGTCATGTTTGTAGTTTGTGTTTCATACAGATCTACTGACAAATGCTATTTGTAAATTAAAGGAAAAGATTTTTTGATAAAAAAAATACAGTAGTTTGAGAGATAAATCCTTAAGAGGTGAAATAATATCAAAGTCACAAAGTTTGAATCTATTTCCAAATGGAACAACTTTTGTGTGTGTGTGTGTGTTTCTAACTAAAATTGAATAGCAACGATCAAGAAAATTCAAGTTGTCTCAGTAGGGTTCTGCTTTAAGGTTCCTTTTTGCTGGTTTTACTAAGATTTTTTTTTAAATTTTCATTCATAATTTACAATAAGCGAACTTGTCCTTTGATCACAGAATAAAGGAAAGTGATGATATGGCACAAGTTAGCAGTCTGTCATCCAAAAATCTCTTCAGAGAATTTTGGCAAGCAGTAAATACAGGGGTAATCATTACTAACTTGGAAAAAAGATTCCTGTGTGCTTTTATAACGGTGAAAACATTTCAGCTACTGAGAGGATGCTCTCACAAGGGGAGAAGGAAGTGCTAACCTGAGAGTAAAGAAAAAGAGCATAAAATGTATGAGAGGCTTATATAGAGTGAATGATTGAATGGTCACTTGGAAAAATTGTTTGTTCTGGTCACTGAAAATGTTCCACTATGCACATACACCCCCCAGTTTCCCATTCCCTCATCCTGGATGCCAATAAAATTAGGTTGTTACTGTCTCAAAGGGAAAGAGAGGAGGGAAGAAGGCAAGGAGGAAGGAGAAGTGATTGTCAGTCCCACTGAGTTAAGTGGAGGAGGAGCAGTGGTGTAAACATAAAGCTGTTCTACAACTGGCGTGCCACAGAGGGGAGAGTTAACACAGACACAGCTCTTGGCACACATGAACAGGGGATTTTTAGAGGGAAGACACACCTAGGATTGTACCCTGTTTCTTTGGAAGGTATAGCAGAAAGTGAAACAAAGCCAGATGAGCCCCTCTGGTGTGTCACTTCATTGGCTTCAGATTGGATTCATTTAAGGAATAAAACCAAAATCATGTTCCAAAACCAATTTGGGATTTGGTTTTCTTTGTTAGGTAAAGTGCATACTGTAGTTTGCATGGCAGTATTGCTTTTTTTGCAGCCTGTTAATCAACTTTTACGTGATTTGGACTCTAAGCTGCTATAAGGTCATACAACAAAAGTTATGACATTTTAAAATGTTTATTTAAAATCTTAGCACCAAAATGTAAATACATTGTTCTAGTGCTTTAATGAAGAGCTTGCAATTTAGTATGCAAAAGTGTACGTGTGAAATATTTGTTTCTTAAAAGTAAACTTGTCAGCCCATTGTTTTCATCAACAGGTAATAATAATTCTTAGCTTTCATAAATCAGTTCTAATTGAACTGTATGAAACTTCTATTTTTTAAAAAAGTTAGCATTTAATTAAATTCATTCTTCCTAAATGTTGCTCAATTTAAATCCAGTTTAAAAAAATTAATCATTTACATCTCCAAAGTGATGTGCAAGCTGAATGTTTGAGTAGACTGGAGTATTTTAATGGTAAATATGTACCTGTATTGTGGCAGCAAATTTAATGTTGAACACCATATTTAGTTGTGTGTTAGCAACTACTGAGAATCGGAGTTTTCTTGGAATATAAGAAATACAAACAGTGAAGAACTTCGGTTGAAACTTTAATTCTGGGTTTATATTACTTCAATTTCTCCATGTTGCAAGGACCTTTAATGAGTCTGGTACTTTCACAAGTTTCTCTTGTTAGATGCAAACTGCTGATTGCTACATTTAAAAACCCTTCTAAACACACCTTCTGTCTCTGTGTGTCACTCATTTTCAAGATGTTCTGAACAACAAATATTAAGAAATATAAAGGAAAGATTTGGTTTTCATTGTGGAATTCTTGCATTTGCTAGTGTGCCCTGGTTTATTACGTTTAATTACCTATGTGTGTTGGGCACAAATCTATTTTTGTAAATCACAGACTATTCTTGATTGTTATCTGAAAGGCTGATGAAATTTTGCTAAAATTACCTTAAATGTCACCTGTAAGAAAAGTTATTTTTAAAAAGACAGCAACTGCTCAGGAAACAGGCTTTTTCTCCTGGTATTGGTGGAGGCTCCTATCTTCTGGCTTACAGCTTATGCTAAAATCTCAACCAATCCTCTTGCCTCAAGCAGTGGAGACAAGCCAGTGTTTTGCTGTGGCAGGAATAGAAGAGTCAAGGTCATCTGCTAGAATGTACTCCTTTTCCTCTCTGAATACTATAGAGGGGTAACTTTGACATAAGATGTTCTCACAATCTAAGTCCTTGACACTATTCCCTCATGGAGGGGAAGGCAGTGTGCACTGTCAGTAAATGAATTTCAGGAATACAGCCATGGAGGATTGTGCATTGATATTTTCCTGAGAGCATGCACTCGTAGGTTAAGTAATTCTGCAGCTCAGCTGTTGTTTACAGTTTGGGGAGCTATGTATAACTAGTATAGCCATATCAGTCCTAGGGAGTAATACATATTTAAAACAAATGTATTCCATTAGGTTAACATAATAGTCTTTCTTGAACCTTTTAACTTCCCTTCTTTATTTATGAAGATGCTGTGAGATCAGCTGTTGCACTGTTGACAGTGGAAATCTTTGGCCTGTTTTCTAAATGCAAGGAGACGGTTGTGTTTGGCTGCTCCTCTAAAGATACGTTTTTATGATCTGTATTTGTGTATTGATTTATAGGTTTCTTTATTCAGATGAAGTTCAAATTGGTCCAGAAACAGTCATGACTACTTTATACACTGCTAAAAAGTATGCAGTCCCTGCCCTGGAAGCACATTGTGTGGATTTCCTAACAAAGCATCTCCGAGCAGATAATGCCTTTATGCTGCTTACTCAAGTAGGTAAATTTAAGCTTAGTTTTGATTTACTAGAGGAATTCCTAATTGGAAGGAAATTACTAATTCTTCTTAATTATGTACTCCTTTGAGATTTTAAGTGCTCTTTAAGGTATAAACACAAAGAGTACTTAGACAAATCGACTTATTTTAATTTATGTCTATACTAGAGGTGAAATGTTTGCTTTTTAAGATTAGCAGTTTGTCAGCTTTATGCTTAAGATGTATTTCTTTATCTTTCCAGGCTCGTTTGTTTGATGAGCCTCAGCTTGCTAGTCTTTGTCTCGACACAATAGACAAAAGCACTATGGATGCCATAAGTGCAGAAGGCTTTACAGATATTGACATAGGTAAGTCACTCTGTGTGTCCGTGAAATGACAGTACCCCAGGATAGTTCCTTCCTCCTTCTGATTATGCAGAGTCCCAGGCACTTCTTCCCTTCTTGACCATCCACCCCTGCAGTGCTTTCCTTTGAGCTTCACTCCTGAGCTGGGTTCCACTGCACTGTGTCCCTGTTGGAGCAGTGGTGGTGTCCCAGGGCTCCCGCTGTGGTGACACCACACTTCATTGAAGCCAAAGCTTTCACTTGCTGAGGGTTGTGCCTCATCCCTGAGGCATCCATACCTGCTTTTCATGTGCAACAGGAATCATACTGTTCTGTTGCCACATGGTATTTATCTGTTCAAAGTTGCACAGATCAGGTACAATTAATGAAATCTGCTTTAAAAAATGAATGCATAAACTGCTAGTTTCTCTGTTTACTCTTCTATCAAAAGCTAGTAGTTGTAAATTTACTTACTCAATTTCATTGCTACTATATGTATCAAAGGTTTTACTCCAATTCAGCTAGACTGTGGGAAAAATTCAGACTAAAGGAAGGTGTTTCACTGCATAAAGAAATTTTAAAGCCATTGTTAACTCATGTTCAGTAGGATTTGTACTCACACTGAATGATCTTTAGTCTTGGTAAGTCTCAGTCTGTTTTGACTTTCCGATATGCTATTTTCTCTAACTGCAAACATGCCTTACTTAAATTCAAGGCAGATAAAAATTCCCAAAGACAGAAGATTCAGAATATAAAAACCCATTTATTTTTTGACTTGTATTCTATGATAATTTGTGCATACCTGTTATTCAAAGAAGGCCAGAAGGAGTAATAAATACAGGATAAGTTGCTTTTTCAACATGTACCTTGCCTCAGATCTTGTGTGTCATCTTCAGGCTTTGTGGATAGCAAATATGTCAATGCTTAAGATGACTTTCATGTGCCTCTAAACTGGTTTTTATGTACCACTGCTGCTTGTGGCTATAGTTGATCCAGATGGGCAGGTGGCTGCCCAGATGAGAATATGACACTGTCATCGTGAGTAACTTGGTGTTTTAGTGTCATCATGAGTAACCTGTTTTTTTAGTAGTGTGCATTCACTGTTTGGTCACTTTCAGTTTTGATCTTGCCCTAGCAATGGAAATGCTTCAGGATATTTCTTATCACTATAGAGATTAGTTACACTCTTAGGAGTCAAGAAGAAAGCTCATATTCTGTCTTCATAGCAGGAAAATTAATTTTTAGTTTGAAATCTATGTGTCACTGAGAGATTACTTTTTATGTAAGATAAATTATGTGTAATATGTATACACACATAACATATAATAAGACAAACCTAATAGTTTTGATATGAATGTTCTTAGTGTGTAATTAGTATTTTAAGCTTACATAATGTAGCACTGTTACTGGCTTGGATAAAAACTGATCTAAAGCTGCTAACATTTTTTTCTTTAGACACATTATGTGCAGTTCTAGAAAGGGACACTCTCAGCATTCGAGAAAGTAGGCTCTTTGGAGCTGTTGTTCGCTGGGCAGAAGCAGAATGTCAAAGACAACAGCTGCCTGTGACATTCGGGAACAAACAGAAAGTCCTTGGAAGAGCTCTTTCCTTAATCCGTTTTCCATTAATGACTATTGAAGAGTTTGCAGCAGGTGAGTTTTGGAGTTCTTTGTCTTACTGTTAGACCATCTCTCAGTGCTGTTTAGCTGTATTTAGATGCTTAACACTCAATTCTGTTATTGATATTGTACTAATAAGAGTTGTGATGCACAGGTGAGAGCAAAACATTCTGCAGATTATGCTCTGGCCATTGGAAAATATTGTTGTTGTCTTCAGTTTGTGAATATGTGTAGTTTAAATACAACAGCTGGAGTAATCCTTCAAGTCATCTTAGAAGTTTTATGTTTTCACAGGCCCTGCTCAATCTGGAATCTTGTCGGATCGGGAAGTAGTGAATCTCTTTCTGCACTTTACTGTCAATCCTAAACCTAAAGTAGATTACATTGACCGACCAAGGTGTTGCCTTAGAGGAAAAGAATGCAGCATTAACAGGTTCCAGCAGGTGGAGAGTCGCTGGGGCTACAGTGGAACAAGCGACCGGATTAGGTAGGACTTCAGAAATCATTTGAAGGAGAGACAGAAATATGTGGGGAGAAAGGAAATCATTCAACTTTGACTTTTTGGTATAAGATACAGTAGCAAACATGCTGGCTCTGTTGCACACATTTGATCTTTTCCTTTTTTTTCAATAACTTAGGCTATTACACTCATAAAATACAAACAAGAATGAGGTTTGGGAACGACTGAGTGTTATCTGTATATTTCTTTTTGAAATACCAAATCTTGATCTGTTTTTATTTTGGAGATACTGAAAATAATCTTGTTATGTTTTGTTTATTAATACTGAGTATCTTGAGGAATTAGCAAAGCTTTAACCTATAAAGCTGGCAAAGCATTTTTCTTAGTATTGAAATCTAAATTTAAATGCTGTTTAAAAAAAAATGCAGTGCCATTCTCAGTTTACTTCCCTACTCTTCAGTGGGAGTCTTTTTCCTACTTGAAATAAGGTAACACACTCACCACAGTCGTTTGAATTCCTTTCTTGTGTCTTATCAGGTTCACAGTTAACAGAAGAATTTCCATAGTGGGATTTGGATTATATGGATCTATTCATGGACCCACAGACTATCAAGTTAATATACAGGTACAGTATATTATGTTGAAATAGGCTTGTGCACTTGTAGGAACTTGCAAAACAAAGCTACACTTGTAGCACTTGCAAAAAGCTTGGTCTGTATTTGGGAGGGAGCAATTGATAGGCCAGGAGTCTAAGCTGTGTTTTGTCACAAGTAGGCATAAGTGGGTGACTAGGCAAAAGAAGAACACTATGGAACTCTGCTCCCTTTCTCCTGTGTTCTCCTGTCCTTCAATCATTTTCAGTGTAGGTGTTTCCCAACATCCAGCTTTTTTCCCCTTTTCTCAAGCCTTTCCCAATAGGAAATATGTACTGATACTGTGCTTGGGTATGTTATGTCCTTCAGTAGCCTGCGTGCTTCTTATAAAGATTGGATTTTCATAATTGTTCCTTTTAGTTTCTCTTGAACAAGCTTCCTCATTTTTCTCTTTTTGAAATTTAGCACAGCTGTGGGGGATTTGCTTTTGTTGTTCATGTGGGAGTGTTGACTCTCAGTATATTATGGACACTGTTACATAGTGTTTCCATTATGAAATTTTGAATCTGATCCTGCTCATCACTCAGTACCAAATCAAGGGTTGCGTTTCTTTCTGCTGAGCAATTGGTTAGCAGGCTCATGAAGTGGCCAGTGATAGCATCTAAAAATGTCCCCCTGCTTCATGTCCTGATGTGACCCTTGCCTGGTCCCAGCAGGTAATTGAAGACACCACTAAAATTGTATTTCCTGCTCTTGCAGCCTGTTAGATCCCTTAGCATGTTGTGGTCAGGACTGTCTTCTAGTAGTATTGATCCAGCACTGTATTTTTTTTTTCCTTTTTGAGTGTGGAATTTCAGTCAATTTGAATTCTTTTTCTTGTCAAGATTAGTTCTGTTTTGATTCTAAGCTTTCTAACAAGATATTAGAATTCCATGACTGGCACAGTTTTACCCTGTGCTGTGTATTTCATAACGTAGTACTATCATGTCACATTGATTTATTAGGTGCATGAGAAACTTTGTGAAATAGTCTGTGACTTTATATAGGGACAGAAATTCTATTGTCCCTGTCTTTCTAGACTTCCAGCATGTGCTGGAATTGCTGTTTCAGTTCATTAGTGGACATTCTGTTAAAATGAAAAATTGTCTTCTGCTTCCTATTTGATGATTATTATTATCTGACTACTCTGTACTTAAAGATAGGGATTTTGTGTCTGTTTCCTAAGAAAAAATGTTGTGGCTTTCCTCTTAATGACGTTCCAAACAGAAGGTATCTGGAATGACATTTTGAAGGAATTTGGCTTTTCCACATTCCTCACTTTAAAAGCTCACTTGCAAATTCCTCTATTTGAAGTATCTTCAGTTTGGTTTTGTCAAACTACACATCCATGTAAATGAGTAGCATAGTGCACTAGACAGGATCTTTAGAACAAAAGAGCTGATCTCAGGAGCCTAGCAGCTACACTAAACATACCTGGGGATTTTCACTTCACATAAACAAACCCTTTTTTGAACCTCTCAGCTGAATTCTTGTTAGCAGATCCAAGCATTCGGTGTGTTCCCTCAGGATGTTTGCAGGATTTATTTAATCTGAAAAGAATTTAGATTTTTTCAATGCAAACCAATGCATATTAAGTGGGAATGATTGGAAGACTCACTTGAAAAAGATCCTCCTGATTCAAACTGAAAGGCTAAATAAACCTTTGTGGTTCATATTAAGGCCTTATATACGTTATCTTATATAGGTTCTCTTTATCCTGGAAGTATCCCTAATAACTGATTAATCTGAAACTTTCTTGTCACAGTCTTTTCAGACAGTTATTTAAGTCTTGTGCCTTTAGCTTTCTTCTTGGCTCTGCATCAGTACTAGCAGAGCTTCAGAGAGTTAAACACTTGAAACTTGCTATAAAATAGTGATAATGTATACTGCAAATACATCTGTTATGTGAAAAGGGCTTAAGTCTTCAGCATTATAATTGCTTATATTTCTATGATGGTGGCTGGGGAAAAAACTAGAGTACACTTTGCCTAGAATAAAGCTTCATCTCATGCATGGGTAATACTAAAAGTTATATGGCAAGCTAATAAGAAACTGTTAAAACTGATAGGATTCTTCTTAGTGCAGTAATCACAAGAAGTCTTCTGCTTTAAAGCTCTGATATCCAACTTCTGCAAGAGGTATTGGGCAGCATGGATCAGGATTGCAATCCAAAATGGGAAGGAATCTGCTATTACTACATAGGAATTAGTGATTCTTACCACTGAAATTGAAGGCAAAATAAATATTGTGTAATCTGAGCAGAATTTTTATACTGAATCAAGATTAGAAATAAATTGTATAAAACATAACAGCACAAGTTTTTGTTTTCTTTTATGAAGGTGTCATTGACTGCCTACGTTACCTGTAAAAACTTGTTTTCTAAACTAGCCACAGGCAGCAAATGAGATTCCCTCATGTGGGCTGTGAAGGTGTACAGAGATCAGCAAATCTAAGCACAGGATTAGATGTTGTATGTGAAGGTCTGAGAGCTGTTCTCCATCTCCCAAGCAGATTTAACCTGGCTGGAGCAGTGCCCACAGCCCGTGTAAGACTCGCGGGCCATCGTTCCGAGCTGCTGCGTCAGCTCCGGTGGTATCAGGAAATCACAGCTCCTTTCCAGCTGAGATTGCGCTGTCCTTGCAGTTTGGCTGGGTGGGGTAGGCAAGTGTTTGCTTGTAACCTTCTCATGTGCATACAATCAGACCCTTTCTCACACTTGTAAACATAAAAATACAATGTTCTTGCTTTTGTCCAGATAATTGATTATGAGAAGAATCAGACGCTGGGACAGAACGACACTGGATTTAGCTGTGACGGAACAGCCAGTACCTTCAGAGTTATGTTCAAAGAGCCCATAGAGATTCTGCCCACGGTTTGCTACACAGCTTGTGCAACCTTGAAAGTAAGACTGTCTAACAGTACAGAAGAAAGTGTTACTTTGATGCAAGAGTTATTCTTTTATCAGTCTTCTGATGGGAAAGTGTTTTCTAGATCTTGAATTTATTTTAAGTTTAGGCTAAAGAAGGACGTAGTTAAAACTCCACTCTAATTTGTAAGACTGTTACATCTCTCCTGTGCCACAGCATGGAATTTATAACTGGATCCTTTTTGCCTTCCCACTTTTTTGCTTGATGTAGGAGTTAGAATGAGTTCTAATGGAAGTCACTGGTTCTGTGTGGGAAAAAAGCACTATCTAGAAAATGTAATCTGGCAGCTCTCTATCAAAATTTAAGTTTGATTTCTTTTATCAAGGATATTCTAACCACTAGCTAAATTCAAGAAAACAGCTTTTTTTCATCTCTTTTTATATACTAGTGCTGAAATAATAGGCAAGAATTACTTGTTCTCAGAAAGTCTTCTCTTAGTGTTGTGGGCAAATTTATTTCTCAAAAAAATTTTAATATTCTTCTAACTATAATTCCCTATACAGAAATCAGAGTTCTGTGGGTTGGAAAAAATACTGCACATTAAAAGCAGCTGAGTCAGGGAACTAAATAAGAATACAGACAACCTGTGTGATAAGGAGAAATACTAGAAAGTATTCATTACTAGTTGGATAAAATCAACTGGTTCAAGTCTGCTGTCAGAGAAATACATTTTTGTTATTTAGACATAGGGCCCTTGCTTCTGTTGCCTGTGATTTTGTATATAATTTATATGATGTGGGTACAGAAATTTTATACTACTAAACAGCCCAAGTCAGTTGTGGTTGACCATCAGCAGGTTTTTTTTTCCATTCTGTTGCTTATCTCTTGTGATGTTTTTCAGGGTCCTGACTCCCACTATGGAACAAAAGGTTTGAAGAAAGTGATCCACGAATCTCCTACTGCTAGCAAAACATGCTTTGTCTTTTATAGTTCACCAGGTAACAACAATGGGACATCAATAGAAGATGGACAGATACCAGAAATAATCTTTTATACTTAGTTTCACATGATGATCTGGAATGTGTTGGTGTCTCAGTGGACTTCAGCTTACTATTGGCAGCAGTTAAAAAATTCTGTTAAATTACTTTAATGTGTAAAAACAAAACTAATTTGTTTGAGGGGTACCAGAAAAGCTATTTTTTTTTTCCGCATCATTGTTCGTAGATTGTAATTTAGCTTTTCCTTTAAACGAAATGTTAAGTGGAATAAGTACTCTGTATATTGAAAAGTTTGTTTTAAGTAGTACCTTGTGGTTAATTACTTTGTGTTTTCACCCCTTTGTTTCTCATGTAGTAAAATTTGTTTTTTGAACTGGAAAATCTTTGCTTGTTATGAACAACTTGTGTATGTTTTCTCCAATCTGTCCTTAAAAGACAGTAAAGCTGCTGCTGTAGTCTCATCTTGCACTTCTTTCCAAAATGACCTTGGATTGACCCTATGGACATGGATTGCTACTGTATTTTTTTGAAGTACATCAGCAAAGCTGCATTCATATTGCCAACATCTTGACTTTTTCCAAGAGCCATGGAGAATTAATGGACTTTGCACTGCAGAGAACATCTGCAGTTGCACTGAAGAAATAAATATTAAGTCAAATTCAGCGACAAACAGATCTTTCCAGAATCTCTCTTAATTCAGAAGGGCTGTTTTGGAATATAGAACTGGTTATGCAAATAGCCACTGTATATACATGTGTGCCTATAAAAAATGTATAATGTGGAAATGAGAATACGAGACTTGTAATGATGTTATTTTATCATTGGATATTCTAGTACTAAAAAATTAGTATAAACCTAAGGATTATTGGTGTGCAACGAGTTTTACAGATTGCATACAATAATTCAATGCAATTGCTGTATGTATATAGTATTCATTGTTTTGCAGTATGTACCATGTAGTAACAGAATGGCTTCGTGTACAAAGACCTGTACTCTGCCCCACATTATACTAAAATTAGAGAATGCAGGAGAAAAAAAGAGAAAAATTCCTTTCTTAAGGGGGAAAAGGGGGAGGCCACGCAGGTTTGGGGTGTCCAAAGGCTGTGTGTAGAACAAGTGTCTGTCAAACGTCCGGCTCTGCACACTTCGCCAGCGCCCTCCTGTCCCTGGGCGCGGCGCTGTTCCGAGACAGGGATGGGGGCCGGGCCCGGCTGTGCGGGAGCAGCCGCTGCGGGCCAGGGCGAGGCCGTGCGGGAGCAGCCGCTGCGGGCACAGCGCCTGCCCCGGCCGGGCCGTGCGGGAGCAGCCGCTGCGGGGACAGCGCCTAGATCG
>VZSE01006121.1:1114574-1154541 GCA_013398275.1 Promerops cafer | reverse complement strand
GCCGCCGCGGGACCGGTGGTGGCGGCGGGCGGCGGCTCCGTGAGGGTGACCGTGCGGGCCAAGCCCGGCGCCCGCTGCAGCGCCGTCACAGGTGGGTCTGTGGGCCGGGGCACCGGGCGCTGCATCGCCGCACCCTGAGGAACAGGGGTGGAGGGAGGGAACGCGCGAAGTCCCACCCGAAGACTAAACCGAGGAGTTCGGCTCTCCAGGAGTAGCTCGTTCGCGTCCCCCCTGTATAGCGCTGGGTGGCGCGGTGAGCACGGGGTAAATCTTGATCCTAAATCCTTCTCTTTGGCGTCTGTGGTTTCGTGCAGGCTGTTTGTGTCTCAAGGGTCTGTGCGGTTTTATTAGAGCCATAAAAGTTGGATCTAATAAAACGTATTCTCCCTCTACAGCCCCGGGCTTGCGCCTGCACGCACTGGGACTGCTTTGACATCCCGCGTGTGTGCGACACCCGCGGGCTGCGGCAAAGTCCAGGCCCCCTTGGTAACACAGGGAATTTATTGACAGCGTAACTCTCTGAGCAGACTGATTTAACAAGCGGCTTTTGGGGTTGGGGGGGTAACCTGATTTGAGTCGTGTTATGTGGTGCCAAGCAGGACAACACCTGCGTGAGAACGGGCAGTTGAGGGGAGCTTAGAGTGGTGCCCCCATTGTGAGAAGGCTGGTAACTCATGACTGCACCCTGCTACAGCATGAAGGCTTCACTGCTTGTATTGTCAGGAGTTTATATTTGATTGTACTAGCCAACAGTCAAGGGAATTTATGAAAATGCCATAACCTGCTAATCCATACATTTACTTGGTTTTAAATTAAAATGCTTTTGAAAGCATAAACATTCATTTTTAGGAAACTATGATGTGATGTTTTGAATATTTTGAGCGTAAAATCCTCCAACTTTGCTACAGATGTGACGGCTGAGGCAGTAGGTGTAGCTATTGCTGCACCTCCGTCGGAAGGGGAGGCAAATGCGGAGCTGTGTCGATACCTCTCTAAGGTGCTCGAAGTGAGGAAGAGTGACGTTGTTTTAGAGAAGGTACTGCCTTTTTTTCCTTTCAGTTTTGCCCTACTGCAGTTGAAATTCAAGATTTTGAAGCTTACACATTGAGTACAGGGAGCTACTCCAAGTTCAGTCTGAAAGACACTTTGAAAAGTTTAGTTGAGTTAATGGAATGATTCATTGAGAACAAACTTAGTGTAGGAAGAACTGTGGCTGATCTTGAGATCTTTTAATCAGAAGAGCTATCATGATAATGTTTTGCAAATCTCTGTAGTTAATGTTTCCTGTGTTCTTCAAAGATTCTCTTGTTTTCATGTAAAATGAGTTTACAGAATTTGTGTTCTGCAGAGACTGTGCATTTTATTAATAACTTTTCACCTTTTTTTAAAATAACTTCTGTATTTGAATCAAAAGATTCTGACATTTAACTGTCACAAGTAAGCAAGAGCATATGTAAGCACTTGGGTTGTAGCTGGGCCTCAAGAGTTTCTCTGTATTAGAATTCACATGTGCTGACTTTGATGAGTGGAAACTCTTTGTTTTATTCATTGCACTGAATAAATAATTTGTTTTACTAATTCATTGTACTCTAAGTCAGTCTTTCCAGCCATTTCCATTTATAGTTTATGAGCATAAGAGCACAATGAAAAATGGTGCATTTTATTTTTATGTGTTGGTTTAATGGAGTCATTATAGAAGTCTTTTGAAGAGTAGTGGTAAAGGATAAGATGACCAAGGACTGTGTTCTAGAAAGGTAGAGACAAAAAGATGTGAGTCTTGTTTTTCCTGAATCATGGGCAAACTGCTCAGTTTCTTTATCAGCATTTTATAAATGGCACTGTTTTATTACCTTAAAGGATGATTCTCTGAAAGACAAGTTTTTTCTGTGTTTGTCTAAACCAGGGGGGTAAATCACGTGACAAAGTGGTGAAGATTTTGGTATCAGCGACACCAGATGAGATTTTAGAAAAACTGAAAAAAGAAGCTTCCAGTTGACCTAAAACAAGAGCAGGAAATAGGAAAAAGCATCTTGGTATATGGACTGATATTCTTTCTTAATTAATGTAGTACTGTTGAGAATGTGGGTAATGACTACAGGAAGATACTTCTCCCTCCCCCACCTTGTTAATATAGGTGCTGTATAGTTGAAGTTTTTCTGTAGATTTGGTTAGAAAACTGAGACTCTGTATCTGCTTCTGTCACTACAGACTTCCTTCTGCTCTGGAGAGTTTCCTGTGGGTAAGACTTGTCCTCTTTCCTGGTCCCTAAGCAAATGGTTTAGGAAGTGTTTTTCTTAGTGAAGCAAATGTTGGTTAACAAAGTGAAGGGCTTGGGGTGACAGCCTTTCATGTGGGAAGTGGTACAGAAGGACAAATCTGAGTGGCAGAGACATAAAAGAGACTAGTCTCTCTGATATCTCACAGCAGGTACTGTGTGCAGCTTTTCACTTGGGCACTTACAGATATCTAAAATAAATAAATCTAAAATAAATGTCTTTGAAGCCAGTGTGCTGTTGTTGATCACACAGACAAACTGAAAGTAGAATCACCTGAACAACTGAAAGAAAACCAGAAGTTTTCAGTATGAAAAACCAATGCAGAACCCAGTCATTGCACATGTGGGGTCACTTTGTAATAGTCTGTAAATAGTTTCCTTAGAAGTAGAGATATGGTCATATATCTTTGCCAATTGTATGTCACCTGTAATGACTGTTTTTAATAAAAGGGGCAAAAAGTATTATCAAACTTTGTTTTGTGTTTATATTTTTAACAAAGAAAAAAGTTGTTTCCTAGAAGTCTCTTCATAGAATGCTACTTTTAAACAGCCTTTTTTAACAATCTTACCTTGGTCTAAAAATGAGTAGTAGTGTAACCCCTAGAGAATTGAGCAGAGTCATTTGTAGAACCAAACAAGAAGTCTGAAACAAAATGGGCAACTATACTCCAGTTTCAAGGCTGATGAGAAAAAGGCTGAACTTCTCTATTTACCATGCTTCAGAGGTCAGAGTAAGATTTAAGTGACATTTCCCAAAAATGTGTGTGATACCATACATGTTTCTGGTAGGAGTTTGTTTTTCTCTGCATCACTGCTGATGTCTGAAATTGTCCTGTATTTGTCCTATGGTTGTCATGTTAAAAAGAAAGTAATGGCTAAAGGAAAAAAGATAAACTATTCTGAAGGTTTGCTTAAGGTTTGTCATACATTCTCGTGGAAAACAATGTTGTGAATGCATAAGCATATATGCAGATGCATTAGCAGATTGATGCAGTACAGGCTTCATCGCTCATAGTTTAGCTTTTTCATGGGCAAAAATCTTTCGCTTTAGGGAACTCTTTTAGTGTCCTGTTATCCTAAATATTGCAACAGTTGCTTTTGGAGTTAGAGAACTGGTGTTTGTCCAGATGACAGTTCCTTCAAGGTGACTAATTTTGAAGATGTTGTGAAAAATGTTACTTTATGGAGAAATAAGTCTAAATTCTGTATTCTGTTTGTTTAATGGTTTGCACCTGAGCCCCTTATTTTCTCAGGCATTTGGGCAGACATACATTGCCTCAGTCCTCTTTCTTTACTTTTCTTTTCAGTCTGCACAGGCTGATTTTATTTTACTGTTCCGTCAGTTTTGGTTCACCCCTCCCTGCTGTTAGATCTGCTCTTGCCCAGCAGAGGGGTGCCGTGTCTTGCAGAAAAATTAAGGCAAAGCAAACCAAAATGAAGTGTCAGTGGTTTGTTGTTGGGGGTTTTTCCTATTTCCTAGACTTCTTATCATAAGTAGAAAACAGCAATAAAAAGACTGAGGAATTCTGTATCTATAAAGTAAATTTGGAACTGGATGCTGCAACAGCCATTATAAATTTTTTTTTGCAAGCTTATATACACTGTTGAAATAATGTATTTCATTACACTTTCCTGTGACTTCAGACACAGACTGAGGGAGGAGCTGTGTGGACAGATACAGTCTCTGAAGTACGCTGATCTTCAGTGGTGATTACCTAAAATAGCCAATTTAGTTTTTCAGTGCCCTCTCCATCTTGTCAACATCTTCCGCCTAGGCTTTGCTGGCTTCTGCCTTGGTTTCTTCACCTTTCCTAAACACCTTCAGCTGCAGTTCTGCATCTGTTCTTCCTGATCAATGTAAGTAACTTGAATTCCTGATAGTGTGGCAAATAAAGCCTTTACATGCTAGGAACATAAAATTTATAGAATATGAGTAACCCAAATGATTTTAGAATGGTTGTATAAGTAACATTGGGGTATTGCCACATAGAATCATATCTGACAGCCTCTTATGTCAATGTTTTTTGTGCTGTCTTCCAGTTATATTCCTAATACCTTGGTTGTGGATTTGTGTAACCTGGTAAAATGCCTGGAAGGGAGGAACTGCTGGTCCATTGTATATCAAAAGAGAGGTAGAGAAGAGCTAAGAAACTTGTGTGACCAAACAATGCCAAAACTGTGATTTAGGCCTAACTCCTGCAAGTCTTGCATTGAAATACTAACCTGTCAACTGTCTCTTCATGAACACAGTAAAATGTCTTTCATTCTATTGAAAAAATTGTGGTAGCAAATATCCCTTACTCCAGTAGAGTATGTTTTAATAGAGCAGAGTTTTGTGATATTGTAAGAAACTTCTTCCAAGAACTTCAAAACACTTTACAAATCTCTGCTCAAAATAAATTCCTATTCCTGGACCAATTAAAAAACATGGTGGTGCCAGTTGCTGCATAACTTTTAGCTGTTGGTACCTGCTTTATCCATGTGCATTAAGCTACATGATTACTCAACTGTTGAAATCACACACTGTCCTCTTTCCCTAATGCATGGTCTGACTGATTTCAGTAAAATCCATCTAATAGTGACTTAATATCTGACTGCTTGCAGACCTGTACAGTCAGTGCAATTTTTAAGTGTAATTAAGTTATTTAAACATTAGCAAAATAGAAGTTATCTGAATAAATTCTGTGCCAGTCCTGTGGCATAGAAGGGTCTTAGTCTTTCATCCACTCAGTTATATTTATTTTCTAAAATCCAGCTTTGAAAGTCAGTTTCATTGTAGTAATGTAATATGCTAATTAAGGATATTTAATTATACCCTCTGAAACTGCCTCTTTGCTCTTTTTCTTTCAATCCACTCCATTTATCATCTGCAGCAAATTCCTATCTCCCCTTTTAGTCCCAAGTGTTTCTAGATCCTCATTTCTTCAGGTATCATCAGTCTACATAATCCTGGATAATTGACAACTTTGTCAATAACTGGCTTCAGCAATTTGGCAGAAAGCACAGTTTAATATCTTCCTGCTTCCTGCTTCCAGGAAGATAAATACACCTGATCTTCCTGCTCAGTATTTCACGTCTCATTCTTGTTTCCCCTCTCATAATGTTCATTTGCACGTGTAAAACTTGAACCAGCTGAGTTTTTAAAATTTTTTGTGCATTACTTCTACCTACTGTATTCCCCTCTTAATGTTTTAGTCTTTATCCTGGGAGGATGATTCATGGCCATATTGATGGGTTTAAAAATGGGCTCCCGTCTCCTTTGGGGAAGGCAGTGCTCTACCCTCCTGTAAAACCTGTCCTGGTTGGTACTCTCTAGGGAGGGGCTGCACTTGAGGCAAAGTGCTTTTAATACAACTGAGGCACAATAAAAAAGCTGCTGAAGAAATGAAATGCTTGCCTGAAAGGAGGAGTCTGGTACTTCTCTGAGATACTGGGAATTCTTTTCTTCTTGATCCCTTATATATTGGCTTTTCAAGCAATTGTTACTGAGCTGTGATAAATTTTCTTTCATCTATAAATGCTGCATTTATTTGTTCTTTCAAGATCTGGGGAAGTTAGAATGATGAAGTATCTGCTGTGCCATCTCTTACTACAGCCTAAGGGTAAGTTTTTGGAATATTGCTTAAATAACATTCTGAGTTTCCAAATCTGAAGTATGGCAGGTGAAAAGGGAAATATATTGAGTACCAGTTCAGCAGTTGGTCACTATAGAAACGTTCTGTAAAGAGAGCAGTTAGCCATGGACACAAGGAAAAAAGAACAAACAACAGAGGGTCAAAGCCTCATTTCATGCTGGTCAGATAAAGCAGTTGTCTGCCTTAAGAGAATAACCAGAGTTACAAACTAAACTTCTGGGGTGATTGTCATTAAGTTGTTTTTTTCCTAATACCTCGTAGGTGTGCAATGCATGTGGGAAGGGCTGCAGCAATGCTGTTCCTTTGGCCAGTTTTTGTTGCTGTAATGCTTTGCGAACCAGGATGCACTGAGGCATAATTTATAACAAATTTCAAAGCTCTTAACATGTGTTAGGACATACTTTGTGCCCAGCTGTCTAACGGGCATTGCCAAGTTGAATTTTATAAAACAAGCTATTTGGGTGGAACTTTTATTTTTCACCAGTGCTGCTTTCCATAGCTTGTCTTAAAATGTACAAAGTTTTTTGCTTCCTTTCTGATGTTCAGAAGGTCTGTGGGGTTACATTTGATGGAAGTGTCAGCACACACGGTCAGCCCCAGCAGCTACCTTCCTGCCACATCTGGGTGCTCTTGCAGCCTCTCAGTTCTGCTGCTGCTGTTGCAGGCAAGTGCCCTCCAGCAGGATCAGGCTCTCTGGGGTTGTTTCTGCTCTCTATTTGTCACATTGGCATTGTTGCTGACGCTTATCTCCTTAGATGCCACCGTATTTCTTTTTCTGGTTTTTGGGCCTGACAGCCCACAGAGATGCATTCATTGAGGAAGGAGGGAAAGGACCTTGTGATACAATCTTTGCAATCAGAGGGCAAACCTGTCCCTTCCAGTGAGGCCCAATGGCAGCTCTTTGTAGCCTCCTGGCATTTGCTCTTTAATGAAATGTCTCCTTTTGTCTCCAGTAAATCTGACAGCAATCAGCCAGCACGTATGTGAGGTCATGTTCCTGCTATGAGGAAAGATTGCTGGTAGCTGCTCAGATACACTTCTGAACAGGCAATTTTCTTCAGTTTCTTAACTGCCTTTTTACAATGGAAGTGCAAACTGTTACTAATAAACCTGATAGGTTTATGGGTTTTGAGGAGATTTTTCCTTTTTGTTTGAAAAACCTGATTAAGCTCATCACTGACTGAATATAAATGCTAATACATAGAGGGAACCAGCCAGGCAAATTGCACTTGGCTAATTTTACTTAATGAGAATGTCTGATTCTGTTCAGTCACTTCCTCACTGAGTTCAGGTTTAGCTGCTGAAGCAGACCCAGGAGCTTTTTGTAAAATATTTTTAAAAGATGATCAGCTTATAATGATGTTCTCAAAGTCTGTGACTTCTGTTTGCTGTGATTGCTGTGACATATCAGCTAGAATAAATTTTTTCCTTTATTTAATACCATGCCAGACAATGTTTCTGGCAGAAGATAAATGCAAAAATAGAACATCTGAAAACATTAATTTGACGATAGCTGTTGTTAAATTGTGGATGTGAGGCAAGGCCTGTCTTTCAGTAAAGTACCTCTGTGTGTAAAAGCAGAGAAGGTGTAAGATCTAATTAAACACTACTTTCAGTAGTCTAAAAAGTATATAAATCCTAAATACATGAAAACAAGTAAAGTGACCCTGTCAGGAGGTGTTAATATACATTTTATACATTTAAAGACAAAAAGAATGTGCAATACCAGAGCTTGCCATAAGCTGTTCTGCCAGCTTTATGGGGGCGCTTTGCAAATCTGAATTTGAAAGGTTTTTCTTTTCACTGATCTTGCTGTAAGGTAGGCCTCCACAGGAGACCTATAGAAAACCTTTGGTTTCTCAGCTGCATGTAATTCCTGCTCACTTCAGTGAACTGATATGGTCTTTTTACCTGGGGAGAAATTTAGTGAAGTGGTCCAGGTTTTACACACTTGGACTTCCAAACTTAAATAAGTAAATCCCGTTAGCTCATTTTCAGGACTGAGGGGTTTTCAGGCTGGGTTTTAGGCTTTGCCCTGTGATTATCCAATGTTACCTTGATCTGACCATCTGAAGAAACAGACCTTATTTGTTTTACTCCTGGGTTTATGTATTAGGTTAACTTCTCAAATCAAAAAATAAAAAAAAAACATGATGGGGAGGCATTGAATAATTTTGTTGAAGGGTAATTTATTGGGCTAGGAGCAATTTTACTTGGCTTATGGGCTTTGCAGGGTTGTCCTGCATGTCCTTCTAAACTCTGCTGGGAAGGAAGATACACAGAATAGAGGATGTGATAGACTCTTGATGTTTTATAACACCTCCTCTGCTGTTAGGCACTCAAGTCAGAATGGGGAAAAAACCTGTCAGGTTTTCAAAGACAGTAAATCTAATAATTTGCAATATGTTTCACAGTTATTTCTTACTGGCAATCTGTGAATCTAGGTGTTAAAAGGATATTACCTATGACCCTCTTACTGTGACTCTTGAGTCCTGCCTATCTTAAATTTTCAAACAAGAAAGATTCATCTTCTGAAATGATAGGTTCATGTGAGGGCCATTGATGTGAAATATAAAAAGATTTATGTGTTTGTTGTTGAGAGTTGTGTGGGTTAAAATACAAATTCAGATTAAAAAGTTGATTAACTGCTCATAAGTAGTTCATCTATTCTGCCTTCCCATCTTAGGTGGATTGATTCTACAAAGGCAGCTACATCTTGCCAATAGTTTTTTGTGTTGGTGGCTGAACTACTACCCCTCACAGCAAGGCTGGGCTAACACTTTGTAATTGCTGTGAGAGGCTGGCACATCTCTTTGACAGCAGGCTCAGCCAGCTGCAGCTCCAGGGTCTTGTATTATCTGCAGAGCTTTGTGCAAAGTGTTGTGAGATCTCCCACAGGTTCACCTGACGCTGAATTGGCAGCCCTGGGAGCCCAGCCTCCATCCTTTTGCACTGGGAGGAGCTGCTGCCAGAAATGCTCAGTCGGGTTAGTGGATATGGTGAGCTGGCTCTTCAGGGGAAGAGAACTCTGGACTGTATTAAAAAATGTTTCAAAATATGAGACATGCTCTTCTGTGTCAGGAAAGAAAGTATTAAGATGCTAATTAAAGATAAATTTTAACTTCGAAAAATTCATGCACATCATCGGCATCTTTCATCTCTGAATTTCAGACCTAGCCCCTCTGCTGCATGGATTGTCCCTGCTGGAAAAAGTGCAAATCCCAAAAGGGGATGACACTTCACGGTTTAAGTGAAATCACTTGAGAATGGTTAAATCAGGTTTTCTGATTAACTGACTCACTTGATAGTGTAGTCCTTGAGAGAGGGAATCAAACACTTATTTTCCTTTGCTCTGCTGTCTGTGAACAGCATTGAGCAGAAGAGACACCCGTCTGTCTTCAGATTACATGCTTTCTCCACAAAGGAGCCTTTGGTCTACTGCTACATGCTTATTCAGTTTTAGAGGATAAATACAGCCCACAGTTTTAGAGGATAAATAAATCTGTGACTTCTTAGTTGCAACAAAAAAGTGTGACTGGAGGCAGGTTTGGCAGCCGAGAATAAGCTATCAAGGCTGTCGCAAATGTTGGATTGGCAGCAGAAGAGATAACTATATTTAAAGGTTTTAGAGAAGAACTTGTCCTAAGCAATAAGGTTTGAGCCAATTGTAGAGAGTAGGACTGCTGATTATCTTATATATTACGTGTCCATTTTCATGAAGGAAAGAATATTTTTAAAAGAAAAATGTCAGACTTCTAAAGTAAGATAATAAAAGCATATAAACAAGGTATAGCAACCTCTGTGTTTTGCCCCTTCTCTCCAGTCTTTTCTGTTTATAATAACCTACAAATTCTCATTCAAGATTAGGTGGGAGTTCTTGGAGATGCACATTCCTCCGTTCCTTCGTAAAGCACAAAATCTCTTGTTGCCCCTGTAATACAAATAATAATATGAGCATAATCAAGGTTGTATTTGTTTTGTGATTATTCTGAACACTGGAGAATAACAGTAATTATAATACCATTAAATAGTAATGGCAAAAGATTTAAGAGTGGATCATGAGACTCCTGAAAGAAGATGAAAATCTTACTCAGTTTTCTTCATTGCATTCCTCTCTTTTATGGCAAAAAGAGGAACCTAAAATTATTTCCAGAATGGTAGGGGTCAAGAATGCCATGTAAGAGACATGATTGTGTGGGAAAAACTTAACAGAAATTAATTCAGTTTCAATAATTAGTTTCCTGTAATTTTAGCACTGCAGTAGTGGTCAGAGATAGCTGCATTTCAAGCTCAGAGACAGGAATATAAGTGTGAAGAAAACAATTCTTCCATATACCTCTATACTTCTCACCATGCAATCTGACTGCTTTATAAATCTGTGCAGCCAGTGTTTTCTTGGAGTGTGTGGGATGTGAAAGCAGTATGTGATACGGCTCTTTGACCCAGATCTTTGCTCCCTGAAACAATACTCATAGCCTACACCATGATTTGTACAAGGCAGTGTAACATGGTATTTGTCTTCAGTCTTCTTTCATAATGTGTTCACAGTGTAAAGCTCCTGTCACGTGCTTGAAACTTTGTGTAATCCAAGGCATAAGGACACTGTCCATCTGGAAACCAGGTAATAGAATTTTGTGATAACAAAATTTTCATGAGGCAGGATCCCTCAGGGCCAGAGATGTCTGTGTAGGTTCTGTGCTTTGCATGTAGGATAGACCAGCTCCAAGGAGCTTTGCAGAGCTATGAGGCTATTGCCTTGCCCCTGCTTTGGGAGGGGTATGTTTCAGGGAAAAACAGATTTCTTTTGTGCTGTTTAGTCTGTCTGCTTTATGTGTGTGAGCCACAATGTGTACACTGGGCCCTGGTTATACAGTGTCCCTGTGGCTGTTGCAGTGTTGACAGTGTTCATTTGTGAGGGAGAGATGACATACATGACCCTGGTTAATAATCCTCTAACACACAGTGCTTCCAGTCCAAACTGGAAGACAGCATCCAAGGAGGAGGACAGGCTATGCATGATAAATACCTGTCCCAGTGCACAGTCAGAGTAGGCTCATCACAAATGTGAAAAATGGAACCTCATTTTCCTTGAGCTTTTCAATTTCTTGTTAATACCTTCCACAGAGGAAAAGTTTTTTTATCAAAATCATTATTATTTAAAGTTATATAAATTTGAAAGCTCTTAGAAAGTTATAAATGTGAATTAAAATACCCATTTTAGTTGTTTCTTCAGTATACAATCTCTGGTTTATTCCTTTATTTCCTTCTGTGTATAGTGGAGTTTCCTGACAAAGAGTCAATGAAGAAGATTTATAAACTGAGTTTAGTATAATCACGTTCTGGCCTGTATCAGTATTCAGGATGTATTGCTTATCCTAATCTGATGTGATGTGTTAACTTGACTTGGAAATGGAGTAAGATGTGGACACAGAGTGAACAATGTAACGAATTAAATAAAATCATAACTACAGATCAGTGATTCTGCTATAGTGTTTTGCTAGTTAAAGCAGAAGGCCCTGCTGTTACTGCATGGGAATCTGCAGGTTGTCAGCTGCTGCAGATCATCGGCGCAGTTGCCAAACCGCAGGGCCCAGCTCTGCCTGCAGGCTGGCGGTGTCACGGGGACATGGGCAGCCGCGGGAGCAGCAGCCGCAGCGTGGCACGGCCCCACCCCGCTTGTGATGCAGATGTTACACTCACGAGATCCTTCACGCGTTACAGCGTTTGTTTAGGCTCTCAGCATGCTGCACTGGACTGACTGCTCCTATATATTTATCTGTTACGCTCCTAGAATAAAATGTGGTTTATTTAGCAGCTTAATCTGTAGGAATTCAAATCAGTTCTGCTCTTTGGACCGTTTTGTTGTTTTCAAGTCTGTAGTGTTCTCCACCCTGTCTGTATTAACCCAGGCAACTCCCTGTGAGGTGTCAATGATTTTTATTACCTACAGTAATTTTCTTTGTTTAATAACCTTCTCTCAGCTTTTGAAACTGAGGCACTCTTGTGTAATTTACTGAGATTGTTATATTAAACTCCTCTTGTCTCTTAAAACCAGTGGTAGGGATGCTCCATAGAGATCTTGGTTGGTGCTGTAAGGATCCTGAACTCAGCTGGGATCTCTGAATAAGCTGCTTTTATCACAAGTGGTGCAGACAAAAATACTACAAAGTCACTGCCACGCACTGTTCCACAATGAAGCTGTCCCAAAATAACCGATCCATAGCTGATGGTAAACAGTGTAGTGGGTGAAGAGCTCTCAGGCTTAAGCTATTGTTGAGAGAAGGAATTGGCAATGAGCTCCAGGGGTTCAAAGAACAGCTTTCAGAGGCAGTACTGGAAGTTTCTATACTACTAGCAGAAAATGTGAATAATCTGAGAAGGTTTTCTGAGCCCTGTCTTGGTTGGCATGGTTAGGGACAGGTTTTCCACCTTTTCAAACATAGCATGGGAGGTGTGATGGAAAGAGACAGAAGCCGTTCATCAGCCCATGTTCCTGGCACTGCTGTGTGCATTAGGGGCAGCAAAAGTGGAGTTCAGCCAGAGAGCAGCTGAGTGTGTGGACAGCTTTGAATCCAAAGTCACGACAGGACCTGCTGGGATGTCTAGGATCCTCCCCCAGAGCATTAATGAGAAATAGATGCCATATGGAAGAATTCTCTTGCCAACGGTCTGTGATGCCATCTTTATCTTCCAGTTCTCATCAGTTACAAATTACTTTTAAATAGATTTTTATTTTACCTTCAGTTATATGGTTTCATCTTCTCAGCTACTAAGGACACTGACCTTTCAGTATACTCTCCTAGAATTAAACTTTATTTCTGATAAGAGACTTTTGTTGCAATGGCTGATCTATTACTCTTTTTGTTCACCAGTACATCCCCTCTTCCATCATAGCTGACTCATCCATTCCTTTTTCTTTTCCTGTAGGTGCAAAGAACAACTTTACCTTTTATATTTCTCGAAACTCAGATGTTTAACTATGTAATTTTAGTTGTTTGCATTAACATTTTTTATCTACTTGGGTTTTTTTTAAAAAAAGCAAGCCCTGTAATACTTGTAAGGCTGGAATTTTGCTCACCCTTGCTGTGACTGTATGGTGTGTGTGAGAATGTTTATAAAATCAATCAAATATACATGAATTGGACATTCAATACAGTAACTGTCACAAGTTTTATTGATGTGAAATCTAGTTAGATTGTAGATTGTCCCCTTGTTTTTAATTCACCTCTATATAATTCAGTGTTAACTGTCAAGTTGGACTACCCACGCCTCTTAGCTATGCTGAGGCTGTCTTTAAGCTATTTAAATTTTTAAGGCCTTTTCTACTATACCCATAGGATTAGAATCACTTAGTGTTTACTGCAGGTCTAGCTTTGAGAGCTTCCTAGGCTGCAGAATCCCATATATATATATATACTCACTGCCNATATATATATATGTATGCTATATAACTATGGAGTGACATAAAGACACTGTTTAAAACAACTCACTGCATTCATAGTATCTTTGAGTTTAGTTAAAAACATTTTGAAATCAACAAACAAATTAATTTGTTCACCAGAATGTTTCTAATACATTTTGTTGCAATATGCAGACCCCAGCTGAGATTTATATACCATACCTATGCTTTATATGGAGTAGCTGCTGCCTGGTAGGTTTTGTAGCCAAAATGCAGAGCACAGAAGAGGAAAACAGGGCAGAGAACCACAGTTTTACAGATGGAAGCTGAGACACAAAAGCATTAAATGTGATTTGTAGCTGAGCATGTAACACACATGTCTGGTTTTATTTTTGAAAACATCCTTTTCACTTTCTTTTTAGTTCTGAAGGAATGACTGGAACGGTGGCAATACTGTCTTTTTAGAATTTTAAAGTAGCTTTAAGAGTTCTTGTCTTCAGAAGTGCTCAGAATATGAGAAACTAGTAAAACAGCCATATCTGAAATAAGTGGCCTGGTGCCAGGAAGTGGCAGGGATAGGAAGGCAAGAGTAAAAACAGTATCAGATTTAAAAAACATTTCTAGATCAGTAGTAAGAATATGTCTAATGCAGGTGTGGAGAGAAGTAAGATTAGGCTTTTATTATCTAGCACTAAATCAATTTTGTTTCTAAAAACTAAAATCCTACTGGGTGGGGTCTAAAGAGCTTCTTCAATTGGATTTACCCAGACTGCAGGATATGTAATAAACAGTGATTTGTTTATTGTCCCTTGGATCTGTCCACCTTACTTAAGGACTTAAGCCATGCCAGTGTAATGAGCCAGCTGCTTAACTGCTTCCAGATTCTGCATTCTGCCAGCTTGTTCTATGACTGCGAGGTCCCTGGAGTCTGTGGAGGAAGGAATTTGTTTTGTTGTTGGGTTTTTTTTATTGGTTTTTGGTTTTTGTTTCCCACCCTCCAGGCTGTGATGAGGCCATAAAGTCACTTGATGATCAGCAGTCAAATCTCAACACTTACTCTCCTTTGCAGGATACATGGGGAAACAGCCATGAAATAATCCTTTAGCTCAGCCATGCTCCTTCCCTTCATTGCCAGCACTGTAACAACACATCTCCAGTCCCATTTTCTCTCAGAACATAAAAAAAAAATAAATTACTCCTTCTGATGGAAGTATCCTCTGAGCTGCAAGCCTGGAGAAATAGGATTTGCCCATGTTAGCCATTTAAGGTAAAGCTTCTTTACATTCTTACAGGAGTTTAGCTGGGGTTTAGAGGAGCATATGTGTACCCCAGGCTTGATGCTCCCTCAGCTCACTTCAGAGCTTGTGTTTCAAGTGTATGGCTTGTAAATGAGTAATATGAGCTTGATCTGAGGAGAATGTGTGTCCCCACAGAGCTCTTGCACTAAACTGATCTAAACTCCAGAGGTTTTGTATGCTGTATTTAAATGCTCATACCATTAAAACCATTGAAGCAGTATTTGTAAATGTACTTTGGTTTAGGTCTCAGTGGCATTCATAAATCCAGATGACATGATGAGTGAAAACCAGGCCTTTTCTGTGGAAAAAATTATTTTCTTGATACGTAGAAAGAATATGTAATCATTTGGGGCTGGTTGCTTTTGGCAATTATTACTGAATTTTCTTAAGCACATTTTCAATAGAAAAATGTTTCATTTCAAGGATTTCTTCGAAAACAAATTTCAGGCATGACTTTGGCCAAAAAGCATCCAGTTTCTGATCATGCTAAACCTGGCCAAAAGCTGTGTGAAATGTCTTACTTTTAACTTTTACCTCAGCGGTACTGATTATAATCTTAAGTATTTAATTGATGTGGATGTATAAATACCATGTTGCCTTGCCTCACACAGAACAAAAGCAAGAAAAAGCTTAGAGTCTTAATAATTGTTTTAACATGTAAGATGTTTCCGTTTGAAGATTCTGCTTGAATCCTTGAAGATTGTTTTTTTCATGGATGAGATTGAGCATTAATTATTTTTGTAGTTCTGTAAGAAATAACTAAGTTATTTGCCTGACTTTAACTCATTTCTTGAATAGATAAGGTTTTTTCTTCAAACAATGAGCAGAAGCAGTTTTGATCCTTGTTATTGAGACACCTTTTATTAATGAAGCAAAGTTTGAATTATACAGTATACAACAAAACCCCCCAAAATAAAAGGGAGCCCGTACTTGGGGGGGGGAAAAGCCAGCTGCTGAAGTATGATTTGATTAAAAAAAAGGCATCTCTGTGTTAGGATAAAGACAACATTAGTTTGTTTTCATGCTAGTCACAAATAACACAGAAGTTATGCTTTGAGGATGGTGATATGATTTCTTTGTTGTGTGTTTGTTAGACTTGGAGTAAAACGTAGGTATTAGCAACTTCCACCACCTCTTGTAATAAATGTGCATTTTAACAGGGCAGGGTACTTACTTAGGGGCGAGCTGTACAGAAATAACACTTTGGCATTGCTGTTTCACACAAAGCAAATGAGGACTGACAACCACTAGGTGCGGTCCAGGCTTTCTGAAGAAAAATATAGGCCATGGTAAACACAAAAATACGTTCCAGCCTGCAGGGCCTAATTGAAAAATAAGCCTCTTGAGAGGCAAGATCATTGTGCACCACCACAGCACAGTTGCCATTGACTCTCCTGCCAGTGCTGGAGCTGCTGGACTCGGTTTTGATCTCTAGATTTGCCTCCCTGTGTCTCGAATCAGGGAGGTAAATCCTAGGTGCATTTTTCCTAGGTGCTTTCAGGGAAACCTGATCTGCCCTATAATCTTGCTTAGCTTCTGGGCATTAGAGCATCAGCGCTGTGCATAATTCAAGCAGGGTTATGTAGCTCTCTTCTAACATTCAGGGACAAGGGGACAGATTACAGCAATTTCTCCTGAGTGGCAAATGAAAGGCAAAGGAGATGCAGTTTTGCTGAACTGCTCCCAAGGTGGTCAGCACCTGCGGTAGGGAGCAGTCCTGTTTTCCTTTCCTTCTGGCTTGATGTTCATACTCCTCTTGTTTGAGCATTAGAGAAGGTGTCACAGCACAGTTGGACCAGCCAGAAAAATTCCCTGGTGTTGCATAATTCAGAGATTTTTGTTTTACTTAAGGAATAGGGGTGATGGCAGATAAAACCTTCTCTTTAATTTGATACAAAAAGCTTTTCCCTTCCAACATCTGTCTGAAGCAAATGTGGACATGTTCTTGGTTAAGCAGAATATTTAGTAGCGAATTAATAGTATGAGTTTAAATATATTCAAATGTATAACTGCTGCAATATATTAAAATATATTTAAACAGTAGATAAAATATCTTCCTTGTTCCAGGAGTTGAATGTTGATTATATTTATATCATAAATGACATTTGTCTACCCCATCTGAAATTTCTACTAGAGAGCTTCTTGAAAGTAGTTCAGCTTCTAAGTAACCTTTCAAAGCACATCTGCACATTTCTGTTCCCAGCTGCACAGACAGAATAAAATAGAGGTTGAATAGCACTGAATATTTGTAAAACTGGATCTCACAAATCACAGTGAGATTTTTTTTTTTACTGTGCACGTTCTTTTGCATTCAGGTTTCTAGGGGCTTAGCTGTGTTTTGAAAGCCTTTAGCATTTTTTAAAATGCTAGTTAAGAAATTGTACAAAAGCTATGGATTTTTCTTAGTTATTTGCCACAGTACCTGTAATTTAGGATGATTATTCTTCAGTATCAATTAATAATCCATGCAAAATCACTGTAGGTGTTCAGGAATGGATTTAGAACTGCTGCAAAGCCCTAGTCAGAACTTTGCATTCACACTCTTGGTAACATGGCAGTCATTTTTTAATACATAACACTTACCTTTGTTTTATTCATAATAATGATGTCTGAGCAAATCAGATGGAAGAGATCTCCTAAAGTCAGATTCCAGACACTGAATTTTAATGTTTACCCTGCAATCTCTAGCATAGTTACAGCAAACAATTTCTGTAGTGTTTGAAGTTGCAAATATTAAAGTTACCCAGCTTCAGTTTTATCACCTGTAACACACTGTAATGCACAAACTGTAATTGCAGGCAATACTCAACTGGTTTTATTTAGCTTGACAGAGACAGTAAACTGGACTTTATCATAAATACAATTAATCTAAGTGGAAAATTAGGTAATATATTTTGAATTCTATTTATCTTTCTGTCTGGTGCATGTATTTAGCAATGTATTCTTCTCCCTCCGCCTCCCCAAATTAGACTCTTGCCATAATTGTTCCAAGGAAAAGTTTTGTAAATAATACAAACCTTGAAGTTGAATTAAGAGCTCTGCTGGTAAGGCATATGGGAATCATGAATATAAAAACACAAACTGGGAAGTTGAACTGGCCTCTCTCTCTCCTGATCTCCATCAAGAAACTCAGAATAAGAGAGCCAAGACCATGAAATGTGGGATTCTAATTCATAACTTCCACCTAGACCATCCTGACCTATCTGCTTCTACAGTTCACCCACAATGCTGAAGATTGGATTTGCCATTTTCTGGAATACTACACCCTCTGGCATTTTTTTTGCATGCTTTGCTGCACAGCCAGCAAAGTGGGATTCATGATGCTGTCATTAAGACAGAGAGAGAGCTGGAAAAGAATTTGGGGAGACCTTAAAACACCTTCCTTAAAAGAGGTGCTCTTCTCTGCCTAAGAGACTTTAGAGTACCCCCAGGGGCTACAGGAAAGCTGGAGAGGGACTTCAACAGACATGTAGTGACAGGACAACAGGGAATGGCTTCAAACTGAAAGAGGGCAGCTTCAGATGATATTGGGAAGAAATTCTTTCCTGCAAGGGTGGTGAGACACTGGCACACATTGCCCAGAGAAACTGAGGATGCCCCATCCCTGGAAGTGTTCAAGGCCAGGTTGGATGGGACTTTGATCAACCTGTCTAGTGGAAGATATGGCAGGGGTTGAAACTAAATGATCTTTGAGGGCCCTTCCCACCCAAACCCTTCTAGGACTCTTTATTCACTAGCTGAAAAATAATCAAAATAATGAAATAGTTATTGAGCTTGAGGAAAGGCAACAGATGAAATAAATCTGTTCTTTCTGCTGGGTTTCATTTCAACCTGAGATGCTCCTCCAGATGGTGTGGAAGAACATCCTGGCACAGGCTGACTTCCGTGGCGTAGCTGGCAGTGTCAGGCTCTTTGCAGGAAGAGATGCACTCCTTTCTTTGAGGGGGAGCCTGGGGTATTTGGCACGTTGCACATGATTCTGAATTAAATGGGAATTTCACCGAGGGTGCCGACTCGCAGGCTCTCCACAGAGCAGACGTAAGAACTTTGCACGATCTTGTATCTCCTTTTGAAAAGGCTCCACTGTATTAACGAGGGTTCAGAGGAGTGCATTTCATCCAGTAGAACTCCTCAGAGGAAAAACAAACCTCTTGTGAAAGGATTTCTAACTGAATCCAAAGCAAGTACTTCAGGGAGTAGGATATTAAAATCTGTATCAGAGCTAACAGTATTATATGAAAAGCTGAAAACAAGTATTTAGCAGGTAGGTGAAGACACTTGTGTATCACAGCCTGTGTAAAAGCTACATACAGTGACTGTCTGTGTAAACACACCCTTTAGCACTTAAAAGCATCTGATGAGCTGGGGGACTCTGCTTTTGACTTCTGTACTTTGTCTTTAAATCAAGATGCACTAATTTGCACTCTTTATCACATAATGCCATGACTTTTACAGCAGCCAGCAGGGATGGGGCCCTGTTTCTGCACAGCAGCTGAAGAAAATGTCAAGTACAAAGACATGCGCTGCTCCCTTGATACAAATTAGCTGATCACGTAAATGGGGAAACAGGGAACTCTGACCCTATTAGAGCAAAATGTGGATAGTGGATTAACACTCCAGACTTCTAATTAATCACAATGTGTCTCATCCTTCTGATTGCAGCTGAGTAGGCCATTCTTCTAACTTAAGCCCACAGCTGTCCAGTATTAGCACTTACCTGTCAGTCCAGCTCCTTGTTCAGCTGTTGGCTGAGGAGACAATGTTGCAACCCGGAATGTCTCAAAAGTAGGTTTCAGGAATACTCAGAAACATCCTTACATGTGAATTACACTTTTATTGTGTGAATACTTAGAAAACCCCAAAAATCTTAAATTCTAAGAACTGAGTAACACTCTGCACTGTTTATGCTATTTTCCCATACAGAAAAAAGTACAGACCAGTACTGATCATAGTTTTTTTCTATAACATGCACAAAGTATTTCATACAAACTACAATAGCATCGAAGTTTTACAGCTTTACTGTAATGGGAACTCCAAAATTTATTATGCACACAATGAATTTATTTGAAGATGACACAGATTAATCTTTTATATTATTTCTTAGGTAAAACTTACATATCACTGAACTGCTACACGAAGATACATATTTAACTACTTATTTTTTATCCAACTTTTAGATCACATTTTAAGAGGAATACTGCAAATGCATTGAAGCCATTGAGTCAACAGACACTATGCCGACCCCATAAAATATTTCAGAAATAGGATCTCTCTTCTCAGTTTTAAGGCATCTGAAATTCAAACCATACTGAGCTTCTTACTAAGAAATTCTCTCCACAGAAAGACACAGTATGTTGTTTTCAAAACAAGCTATCTTAAGGCTACAGGCTGCATACAAACCACAGCTATCCTGTCCTCCCTTCGCTTGTTTTGGTTTCTAAAATGTAACATAGAAATCTCAGTGATGGAAGAAAAAACGTGCACAATACATATTCAGACAAAAGAAGGAAATAAAAATTTAATCTAAAATCTACAGACTCTAAACAAACTCCATATAATACGCTTTTACTATTCATAAAAGGAGTTCCCTTTTTCATTTCACACTACAGAAAAACAGCACCGGACTGTAACACTGATTCTTCAGTTATCTATAAAATGGTGGAAAAATAAGAAAACTAAAATCTAACTGAACTTGTTACATAGCATCACTGGACTTTCAACCTACAAGGATATCAGTAGGGATGGTAACGAGGCCCCGGGTTGTAGGAGTTGTAGCCATATTGTCCGTAGTGGGATGAGTAGGACTGTCCTTGTCTGTGCTGCTGGTAGTTGTTACCCCAGCCTCTATCTGGCCTCTGATTAGATCTGTAGTCACCTTGCCAGTTGTATCTGTCCCCTCTAAAATATCTGCCATCTTGAAACCTGCAATGAGCAGATATATAAAAGTCTGACATAAATTATATCAAGTCTAACAAATGAATTATAATGAACTCTTATATTTGGAAGTTTTCATTAAAACTGTCATGTCACTGTTAGTACACTCAAATATTTATATGTTTATATGACAAACTCATGAAAACATACCTACAGTCATCTGAGATCACTCATGAATTTCTTACCCAGCACAACACTTGGACAGTGTGTTTCCTAACACAAAGTATTCCCAGGCATAAGGTGAACTGCTGGAAGTTTTAACAGAGACTCAAACAGACCATAAATCTAAAAATCAACCCCAAGGCACATATGCAGTGCATCAAAGCCAGGTTCCATCCAGCAGCTGCAAGGCTGAAAGCTTTGGCAAAGCAAGCTTCAGTACAGTTAGAGCTACCTAACAGCACTGAGTCCTGGAATCTGAATATTCCCTAAAATACGTTCTACTGCTAAAACACTGCTATCACAGTCTCCTGCAGATTCCCACACTCAAGACACTGTACTTTATCAGTGGTATTTAGCCATTGTTCAGTCTAAATTTTGTCTTTTTAGCCCTATATCAATTTTTATCAATGCTTGAGCTGCCTCATAGTCATTTTGTTTGCAAATGGTGTGGTGCAGACAAACAACATTTGCAAAAAGTTCACTTTGTGACCATAGTGTAGGTGTAAGAGTTCATCAGTTCAAAGAGCCACAAAGTTTTTAAGAACATCTTAAACAATCACCTGTTTTTAATCTGTGATTCTGTGATTAACTTGATGACAAGCTTCTAAAGTGAGAAAAAGTTACAATGTTGTCCTCCTCCAGATAAGGCACAAATCCTACTTAGATATTTAGCTAAGGAGTTTTTCCAGTTGTTGGCTGGACTGAGTTTAACTGCTTTATATTAAAGGTTGATATTAGTATTCCCAAATGTACTATATGCTGTAATTGTTGTTTTTCAGTCACTCAAAAATCTGTCCAAAATTCAGTAAAAAGCTGCAATTACACCTTGAAGAAGTAATTCAAAGTATTTTGCTTTGGCAGGTAACACTGTACTTGCCAGACAGATTGGATGACTGATTTTACAGTCACTTCTAACTGAATAAAAGAAATACAGGCTAATCTTGAAAAATACAGGCTAATCTTGAAAAATACAGCAAATATTTAGCTTAAAAATGAAATGTTTTCTGGAAAGCTAGTAACAGATAATCACACTAGCAGCTTGTTCCTTTGTACATCTTCCTGCCAGTTATTATCCAACATAAGATAGGCTGCTTAGTTTTGCAGAAATCTCATCTTTCCCCTCTGGAAAAATGTTTCCGGCTGAGCAATAACAAACCCCAGGGCAATGGGTTCAGTGGTTCCAGCTCATTCTTTACTAAAAAGCAAATAATTTAGTACTTTTATACACAATGCAAAAACTTTGCCAGTCAATACAGAGAAAATGTAAAACCTCATTACTTTTCAGAGAAGACTATATTTCTCTTAAGCATAGTTACCTGCAAAGTAACAAGGAAATACTCCAATGAACAGAACAGACTCCTCTACTTCTTCTGAAATCAATTATCATTTAACTGTATTTGTGAAATTACCACGATTAAAAAGAAAAACCAGTACCGATCTCTGTTTCTCTGGTTGCCACCAGATCTGTTTCTCCATTCTTCCACTATAGGAGGGGGATCTGCAGGGCGTTTTAGATATTCTTGGTATTCTTCATCATCTGATGTGAATCGATGAGCAAACATCGTTTCATAGTTTGGGGGCATGTCAGCCAAGGATGTCATTCTGAGAACTTGAAACACGAACACAACAAAAGTGGCTTTAGCAATGTATGAAGCCTCTCATCATAATAGCTCCCGAAATCCATGTAGTGAAAATGAAGGACAAGGAAAAGTTACACTCAGATTAACACAGCTGTTGGGTTTTGGGAAGACAGCATAGATGCCTCACAGAAAAAAGTACTTCAGAATGTGCTCCCCATCTACTCCTAATACTGACTTCTGACAGGAAAAAAATTCCTACAATCGATTTCAAAAGTTTGCTAAGGTAGAATATCATGTGGAGCCTACAGATACACATAACCAGCGAGACAGGCAAAATAATCAGATTTATTCACAGTAATTTATGTGTTAATAACTTGATTCAGGGAAAGGTCAGCACCTATGAGGATGTTAAATTACCTCATAATATGCCTGTCTGATGGGATTTGTGTTTAAGGCCTTAGTTTCCTTATTTTTGCATATATGCATTTGCCATTCAGATGTTGGTGTTATCTGGTACTGTCCATCAGCAAAATCTGCTCTTAATAGCAAATCAGAAAGCCTCTAAGCCCACTGTTTTAACAAGCCCCACATAATTTCGAGCATTTACAATATCTGGCTCTGGACTTCCAGAATAAGCTCTTCTGCTGTCTCCCAAAGACTTTGGCAGGACCCAAAGAGCTAAAATATACAAAATATACACCCTGAATGACCAAGCGCAGTCTGGGCCTCAGGTAAGTGGGGTGTTCTCGGGGAATCCGTGCAGTGCTCCTGTGGCCCCAGTTCCCCTTCAGCAGCCTCAGACATCCGTGTCTGCTGCCTGCAGAGCCCCCGGGCAGCCTTTCCCCCGCCAGTGACGCAGCGCACAGCTCCCTGAGGCAGGTGTAGGAGTTATTCCTGCAGGATGCAGGGATAATTCATCCTCCTTTCCTCTGCCAGGAGCTAACCTCGTTAGTTTTTTATTACGGGCTATCGCCAAGGAACTTCGCTCAAGTCTATGGCAGTCGGGGTGAGGGCGGCGGGGGCAGCACTGCCCTGGGGACCCGCCACGACAGCTTCCCTGGGGGTGCTCCCCTCACAGTTTATCCTGTTAATATCATATTCATCCCGCGGGACCCGTACCGGGGACACCCGGCACCCTCCTGCACCCAAGGCCAACAGAGAGCGACGGAGGGGGCTGACTCCCCCAGGAGGGCTCCGCCGGAGCCCCCTCCCCTCACAGCGGCCCGACAGAGCTGAGGGAGGACGCGGGGGTCGCTCCCTCTTCCCTCACAGCTTCCCTCCCTCCCCCGCATCCGCCCCGCCGCCTCTCACCGCGCCTCAGCCGCCGGAGCTGCCGCCGCGATCCCGCCTCTTCCGGGGCGGGACGGGGCACGCCGGGGCGGGACACGGGACACGGGACACCGGGGCGGGACGGGGCACAGGACACGGGACACGGGACACCGGGGCGGGACGGGGCACGGCACACCGGGACGGGCGGGGCGGGGAGGAGTGGAACCAGCGATTCCCTCAGGTTGGGGTGGATACAAAGCGCGTTGGCAGGAGTAGTATTGAGGCTTGCTGCCACGCGGGTTTTAAGGAGGCGACACCTGAAATGATTGGGTTTTAACCGAAAGGTGCAAATGAAAAAGGTGAAGTCAGCATGGCGTCTGTGGCTGTCTGTAATGCTATTTAAGTGTATTTCTGATATAAAAAAGGTTCGGGATGTGTTGACTGCTACGTGAGGAAGGTAAGATGACGTGAAGCTTTTTGGCAGGCAAATAACTCTGTGTAAACGAAAATAATTCTGTGCTGGCGCCTGCTCCAGCAAAACATTTACGCTGCCACCCAGTGCTGTAGATAGCGGTCAGTGTTGTCACCCTTAATACAGATGAAGATACGTGTGAGCCTCAGAACTTCAGGCTTGTGACCTTCAATACGGGTGAGGTTAGGACCGGTGGCATCAAGACCTTCCCGCAGCAGAAATGGTGTCGGTGCCCCTGGTCCCCAGTTCGCCTTGTTCCCACAGCGCCGATGTCTTTGCAGTGCTGACTAATTTCCACAACACTTAAGCCAATGATTTTTAAACAGTCTCTTGTGCTGTGTATAAGAAATGTTTTTTTAATAGGACCCTTTCAGAAAGCAATGTTTTTTCACAAGCTCTGTTAGAGATTCTCTTGCTCGCAGGCACTAGCAAAGCACAGAGACTAATAATCAGGTAGATCACTTGAAACAAAACAACAGCAACACCAATAGCAGCATCCAACTCTCCAAAAATATTAGAACGAATAAGTGCCCTTTGTTAGATATAAACAGCGATAATTACAATCTGCTCTCCTGTGTGATCTACAGCAGGTGTGTATTGTCACTTGCAGAATAGGGAACGATGACCTCAGCCCAAATAGCATAATGCAAACACCTTAGCCTGTATAGCTAATTCTAAGCCAAACAAATTGTCATTGAGGCTGAAAAATATCTTTTCATTTACATTTTCTCCTTATAATCTCTCTCCCACTGACTGCCTCTTTGAAATGGGCAGAAGTTAGTAGGATTTTATTCCTTTTCCAGACATGTTTCATTTTGATCACTGGATATTGCAGTTTCAGGTGTGTCTACAGAGGATTTCAAGCATAAAGTTGAGGAGATGGTTCTTAATAAAAAGTACACACTTCTTTATTTTTGAGGCTCTAGTCTGCTGTTTCATGGGTGACATTTTTCATTAAAAGATCAAACTTAATATTAAACCTTTAATTATAGACTCAAGTCATCCATACAGTTAAGCATGTACATAATTTAGGCATAAATATAAGTTCTGTTGAAGGCATGGACCCCTTGTAATCCTATAAGCAGTATGTTTCACAAATTACAGTTTTGGAAAGGTGCTCTCATCAGCATATTTTGCGTAGAAAAACACTTGAAAGGAATGGCTAAACCAGAGTGGCACACAATTATATATAATATATATTTATACATGATACTTTTGCTTTGGTTCTTTTTTGTCACATGTCTTTATGCCTGCTTTGGGTTATATCAAGAAGGAGATCATGATCAAGGCAATATCCTAAGATTTCTCATAGATGTTTTTCTGAAATTCAAACTGCATGTAAAAACCTGAAGTGACAGATGATTTTTATAGGAATAAAGGCACTCAGAAAGGAGTATTGTCACCAAGTAGTACTTTCAACACCCACTAAATGCCTCACATAGCACATACCTAGAGACTAGGTGCCTGAGTGCTTAAAAGGTCAAGCCCCAAGTGTTGTCAAGACAGAGAAATTGATAATCCACTCTTGCAATCTTTCTGCTCACTTCAAGGCTCTCTGGGTAATTAATGTGTTGTTTTTGTGTGAACACGATCTCGTAATCAGCATCTCTGAAGTCTGCTGCAGTATGATAAAGCCTCAAAGGGTTTGCTTTTTTTCCTGTGGATTTCATTATGTTAAATAACGTGCTGTTAGATGAAGTCTTATCTTATAAATTTTAAACTAAGACTTTTTCCTTGTAGCCTATTGGAAATTAATTAAGCTTTTGTAGAATGGATCTTCCTGGCTGAACAAAGGAGTATGTGCTAAAACTAGCAAACTCTTGTTTGCCTTGAAACAATGGAAAGTGACAGGCGTTTTTGTAGCCATTTAGCCTTGATAACTCTTGCTCTTCTGTCACAAGACTTTGTAAATCCCCAGCTTCTGGACTAATGTATTTTCATTATACTCAACTTTCATTTGAAAATTAATTTCTAGCCCTTCTTATTACAGACAGTTCTTGGGTAAAGAGGTAAGTCTGCTCTACAGGATAACCAGCCTGTACCAAGGAGCAAAACGAAAACAGTGTTCAAATTTTATTTGTTTAAAATCTTATACATTTTGCAATTTTCAGTTATCTTTAAGACTGTGTTCATTGCTCTGTCTCAGTAGAGCTTGACAGCTGTGACATTTTTAATGAAAAGTCAGCATGTGTCTATCTCAGTAGCAAGGGAAAAGGAGAACTACTTTTTTGGGGGGGGAGGGCATTTCTATATCTTTAAACAGGAGGAATTCTTTTTCTCTAGTGTTAATATCTACTTTGAGAAATCAACTAAGAAACTGACATCACTTGTAATTGGGGCCTGTCTGATTGACGGAATATTTGTCTATAAACGAATAAGCAGCAAAACCTCCATAGACGGTTATGGATCCTGCTGGGGATTTTTAATAACAAAGTAACATATCAGAAAATATCTTGGTGAAAATTTGCCTTCAAAACTCTGATTTTTTTCTTAGCTTGCTGAAACTCCTCAGTGGTTTCCTGTCAGCCAATTTCCCTCTCCCCCTGCTTTTTTTTTTAATGTCTCAGTTACTGTGTAACTGAAACCCTGGTTTGTTTGTACAAGGAAACCTGATTTCCCCAGGTAATTTATTCTAGGAAATGGTGATGTCTGGCACAGCTAGGGAGAGCAAGACTTTGTGTTCTGGCTCCAGCAGGTACAAAGGGCATGCGTGGCAGCCTTGTTATTGATTACACATAAAGGAAAGCTGTGTTCCTGTGGGCACGGGAGGCTGTAAGACCACCAGGGGACATCTGAGCAATAATGAGCACCAAGTCTTTGCTCCATCATTCATTGCGCTGGGAGATTGGTAAGCAGAGATACTGTTTAGCCAATCTGCAGAAATACTGGGGGTTGTGCTCTTTCTCTAGGACCTCCTGTGCTCAGAAGATGAGTTCTCATCATGGGATTTTATTCTTTTGTTTGGAAAGGATTATTGCCTAGATGAACCTCACTTAAATAACAAGAAAGACGGAGATACAACAGCTGCTGCTGACAAATGCCTCTCAAGCCCATGCAGCTCTTCTGTCAGATCTCTGCTTTGGCTTTGCTCTTATACTGTACAGTATCACTGAGCTTCAGAGTGCCTTTCACACACCTCCATATGGTGGTGTAAAGTGAAGTCCATAAAGGAACAGACTGCACGTTTCTAACGACTTCACTACACTTAATACAAGAAATGTTTCCTTCCTGTAACAATGACCTTTAAATGTTAACTGGCTAAAAAAATAACAATGTCCTTTTTTAAAAAGGGAAAATGCAACTCCTGGTGCTTGATTGTGTTACAGAATAAAAATTTTGGTGCTGTGAGGCCCAATTCCTTTGCATTAAGTTTACAACAGTGTAATGCTTGATTAGAAGGAATTGATTCCTAATTTATGCCAGTATGAAAGGAGGCCTTTAATTTTCCTAAGAGCTACTTCTGTTGTCTGTCTTTTAAAAATCACAGTCACATTAAATTATATTTCAAGCATATTGTTCTTAAAATCTGTCATTTATCCATATTTATATACATATATACGAATTTAAAATCACTACATTCTAGCTGCCTTCTTTTATTTTCACCTTTTAAACTGACTAAGCCAGTGATGCCCTTTGGGGTCTATAAGAATGAATCATTTTTATTATTTTTTTCTCTCTTAGACAGTAATTACAGGGTAGTATGCTGTCTCTGGTTTTTAATATTATGGTGCCATTTTAATCCAAGGTGCAACACCATTAACTTCAGCAGAGTTACACTAGCAATGAATTTGTCCCCAGGAGGCTTTTCCAAATGCTTGGTTCTTTCCTCATGATTACCCAGAGGAATGAAGAAGAAGAAGGCAAGACAGAGGACCCTTTGATAGGAGGAATGCAGTTCAAAGCAAAGTCTTGTTTCTGCCATTCATGGTGCTCCATATGTTCCTCATTTGAGGTGGAGGTGGGTTAGACCCCGTGGGGCACACATGCTGGGGCTAGGGGGCAGGCAGAAGTTTTACACAGCACATCTGGTGCACAGGTTATGTCATTTCCTAGATGTAGGTACTGTACAAATTGGAAGAAAAAATGAAAAAAGAAGAAGAGAAAAAGTGGGAGGAATATTCAGGCATTTTAAGTGTACTTCTGTGGAACTGCTTGAAAGTGGAGTAGCCAAACGCTCAGATATCAAACTCATCATGATCGTCAGGCTGTCTCAACTCCAACTCAGACGCTTTTTAGATGTCAAGTAATTCTGCAAGTGGCGATGTGTGAATCAGTGCTACCATGAATTACCTATTGTTAAGACAGTTGCAAAATATAAAGAAGGTACTTGCAGAAGTTTCTAGCACTAGATTTTATTCATACTCAATTTTCTCTTACAGTTGGATATTTAATTTCAGTTTTGTCTCATTTCTCTTGTCCATATCCAGTCTAAAACATTCAAATCCTCTGCAGTATGGAAACAGCAACTTGTAAGTTAAATACAAATTAGTAGCACTCATCTGAATTTGGAAGGGGAATTTAGAGCATTTCCTCTTTGCTGTCAGGGAGCAGAGAGGGACAGGAGGGTAGCATGGCTGGCAGGGTAGGGGCCCATCCCACAGCCCCCGAGCAGGGCTGGCCAGGCTGGGCAGCCGACGGAGCTCAGCGGGGCAGACGAGTTCACAGGGATGAGACAAGTCCAAGGCAAGGCAGAAATTCAGGTCAGCACGTGGGTCACTGCCCAAATGAACTGGCACAGCAGGGCTGGATCTGCAGCCCCAGCAGAGCTGGGCAGGGACCAAGGGCCCCCATGCCTGGGCCCAGGGCTGGTCACACCAATTAAGGGTTGTCAGTGCGTTCAGAGCCCTGACAAGCACATCTGGTAGCAATTGCTGCTGTGTTTAAATCAGAAACTCAGATCCTTGCAAAGCCCAGGATCTAGGAGGGGGAAGTGGTTATGCCTTTCAGCAAAGGTGTAGCGTTTCTCCTGTGTTGGACACTTGATGCAGTTTGCCTGTTGCACTCCAATCAGTTGCCTCGGATACAAAGTCAAATATTCAACCTCTAGAGAGGATACCTAGGTCTCCTGTTTTACTCCCAGAGTCTCCCTTCTCAGAAGGGTGACATTCTCTGGGCACAGGAGCATTGCCCTGAGGCTCCCGTGCTCACTCTGAGGCCCAGGTCTGAAACCTGCCAGTAGATGTGCCATGAAGCCCCTGCTCCCGCCTGTCGTCCTGTCTGTGTGCAGCGTGTGAGCACGGGTTCAGGTTCTGCTAAAGGCACTGAAATAGAACAGCATTTCAGGGTCTTGCTCCTTCTCAAGGCTAAGGTCAGTGGAACTGGTCTAAGTAATGCTCCCTCTGTCAGATACTAAACATGGCTCTTCCCAGATGGCTTTACCAAGAAGCAGGAATTGGTCTCCCTTCTTTCTCTTGTCTTCATATGTAAGGAGAGTTCCTGAATGTTCTTTGCAACTCCTCTTAAGTTTAAGGGTCATTAGAGAAAGCAAGGGCTGAACTATAGGCCAGCTTTGTACTAACTCAAATTGAGAGTGTCTTTTTAGCGTTAAGTAACTGTTTTTAAAAGTTGCAAATCAGAATTTTCCAGACATACCAATCAGCATTGAGACCACACTGTGCTACAGTGAAATAAGGTTTAAGTGAATCAGTTGAGCTGCAGAGAAGCCTGCAGGATTTTGCAAAGCTGGACTGAGCAGTCTGCTCCCTGTTGGGAGCACTCCTCTGTGCATCCCTGCATTGTGCCTTGCCCTACACAAATCCTGGAAACTCTTTGACAAGGGACTTTCTTTTCAGTTTATGTCTGTGCTGCGTGGTGCTTGGTGCTTTTCTGGGGGTCTGGGCCAACACTGCTCAGAGCAGTAATAACTCTCCCTCCTGTTACTAAATTAGGACTTGAGATCATTCTTTCCAGCAAACAAGGGTTCCTAATCTTTCAGGAGATTATGTATTGGCTGCCACCCCTCTGCATCCCTTCCTGCCATCCTGGGGCACCCCTCTGCCTCAGATGTCAAGGCACAGCATCCTTGCCTCCCTTAGTTCTGCTGTAATTCCTTCTCCACCTTTGCCCCAGACTCCTGCAGCAGTGTCCTCTCCTGAACATTTCCACAGTGCTGTTGTTCCTGTGGCCCTGCTCACCCTCCCTGTTTCAGGTCTCCCTTTCCTGCTTTCTTGAGTTGTAGCTGTTTCTTCCCTGTCCCCACTCCACCTGCAGAGCTCTGCTGTGGGGGCAATCAGTTGGTTAGCACGGCAGTGCTCAGCTGAACTTTCTGATGCTGGTGGGGAACTAGTGCAGAAGACCTTGCTGACTACTTGACAGTCTAAATTTAAAAAATATAGAGATATTATCACAGAAAATTCATAGTTCTGATGGAGCTTCTGATGGAGGCTCATTAAAAACAAGTGAAGAAAATCTCACATATAAATGAAAAGCACATAGTAGATTGTGGTGATATGCTGAATATGATTGTTTCTTATTATGCTATGGCTGCCCATTTTAAGAATAATACACAGTTATTTTCTTGTTCTTAAATGGCAGTGTGGGGATATCACAAACCTCCCAAGTAAAAACTTTAATTAAAAAGCAAACATTAATCTCCAAGCAGTAGCATCTGTGGCATATTGCAAGATAAGACTTCACCAACCTGAAGAACTAAGCACGATTCTAATTAAATCAGGGGAAAAAATGATGAACTAGATATACGATTTATTTAAGGATAGCAGTTATATAAGATATCAAAGATCTCACGGTTGCTATCTGATGGGAAATGTTGCTGCCAGATCTCACAGACTATTTCCAGGGAGTGAAATCCTTGTTCCACTGGTTCCAAGTACTGTTGTGATTTTGCATTCTGTGGGGTCAGGGCTTTGTGGGAGCTCTCTGTTGGACATGGGAGCCCCGTTGGTCCTGTTGAAAGCTGCAGATGATCCAGCAAAGAAGCAACGTGTTCCCAAGGCATGAGGAACCACCACACTGCGTGTGCTGCTGCTCTTCCAGTGAGGCATCAACACAAAGTCCTGACTATTTATGGTTATTTAAGGTCCCAGCACACCTTTTGAAAATTTAGTCTCTTAATCCCTGTATGCTGGCCAAAATCTATTTTAAGTGATGCCACTTAGCATTTCCTGTATTGTTCCAGATGGAGATAGTGTTGGCTGTTGCATCCTGTTTTAAACTGCATGTGGGGCTCCTCTGTTTTGCAACAGCTGATATTTTCCAGAAACACCGTGCTGCACTGATGTGTGAAGTGATCCCTGTGTATCCCGCCTTGTGTCACAGGAATGGAATGAGGATTAATCAATTATGACCAAATCACGATCCCGGTGAAGTCAAAAGAAGGGTTTCTTTCCATGGGTATCATGGGGGCCAGGGCTGGCTTCCTTGTGGATGTTATGGCTTTGAGATACCTGCATGTAAAAATGAAGGAAAATGCAAAGCATCACCTTGTTGAAGGTGTCTGTGTAGTGAGAATTCCTTTAGCTGTAGATGAAAATGCATTTTAACAGCTGTTTCCTCAAGAGTTTAGTTACTTGTCACAGCAGGCATCGTTGTGCTCGAGGAAATTCTGGTTTGTTGAATGTGGCTTTAAGCATGTGGTGCTGGCTGGCATTTGTGGCTTTGCATGTCCTGTGCATTCAAAACATGCTTTTGTTATGCTTCCAGAGCTGGCTCCTGCTCTTTCCCAGAACAGCTTACGCTGTGGAATTGTATCTCAAAAGCCATGTTCTTAAATCCAGCTACAGTTCAGTTTTAAATACTGGAAAAACATTGAATACTGAACAACAATAGCTGCAGGTTATTCTCTATGACCAAGTGTTAATTATTTTGGGCAAACAAACAGGATCTAAAAAAGAGCAATTCTGGCTAGATTCCTAGGAGACTGCAAAATATTTCTTGCTTAGATCTTCTGTCACATGCCACTTATGCTGTCACATTTAGAAGTGTAAATCCATTTACAAGTTGGACAAATGATATCACTGAAAAACATTTTTGGAGGCTCACCTAACTTCTTCCATGCAAATATAATAATAGTACATCTCTTGTGCAAATGTAGGAAAGAGTGGTCATGAACTATTTTGGGAAAAGGGTACTCACCAGATGGACATAGAGAGAATATTCAGTCAGAGGAGCAGAAGAACAGTAATAAATATTATAAAGGTGGGTACGGACGAAGATTAGCCTATTCCTGCAGAAAAATGATCAAATTAAACTTAGAAAAATGTTGGTACATTCACAACATAAATCATGTGCTCTTCTGCAAAGAAACAGTAAATGAAAAATAGAGGATACGTGTCATCCATACTTTGTAGTGTTGACTTCATTTTCTCAAGTATGTAGAAAAGATTTTGATGTGTGTATATTAATATTTCTGTGTTGGCTAAAGACTAAATTAAAACAAAACACAGTTAAAAGCTTTTCTGGAAGTTGTAAGTGTTCTACTCCACTTTGCTCAAGTCCCACAATGTTAAACTGAATTATTTGGTGTCATCTCCCATGGTAGTGCACAGTGACCCCTCCCCTGGCTCCAAAGCCAAAACTGAACTGTGGATAAAAAACTTGGTTTAATATTACTCATGGCTGCTGCTGCCTGCCATCCTTTTTCTTCTGAACCCAGGAAAGGACTTTGGGTCTAGAGAGTGCTCCTCTGGGTGCTTGAGCTGCAAACATGTCTCTAAAATGTTTGGGGTTTTTAAAAAATATTTGCACTGATTAGAATTTTGCTCTGATTTTTCAAAGAGCATGGATTTTATACATCCCCCCAAGGACCATGACATTTCCCAAGAAAAGTGGAATCTGTGTTTACCAGTAGATACAAGAACTTTATAACTTTTGTTATGTAGAATTTTGCAAGATTGTGTTTAAGAGTGTTGGCAGTAGATACTTTCTGAGAAGAAAAATACTGAGATGAAAAAAGAAAAAAACAATTATGTTTATTTAACTGATTGTTAGCATTTATGTATTTTGTCATCCAGGTATTGTTGCAGAACAAAGTAATATTGGGTAGAATTAGGAATGCAGAAACTCTCCTTGAACTATCCAGGAAGACAACCCAGCCCAACTTGCAACCCAATTGAATCCTTTAAAGTGCATTTTCTCATCAAGGTATGCCTAGTATCTTTATTTGTGGGAGCTGTAATCTTGTTATTATATTGTCAAATAGCTATTTTTTACTTTCTGAGATCTGAGCTTTTAGTGTAGTAAAACCAGCATGATTTGTGGCCCTCTGGCTTCACTTTTATTATTGATTAATTATTGTAGTTTAGCAAGACCTAGACAAAAAGACTGGTGTAGTCAAGGTCTTTAACTTTTCTTTATTTGAAAGTGGTATAAATTAAGGCCAGTAGGGTTGGTTTGTTTGTGTTTTTGGAGGATTAGTTGTTTGGTTTGGTTTTATTGTTTTTCTTTTCTGATGCATTTTGGAAGCATAAAGACATTATCCTACTTCTTAAATGCATCTCAATTGCTCTCCATAGGACAGTCTGCAAGGTGAAAAGCTCAACACTTTTTTTCAGAGAATAGTGCAAAATGTAGCTTTTGTGGTGACAAACAGTTTTCTTCACAAATGAAAATTATCCCTGTTTGTGAAAACACCCATAGCTGATGTCCTGGGCTCTGCCAGCTTCCAATCTCTGAGCCAGGTCTGACTTCTCTGAAGTCAAGGTATTTTTCACAACTGGAGGAGAAAAACCTTGTGCTGTGGCCCCACTTCTACCTTTAAGAACTCAGGTGAATTGTTTGGGGTACGCACCACTACACCTCAACCATCAGGTTTTGTAAATAGGCTTCAAATCCTGTGTGGCTTTTTCCTATCTGGCACTGTCGGTGCTGCTCAGTCCTTGGAGAATGAATCCAGGCAAAGAATCTACACACCTCAGCCCACAAGGAAATGCATAAGCCTTTGGGCATTCCTGGAAATGAATCAGACCTCTGGTGTGCCCAGGAAATGTCTTCCCTTTCCAGTCGGGCAAGCAAGGGGCTGATTAGGGGTTATAGCCCACCAGTGAGTGAGTCCCAAAGAAACACAAAGAGTGAGGTACTTTGCACCAGCCTGAGGGGGACCTACAAATTCCCAGAAGCAGCCAAGGCAGCGGTTCTGGAAAGCTAAAGTACTGTGAAATGTCTGGCCCCAGCCTCTCTTTCTCTCTAGTGTTTCCTTGAGAGAGAGACAATGGGGACACAGTGATGAGTGACCCTTCGAGGGGTAGGGGATAAAGTCCTGCCTGCTGGCACCCAGACCCTGGGAGAAGGACAGGCTGAGAAAAGAAAACACATTTCTCACTACAGTCTCCAGGAACATCCCACATTTCCTTCTCATTTCTTCCCCTGGCTCCTGCAATGAGCCTGGGGGGGGATCTTTTCCACCTCCCCATCTCTTTCTGCCCCCATGCAGCAGGACCCCCTTGCCCAGCTCCCGACCCACCGCAGACGCTGCTGCTGTCCTGGAGAGCCCGACAGGCAGCACAGCACAGTGGGCTGATTGGGAAGGCAGCATTGAAAATGCCACTCTGTGGTTGCTTGGAAATGAAATCCAACTTTAGTATTATTTTTGAGCTTAGATTTTTGAATCCAAAATTCCATCTGACGGAAGAGATGGGTATTTAAACAGATGTCTGCAATTTCTTTAAAAAATAGAGATTGAGTTACAGATGGTAGAAAGGGCCTGAGAATTAAAAACTCCCAAGCTACAAGAAAATTTACATGTGAGCAAAATGTTTTGCTGAAATGTATGGTCATACAATTCTTCATGTTTGAAAATTAAGCTTTTTTCACCAAAAATGTGAATATCTTTTCCCTTCCCTATTATCTGCTTCTCTGCTGTAGCCTTGGCTGTCACCATCACTGTGACAGCCAAGTTGCAATATGAGGGTCCTGTTTCTAACAGACAAGACATACAGTTCTTTCCTTCTCTTTCTCTTGTATACTTTGGCCTGCCAGGACCAACAATTTTGATCTGAATTAGTTTAAAAGAAAACTAATCTACCCTGTTTGCATAATTGGTGCCTGATTGCTCTAACTTCCATTTTATAAAATGCAAATAAAAGGAATTTTATGATATAAGCCTGGAAGGAAACCAGAGTCAAAATCTGTATTTGCAGATGAAATGGAGCCTTTTTTTCTTCTTTGGGGATTTAGAAAGAAAACCCCCAAAATAAATTTTGAGTGAAAAAGCTGATAACTTCTAAAGTGGCATATGAAATTCAAAGCCTGGCATATTGGAAGGGAAAAATGGAACATATTTCTTACAGTTTTGAGGAGGAAGTCAGGATCCATCTCTTCATCTGGGAGACCTGTACATGCCTTTGAGCAGCTTTATGAAGATCTTCACTCATGCATGTGTGCTCAAAAAAGCAGTATTTTTGTGCATATGAACAAGTAAATAGACTCAAATACAAGCTGTAAGGGCACTCACATGCAGCACTCCTCACCTGCTCTGCCGAGTCCCAGTCCATCCCCTGCCAAACCAGTTCAAAGCACCATGAATCCAGAGCAGAGCAGCAAGACCCACTACACACAGAAAAAAGCTGTCAGATGACCAAACTTATTTCCTTTACAGTGGAGTGGACATAATCAAAGTGTCTACGTCAATGAACACATTAAGAAGGAGAATTGGGATTATCTGTTTGTTTTACCTAGTAAGTACAAATAAAAAGATGTGATAAGGCAACAAGGTTTGCTCCTAGTGTGGGACCACCTTTACAAATGTTCAGGATCAGTGTGCACTCCTGGATGTGTCTCAAGCTGGATTTCTAGCAAGTAAAAAGGGTGCCTAGAGGATCTGTCCTATTCTGTATTAATGCTGACAGATGCTCTCTGACTCTGCCAGTGGTCAGCACCTTACTCCTTCAGCCTCTTACAATTTTGTAGCCTTCAACACCTTGCTGGGTGCTCACATCCAGGCTGGAGTCCTGTGGTGACTGTAGGGTGTTGTTCTGGTTTTTCTGGCTTTCTTTATGCGTCCAGGTCTTCTCTCAATAAGATCTTATTTGAAATTATTTTTGGTTGGCTGCATTTGTCTTTATTGAGAAAGCAACATATACCACAGTGTGACAATGACAGCTCTTTGCATTTCCATAAACATCTGCTTTGAATTGGTTGTTGCATATTTCACAGGACAACTCTTAAAAAAGTGAGGTAGAAACTGGGCATGAACCTTCTATGACTCCAGTTAGACACGTGCTTCCTGGCACTAAGTAAATATAAGAATAAACTGCAAAGAATATTAAGAGAATATGCAACCCATTTTAAAGTAGATTGACAAATTACTTTTAAATTAATTTCTCCCCCCCTTTTTTTCCCCTTTTTTTCTTTTAAAGACACAGAAAGTAATCCTATTATTTTGGCTTTTTTCTGAAGGAGACTGGAGAGGAAAACTGTTTTTTTCTTAGAAATCAGATGTCTTGCTGGAGGACTTGTTGACGGTCTCATGTTTATTGTGAGCCCTGACATTTTAATTGAAAGGACAAAAATGTTCATTATTTTAAGCAAATAGATCTTTTGTCCTAATTATTTATTAGAAATCAGATTAAGTAGGTTTTAAAAACAAATATTGTAAATCAGAGTGTTTTCAACAAAATTATTTAAAATTCTTTTCTCAGTTCTCACCTTTAACATTTTATATCCAGTGATATTAAAATTACATTAGTTCTCCATTTGTCAGGAGATTTAAAAAACTAATTCTCTGTTTCAAATGTAAAAATCAAGAATTCCCCCAAGCTTATTTTGGTTAAACTTCTGGATAACATTTAAAGCTAAAAAATGGTTGGTTATTTGTCAAAGGGTGAAAAAATGGGAAATGGCAGAGTCCTGTTGGAGTAAAAATGCAGATTTCATCAGTCTACTTGGAAAAAAGAGAAAATCACAATACTGAATATTTTATTTAATACTCTCTGCCATGGGAAATAGAGAGAAACCTACCTTGAAGTATAATAGTTTAAAAAGACCGAACAGCAGGTTTTCTGCAATAAAATTATATCTAAAATAAAATAGAGTGGCAGAAGACAGCAATAGTGAAAACCAAACAAAAGGAGAGAACAGAAACACTGAGAGAGAGGAAGAGCCCAGTGAGCTCTTTGCTTTTCAGAATGCTGGGTACATAGTCCTGATTGTTAGATCAGCTTTCTGAAAAGGATATTCACCCTGTATCTAGGAATCAAAAAATTGTATCTTTAGGAGGCCTGTGGGAATAGGAGAAATTTCTCATCTAAAGAAGTTAGACCCATTTACAGAATGTGGATATTTTTAGTGCTCAGCTTGAATCCTACCAAGGGATCCTGTGCCTTCAGTATTTTGAGTGTTCCCAAGCATGCCACAGCAATAAGGGCACACTTGTGAATACTAAATGAGGACTGAATTACCCTCCCTTACACCTCCTGTGCCTGAGCCAGCTCGGAAATGAAAGATCATGTCACATATAAAGCTTGAGAACTGATTAATTGTGATAGCATATTTATAGTTCTCATTTACAGAGAACTGAAAATACCTTAAACAACTGGAATATTAAATTACACAAAAATAATGTAAATCATGGGAACTATACACAAACTAGGACACCGTGATGGTGGGGAGGTTCAAGATGGAACTGTCTGTAGAAAAATTGCTTAGTTCAATATTGATATTATTAAATGGTTTGCATGAGATCTGGGCCTTACTCAAATCCATGGGACTTTTACCATTGACTTGAAGTGAGGACAGGGCTTCATCCTCTTTTTGGCAGAGAGAGGACCACAACTGTGTGCCACACTTCAGAAAGAGGAGTATCTCATCCATTGGGAAGAATAGTGGGAATTTCAGATGAAGGGACTGCACTTACAGAACCCCAAATATGAGCAGAAAACTGGGTTAACTTGCTGTCTGCCAGGGAAAATGTCTCAGGGTACTGGAGAAATGGGACTAAAGTTCTCTATCTCCTAGAAGACAGTTCTGCAAAGAGCATGAATGAAGTGGGAAGACCTTATGAACAAAAGCAATATACAAAATTTTGTATCATGTGAATTTCACAGGCAATTATGTTTCCATAAACTTAAGCTTTATTTTTGTAAATAGGGATGAAAGCACAGTCTTGAATGCAAGATTGGAAAAGATTAAAAAATTAGAAAATTCTAAGGCAACTGCAGTTCCAATTTCCAATTCTCATCATGACACACATAGTGAGTGCATTACCCCATTTTGATCCAATTCCATTAGATACTTGTAAGTCTCATGCAGCATTGGTTCATAAAACACAGCTTTTGGATACTCACCAAAATGAGCTAATTAATCAGAGAGGACCAAGACAATTTCCCTCTGATGAATGGAGTATGTAATTTAACAAAATGAGGTAAATGGTGTAAAAACAGTGTTATAAAATGCTCAAATTCATGCTGAGAGTTTTTTCCACAAGATTTCTAGGCTGCTGTTTTTACCCTCAGAAAATGTTACCCCTCACTGCTTCCCCTAGAAGAGAGGAATGGTCACATCAAAGCAATATTCAAGGATGTAGGTCATCAAGAACATGAAAGGTTTGTCACTTTTGCCATGTCTATCTCAGAGGAAATGGAACCTCACCTTTACCTGGCACAACAGGACATAGGAACTTTTGACATCAGTGATTAGGTAAGGGGTTAAGTCTCCTTGAACAGCCACAGTAACCCTCTGACCATGGTAAAGAGAGGAGGTACATTGGAGATGTGTCATCCCACAGCCTTGTGAAAATGTCTGTGTCATTCACCCTGCTCGTATTTCGCCCCAATGACATGGACTTTGAGTGTATGGGATTGAAATTCCATTTTGGTGTTCCAGACATCAGGAAATAATTGTCTGTCAGAAAAGGGGTTCCACTGCCCACAGCTGGAAGGTGTTTGGTTGCTGGCTAAGTTTTCCTTTCAGGATTCCCATGAGGTCCCAAGGTAATACTAGGGACACCCCCAGTTATTACACATGAAGTTAAAGCAAGCAAACGTAAAACCTTTCCCACAACTTCTAAATTCCCTTGGAAAGAAAGGATAAATCAATGTGAGATTTTTTTTTTTTAAAGGATGAAAATAATCACTCTTGATGGCAGAGTATTAATTATAACTTTGTGTGGGTGAAGTTAAAAGCCTGTTTTATGTGTGAATTGGGCGTTTTTTCTCCACGTAAGAGTAAGTGTGTCTGTGTACACAGTCCTGTGAACACCCGAACGAGCAGGTCCACGGCCCTGCTATGGATTTGTGTCCTGTGATTGCCACTCAGATGCCAGTGTCACCCTCGTGGCTGGGTAGCCATTACACGGCTCTTCCACACTAGTCCAGTTTTTCCTTCCCGGGTTAGGAATCGTTCCTCTTTTTATTTTCATGAAACCTACATAATTTTGGGACCCTGTGTGGCACAGATTTGAGCGAGGCTGAGAAGGGCCAAAGGAGATTCAGTCCTCCTCAGGAGATTCACATTTCTGGGCAGAGCAGGAGGGCGCTGGCTGGCTGCGGCCCCTGACCTGGGCTGCGGTGCTGGGTCTGCCAGGGCCAGTGGCCAAACAGGGCCGACACGGCCCCGTGGCTCGCAGGCTCCGCACTCACGGCCCGCGGAAACGCGGATTCGGAGCGTGAAAAGAGGCGGGGAGGGCGCGACAATGGGAGAGAATCGCCCGCTCGTGTTTCACCGGGCGTCCCTCGGCGTGGCATCGCCTCCAGTCGGAAGCGCATCCCCGGGACCCGCGCTCGGAGCGCGCCGTGCCCGCGCCGCGGAGCCGGGGCTGGCGGCGGGGGATCCCGGTGCGGGACAGCCTGTCCCGGACAGCCGGTCCCCGGGGTGGGCTCACCCCTCTCCCCGTTGAGGCTCCCCGGCCGCGGGCGGGGCCGCGTGGGGACACCCCACAACTTCACCCGAAGTTTTCTCGCCGCCTGGTCTCCGTTCGGCGAGGGCACCGTGAGGACGAGATCCGGCAGCCTCCCGGCGCGGCTCCTCGCTGCCCACCGGGGCACAATCCGCC
>VZSE01006121.1:1097999-1114475 GCA_013398275.1 Promerops cafer | reverse complement strand
CCCGCGTGGGCGCCGCCTCCCGCCCCGGCCCCGCCGCAGGTGCGGAGCGGGGAGAGCGCGGCCGCCCCGTGAGCGCTCCCCAGAACCGGCGTTTTATAACGTAATTAATCATTGACGCCCGCTCCGAGCGGGCTGCCGCCCGAGCCGCCGGCGGAGCGGGCACGCCGCGGAGGAAGAGCACCGGCGGTAAAATCCTCGCTGGAACGAGCGGGGAGGAGCTCGGGATGTCGCGGAGCGGGGCTGGTGCGGGGCGGGGGTCCGGTCCCTGGCCGGTCAGCTGCGGGATGTGCAGCGAGTTCATTGTCAGATGCTTCACGCGCTGGTTCTGCGAGAGCTCTGGCTGCTGGAGGCACACGGTAAACTTGCTGAATTGTGCCAGGTGGTCCCTAATTTGTGTAAATATTTTTCCCTTTTAAATTTTTTTTAACATGCTAGAAAGTCTCTGACCACATGTGGTGGCCGCTTGGAGAATTCAGTTTGGTCTTTCCAAAAATTAGTCCTACTTTTTTTGCTATCCTCTAACTTATATGAGGGGGCAAAAGCCAAATGCTGGCATTAGGGCAATTTGTGAACTAAATATCAGGGAACAGAGGTTAAGGTTGTGCCTTTGACTTCAACTATATATAGGTTTGAGATCCTCTCGACCAGAATGTCTTGGGGGATTCCAAACCCACACATTTAATTTACTTTATTTTTATCCTATTATGTTCTCTTACACCTTTTCCTTGCCTCTCCTCACCCCCATGTGGCAAGGAATCGTTCTCCAGTTTCTGAGCTTCCTCTGCTGCTTTCAAATGTCTGAATTCCCACTATAGATTCGTTGATTGTTGTCAAAGTGATATAATTCAAGACTATATGGATAAATAATGAATTAAAATGACATGCAGGTGTCCAAATTTGATACCCAGGAGTATTGAATAGAAGTACAGGGCAGAGTGAGAAATAGGATCTAAGTGAGTATCTCCCCATGTTTCTCTTCAGGATTACAGGGGGCTCATCTGCTTCTTAATTATGCAAAGTTTCACTGGAAAATAAAAAAGAAACTGTCCTTGGGGTTGGAGAAAGAAGTATCAAAACCTGTCTGGAGCAGCACTGCCCCGCAGAGTCCAGGATGATCAGAAACGTCCATCCACGGCAAACCTGCCTCTGTCGCTCTACCTGGGTGTCTCTAAAGGCTGATGTTTTAGTTGCTGTCATTTTTAACCGTTCCCATACTGGTAGATCAGTTTAGCTGTGGCTTGGAGAGAACTGAGTGGAAGGTCACAGTGGTCCTCCACCCCTTCTGTCAGTCAGCTGTAGTCCTGGGCTCGGTGTGGTCCTGCTCTGCCTCCGGAGCTGTTCAAGCTGCGAAGGACTTTGGCTGTGAAGGCTTTTGAGAGTTCTGGTTGTGCTCCTGTCTGTGCTGCTACATGCCGTGTCAGATCATGCAGACTTGTACAGGGAGCAGGCCTGTTCACTAGTCTAGTTCAAGACCCTGATTTAATGTGTTTCTCAGTCATTTCAGTCTTACACTGGTGCACGTGAGATCAAGCTCCCAGTGCCATTCATTCCCCAGGTTTCAGCGTGGGTTGTACCATCTCTTGCACTCTGTACAGAGTTCAGACAAGGTGTTTGGTGAATATGCATTTTTCCAGTGCCTCACATCATTATCTTGCCATTCACCTTTCTGATCCAGAGAACTTGGAAGTGCGTTTGTGATAGCATTACTGCAGCTGTGGCTTAGCACACATGACACAGGAGCAGCCTCCCAGTTTTCTTCTGGTTCTGTCTGTGCTGCAAATCCTTCACCTCTGCATGCTCGAGCTTTTCCTTCTGTGAAATGCTCACCTCTGTACTCACGTGTCTTTGTGAAGCAGGTTGTGGTCAGAACCCAGAGCTCAGTCGTTCTTACTTGCATGAATATATTTTGGCCCAGGCATTCGAGTGGGATTTGCTTCCTGGGCACATTTTGGTGTCATGTATGGGGCATGTACTCATAGAAATTGTGACAATTACTTGATTCTTAACTCTTAAAATACTGTTTCTTTTCTTTCCTTTTTTCTTTTTCGTGGGGGTGACCATTGCTAATGATTCATTTAAATGCTGGCTATGGATTTGGCAGTGACTGATGGTGCTATGAAACCTGATACAGCTACTTGAGCTTAGCAAAGCAAAGCTATTTAAATTGCTTATTAGCTGTGACCTGAGCTATTTAAACTGTTGGTTTAGTTCAACTTACTAGGCAGCAAGGTAGTGTCAAGTTTTACAAAAGCAATTTACATGTTTTTTAAAAACCTAATGCCTGTAATACAGGGGATATGAAAACAATGTTGTAAAAAAGTGACTGGAAAAAAAATCTGCTCCAGTGTCCATAAGAGTCAATGTGAAAGTTGCTTCTGACTGAAAACCTCTGTATTTTGGTCAAGCCACTGTTAAGAATCTTTCTGGACAAATGTCTACTTTAAAGGGAATGAATCTTTTCCCAAATAACTTCTTTCTTCTACCCAGCATATCTGATAGCTGCTGTTACCTCAATCCTCTCAGAGCTTAAACTTCAGCTATTTGAAAACCACAATGTAACACATTTCCAGCTGTAGAAATCTGTGTCTGAAGATACCTCCTGCTTTGTCTTTTGCTGTTGCAAGCCAAGGGCTGACAATCAAGGAAGTGTCTCTCATGTTAGTGGGCTGTACCTACTCATCTAATAGCTGTGGTCTGGCTCAGTGTGACCTCAGTTTAAGCAGTCCAAGTTAAATTTACAGTTATAAAGATGCTTGAGGTTTTGGTATTAGCTGATTTAAGAAGGTGTTGGATAGCTGTTTCATCTATGCCTAAATTATTTTATTATTTTCATTTCTTTAGTATCATTGTATTTCCTTATCTATCCATTACAAATAATTTCTGTTATGAGGTGTGTGACAATATCCAGTTTGGATTAGACCTGTAAATCTCTTCACTGCTAAAGCTGTTATCTATATTATCTGTTGGATTAAAACTCAACTGATTTAAATACCCTCTAGCATTAAAATTGTATTTTAATTCTGTTTTATAAATCATTTTGAAATGACAATCAGTCCTCTGAGTGTTAGAAATTATTGCAGAAAGCTGCACAACCATGTAGAAGTGTGTGCTGTACAGGTTAATGGTGAACTAGCTCACAGCACACCTTTCTTTTGGCTGACATGACATGTCTTCTCTTTGCTGCTTCCTCAGGGGCTAGTGGGGTAATTTAGTTCCCTCCAGCTGGGATCCATCCATACCTCTCCAGGTGAGCTTTGTGCCCAGTACCAGGAAGTTTGGAAAAGGCGAGTTTGCAAGCCTGGGTCAGGAAGTGAAGTAACTTTATCTTAAGGAGATTGGTCTCTTGAACAAAACTCTGTTCCCCCTGTGATATATTCATGGAAACGTGCATGGGGCTGTATTACTGAGGGTGGCTATATGTGATGTTTTTATTATGCCCTGACATTTAAGAGATCAGGAAAGTCTGCTTTGCTCTCCTCCTTTCTGCTGTCAGCAGTACCAATGTCCATTAGCCAACACGTGGCTTTATTTGGGGAGTAAAAGGCAAAAACTAATGGGAGGGTGAGGAATGAAGGAGATCAATAAAGCAGATGATGTGATGAAGCTCATGTTATAGGAAGACAGTAATTTTGGAGGGTGTTCACTTTCTGGTACCAGCAGTACTTTAGAAACCATGGTGATAAGCTTTGCCTGGGAAGCTCAGTGGCAGGGAATAGTGTTGTTGCAGAGGAAATTCACCTTGGCTTTCGTCCAGCTCCCACTGAAATCCATGGGAGTCTCTCGCTGGCTCCCTCCAAAGTTTGGCCAGGCCATCTGTCTACCAGGGAAGGGGAGACCCTGGGACCCTGGGAGTGGCAGGCAGAGACTGGCACCTGGCTGTCACTGCAGTCCAGGGTCCCTCAAAGCAGGGCTGGGACAAGAGTGTGCCTGAACACAGCTGAGTTGGTACTGTGGGCTCAGAGACTCATTTTTTTGAGATTTTCAGGTCAGCAGCTTCAGTTCAGTCCCCAGCATAGCTCAGGGGGGCAGATTATATCCAGCTGGTGGTGGTTTTGGTGTTCAAGCAAAGGGAGCGAGATCCCATAGGTGCTGAGGCTGTTTGTCTCGTGGTTTTGAAGCAGCTGGCTGGGGGTGCTTGATTCTTCACAGCCTTGGTTCCTGACATAGCTGTTTCCATTTTGCAGGGTAGATATAAATGGATGTTATTCTGACTTGGAGAATTCTGTGTCTGCGTACAAATACAGGTGTCAGCACAAAAATCAGTGGAAAAGTCAGATTCATAGAACTTTTTCTGGAGCAGTATTTTGGGTTCACTGAAATGATGGGGAAACTCCATTGACCTCAGTAGTGTGTAGTCCCTTGCTTGTGTTGAACTCATTATGTAAGGTTAGAGAGGCAGGGAGCTTGGTGGGGCGGGTGGAAGAGAAAAGACCAAGTAGCGAGGTCCCGGTAAGGATTTGTGCCTGCTTCGAGTTTTGGTGTGGTTGTATTCAGGTGAGTGAACAAAGCTGTAACAGTGTTTCATCCAAGTGACTTCGCCTCTCACAACTATGTGAGGAGTTCAGGGCCCTGCAGACAGATGCAGGTAACTGAATTTACAAGGTCTGCTACAGATAAGTTCACCAAAATACGAGAGTAGAAATCTGCCAGTACCACGGCTAGTTTGAGTGCCCTGCTGCAAATTTCTCTGACATTTGCTCATGTAGGCTATGCTGTAGAAAGAGTGGACAGAAAGAAAACTTGATGCTGAGAGTCATCATAGTTACGTTGCTTTCAGCTGCTAACCTAATTAATTACCACTGTTAATTTAATTATCACTTGAGAAAAATCTTATAAATAAAATATTCTCCACAAAGCTGGGATGTCCCTCAAGCCCTTCTTTCTATTTGAAAAGAGAATGGTGAGTAGGTCTCCTGATAACAAAGGCATAATTTAAATTCTTTTTAAATCAAAACATTCTTTTTAAATGTTAAAAAGAATTATTTGATGTTCAGTTCCTTTAAACTGAAACTTTTTTAACGGATCCAGGATGCAATCAAGTGTCTCAAACTGTTAAAACATATTCCCAGCATGAACCAGGCAGAGGACAGTGAGTTTGGTGAGAACCCAGGAGCAAGGGCATCAGCTTGGTTTTACATCTAGATTTTCTGCAGTGCTGTGTATTCATTTGATTCATTCATTTGGCTCTGTTATTGCAGTGCCTAAGATAAATAGCCTCACCCGTGAACGTACACTTAGGGACGCGTAAGCATTTTGAATCAGCTGCTGGTTTTCCTGTTGGCTTTGTGATAGGGTGTGTGCAGAGTGGGAAATCCTCATTCCTCAAGGTTGCTACATGGTCAAATCTCTGTCTGCTTTCACCTTGAATGCTCTCCATCTCCTTTTGCACTCTGTGCACTGCAAACACAGTGTCTGACTTGTTTATCCTATGATTTGGTCATGGCTCTTTAGGATGTAAATGTGCTCAGAGGAACGTATTTCAACTATGTTTCTCTGATAATTCAGCTGTACCCTGTAAATAGCTGATTATCCTGTTCTTAAACCTCAGAATGTGACAAGGGCATTGCCTTCAAAGGAAGACGGGAAGTGTTTAAGCTGGAGCGTTAAAGAAGCCCTTTTAATGGCAAGAGCAATTAGGCAGGGAATAGTCAATTAGTATCTGGGAAGGTTGCTGCTGCGCCACAGCCACGCACCACCCAGCACAGGTTAGGGATGGTGTGAGTAGGGCTTGTGTAATACACACTCATGCAAAATGTACAAGATGAGACTGGATGATGCAGTTGATCTTTGATTGTATTTTTGGTGACACATCCTGGCTGCTCTCTGCCTGTTTGTAAGAGAAATCTGCCCGCTGCTGCCAGCTTGGATGCTCTGTGCTGAGCTCATGTGTGACACGAGGAGCTGGCTGCTTACTCCTCATTGACGTAGCAACTATTAGAGGCTGTTGGACCCTCTGCATCACTTGGAATTGCTTCGTAATGGTAATTTTGCCACTGGGGTCAGGATTAAAATGAAGATAATATTTTTAAATAATTGATGCTCGAGGCGTTTTAGGATTTGTTTAAAAAAAAAAAATGGATGTTGCTGGCTGACATCAGCAAGCGGGACAGCCTGCTTAATGACTCATAGGGGAGCAGGAGGCTCTGCTGTGTAGGTGTTCTAGGATTTGTGGGCTTCATGTATGAAGGCTAGCAAGAGCTTTAGCTGCAAAACAACAGTGGCTTTATCATGGAGCAAGAGCATGCAGATTTGAGATAGGGGAACGAGGGAAAAGAGGGTGATGGAGGTGTAAGCAGCAGTGAGTGCTGCTTACTGTGCAAACCTGTTCCCTTCAGTGGCACCGTGTCCTCCTTTCCTGCCTCCTCCATGCACTGATCTGATTTTAATTATTTGACGTGGCTTATCAAAATGCAAGACTGTAAGAATTCCTGAAGGGACAAACTGTTTCCTTTCCATCTGGAAGTTTCACTGCATCCTACAGGATTTAGAAACTTGAACACTTTTGCAACTCAGAAAGAAAATTGCTGTAGAAGTTGCACTTTTCTGCCTATGCATCAAGAGGCCTGGGAGAGCCCTCCAGAGCTGCCAGTGTGTTGTTCCCCATTAGCATTTTCATTATAATAATAATAATCCTGCAACTGCATTCTTATCAGGCAATGTTTAGTACCTCAGTGCAGCAAGACAGCAAAGGCCTCTGTGGAATACATTTAAAAATGTGTAGCCAGCTTGTAAAATATTTTTTCCTAAAGCTGCTTCTGCTTTTACTGAGGATCCTTCCTTGTGGAACTGTGAAATGGTGCTTACTGAATAAATACTTGTTGTTCGCTTAACACTTTGCAGTAGTTTCTCCTCAGATATGGAACCACTGTATTTCTTGGGGGGAAAAAAATACAAAATTTTAATCTTGCTTGGCTCTGAAGGGAAATCTTAATTTTATATGTGGAGGTGTGAGCATTTTGTTTTTAGTATTCAATTACTTATTGTTTCATTCCTGGAAGAAGGACAGTGTAGCCAGAGCTGAGGAGTACTCAAAGCTTTTCCTTTTGAAAGGTAGTACTTCAAGGTGCAGTCTCCCCTCATATTAATTGTGTTGCAATGACTGACTCAAGTTCTCTGCTGTTGGTGAGTTGCTCTGTAATCTGTAACAGCAACACTTTGTTGTTGCCTTTGTTTCATTCCCTGGTTTTATCAGGCTTCTGTACTGCACTTCAGCTTCCCACTATGGATCTGTGGCACACATCTAAAATGTCTCTCTGCAGTTGTTTGTGGGAACATACAATGTTTTGTGATATTGAAAATGTTCCATAAGAGCATTTGAGAAAAGGTGGAGAAGTTCTCTGAGATGAGAAGTGCAGAATGTCCCCAGCCAGCACTCAGGGCTGTGCTGGGGCACTGAGCCGCTTGGAGGATGCGTGGGAAATGTTGGGAGAGTCTGACACATTTTTATCAGTTATTTCACAGATGGTGGTGTCTAAAGATGAGGCAGGAGCTCTATTCTGGTGGGTAGTTCAGACACTGGTGCAAAGATGGCAACAGTGTAGTTGTCCCTGTGTCCCCCAACCACCCCAAGTCCTACAAATCACATAGATGAGTTTGTATGAATTACAGATTTAAAACTTGTACCATGCCTCCAAGTGGCAGGTTTGACTTGCAGAGTTGATGACAACTGCCCTTGGAGGAGCCTACCTTTTGGGATGGAGCAGTTTCTGGCATGCAGGATGATGTGATGCCAATCCTGAAGGTGATGTCGTCAGTCCCTATTAGCTTGACTTTCTCCCAGAGCTGTCAGTTCGGATTGTTCTTCCACTATGTAGCATGTCCTGGTGTGGAAGTGGGATCTCATAATTGAGAGCCACAAGGTGGTCAGTTTAATCTCCTTCCAAGTTTATAAAAAGAGGAGGTCTAGCCACTTCACCCACTCTCTTAAACACTAACACAGTGTCTATGCAGTTCCCTTTTTTCACTTCTTTTTTTTTTCTTCTCAATATTATNCTTCTTTTTTTTTCCTCTCAATATTACTTGTGCTGAGTCTGTATCTTGTGTGGTCTGTACATAGGATGTACCTAAGAACTGCCCTTCCAGGTAAAGTCCCTACTTCTTACACCCTCATGTGGTCCAAACCCCTGATAAAAAAAAAAACAAACAAAAGCTGAAATACTCCTCCCTGACTTGCCAGGAGGTTTCAGCCCAGACAGGACAGAAAGTGGGCAGTGCTCATGGGCACAGTGTGCAGCAGGGGCACAGCTGTTGCCCTTGGGTATACAAGGAGGAGATAAAAGCATCTTCGCACTCAATTCATGTTCATCTTAAATTCGATGATTGTCATAATAATCCCCTCTCCTTCAGCTGCGATAGGGACAAATTTATTCCTTTATGAAATAATAAAGAAGATTTAGTTGCCTAAAACTTTACAGCACACAGGTGAATGAGAACTCGCTCTTTTCCTGATTATTTTGTTTGACAGCTGTTTGTCACTTGCGTAGTCCATTTCAGGATAATTTTCTGTTGCCTGTTGTTTATAGAGATGTTCCTCATAAACTTGTATTTAAAGTGTCTTCTAAAAATGCTCATTCATAAAAACCCATCTAATTTGGTTTATGGTCCTTTTCAAGAAGAACAGAAACTTGGCTTGACTGAGAACAGGGATCTGTCACTTCACTACACCCACCCAAATTCAAGGGAATGGAGCTGAAAGCTTGAGTCTGTAATCTCAGTTACAATGAAACACAATAGCTGTGAAGCAAGGACCAGATCCCACGCTCCAGTGAGGGAATTGTTGGTTTAGCAGTTATTTGGGGTAGATGGAGAGGCTGCTCATCTCCCAGGCAGATCCAGAAATGTGTCTGTGTCCATGTTTCCCTGGGGAACTTTTCTTTCCCCTCTGTGCCTCTTTCACCTTCCTGTGTGCTTTGGAGCAGGGGAATGGGTATTTGTGCACAATGTGAAATTCCACTTTGTCTTCTGAGAGCTCCAAAGGACAAATAATTTCTTTAAAGTTTCCATGTGATCCTCCAAGACTTTCCCCAGACAGAAGGTTCTGAGCATGTGTTTTCTGAGACCTTCAAAATTGCATATTATGGGAGATGCATCAGCTTTGAAGGACGTGGTAGTGTGCAGCCTGATGCTCCTAGCAATCTCTCTCACCCTGCTTTTCCTCCCCAGACTTTTCTGCAAAGCCTGTGGTTTTGCAGAGGGCTGTAAGGACAACTTCCTTCATCAGCTAGACCTAAGCCTGGGGTAAACACCTCTCCTGTGGTTGTGGTTACCTGCTTTTCCCTCTACAGGGAAGGTCTGTTCTGAATTTTTCAGCTGCAGAGTAATAATCCTGCATATGTATTGTTCAGATCTTTGCAAGAACTTTTCTCCATTGAGTTGGAAATTAGCATTTCAAATTCTATGGGGGAGAAGTTGCCAAAGTTTTTTATATTTTAAGCTTAGAGTTTGGAAAGAAATCAAAATATCTAATCCACTTTGCATTCCCTGCTTGGTCTTTCCTCCCTGCCTTATGAATTGGCATCCTTGTCCTTTGGAGGGAGAGCAATATTGTGCAACTCTGTACGGCTTCTCTTGTGAAATACCAAAGTAATATTGCAGTGATCTCCAACACCCTTCCCAATAACTGTTAAATTAGCACAAGTGACATGAGGTTGTACTGGAAAGAGTTTATGCTCATCAGCTGCTTTGAAGGATGATCTCTGAATTATTGGCCTGAAGATAAAATAGACACACAACTGCTGGGAACTATTTGGGATAGTTCAGTGCTGTCCTTTATTCCATTAAAGAACAGCTGATTTCTGTCAGTTAGACAGGTGGTCCAGACTTTGCACCTTGGAGTTAAGTTACTTTTCCCCTCTTTCTTTTCTTTTTCCATCTGTTTTTTGGCACTTCTCCTTTCCTTGTGGTGACGTTGGAGCTGCTGCCTGGGGGGACAGCCTGGCTGGAGCCCAGGGTGGCAGCAGCTCCAGACCTGGGTCAGTGTTCGCTGGGAGGCAAATGGAAAAACACAGGGCTTGTCTGCGTTGTCTTGGGAGAAATGGGCAACTGATATGTTCTTTTGCTGCCTTTCAGGGGTAGTAAAGCTTCCTAAAAAAACCTGTATTTAGGGAGACCTGCAAAAGAGGCCTTAAAAATGAAGTTGGTTTAATAGTTTGGGTGCTAAAGTGTGAATGTGTGAAAAGCATAGTAAGAATTTCTCACCAGTTGGCACCTTGTCCTCAGTGGCTGAGCAAGTACTTGATCCATTCTGCATACCAACACCAGGCATTAATTTTAGATCACAGGGACTATGAAGAGTGCAGTTTCCAGCTCTTGACTTGCTATATTTTACTTATGGCAAATAGGGGAAACTGATAGGTGAACTTTTTTTACCCCAGCAAAGGAGGTGGCTGTTTCCACTAGCAAGGACTTTCCTACCATGAAAGTGCATGCAAAACAAATTACTGCAGAACACAAAACATTATTTTCAATCCTATTTTAAAACAAACAAATGTTCAGAATTCTGTTCTGAAAGCAAAGCAAAAGACCATTTAACTTGTGTGATATGGGTTTATTAGTCTAGCATAAACATCTGTGGAGAATTTGAGCTGATTTTTCTCGCATTTGTTTGGTATAAAAAAGCAGTAACTTAGAGCAGAAGAGGATCAGGTCTCCTGCGTGTGTTCTGCCATTGTTCTGAAGGGTGAATTCACTGCTGCATGACTCTCACAAAAGGGATGTGTATCAGCCTGGTGTGTTCCACGTGCAGTTGGTGAACACGCTGAGCCACCCGCTCGGTGCTGAAGCAGTGCTGCAGAACTTCGCGGTGGTTACGGGGTTGGCAGTGAGCAGGGTGAGCCTCTGGTCACTGTTCAGCTGGTTTGATTTGTTTCACAGGATTGCTGGGGCATAGTTCTGTCCCCTCCCTGTTGATTTCTCTTTTGGGAGCACACATGGGGATAGCAAAATGCATTTAGTGCGTGTATAGTCATAGAATGGTTTGGGTTGGAAGGCACTTTAAAGGTCATCTAATTCTAATTTCTCCGTCACGGGCACGGACACCTTCCACTAGACAAGGCTGCTCAAAGCCTCATCCAGCCTGGCCTTGAACACTTTCAGGGATAGGGCATCCATGACCTCTCTGGGCAACCTATGCCACTGTCTCACCAACCTCACAGGGAAGAGTTTCTTCCTATCTAATCTAAACTTGCCCTCTTTCAGTTTAAAGCCATTCGCCCTTGTTCTTTCACTACATGTCCTTGTAAAAAATCCTTCTCCACCTCTCTTGTAGCCCCTTTAGGTACTGGAAGACTGAAGACCCAACTCTCCCTGTCTGTCTCCAGATGAGAGGTGCTCCATCCCTCTAATCATCTGTGTGTCCTCCTCTGGACTCATTCCAACAGCTTCATGTCCTTCTTACATTGGGGGACCCGGACCTGGATGCAATAGCCCGAGAGCAGATCAGAGGGGGAGAATCACCTCCCTTGACCTGTTCTTGGGATGCAGCCCAGAATATGGTTGGCTTTTTGGGCTGCAGGTGCACACTGCTGAGTCAGTCCTACTCCAGAGATCCTGTGTTCAGGGTTTGGGCAGTCCTCCACTGGATTTTCAGGGGGCAGGGCTGGGTATACGTTTACCTTTAAAAGTAGGACAATAACCCAGTGTCTCGTCAACCAGAGAGAAGAAAAGGAATGGGAAATGCCAGGAAAAGGAAGTGCACGACTCAGTGCCGCAGCTCCTAGGGCAGCTGGCAGAGAGTGGCACTAAACAGGGGCCGTGCAGAAGAGCTGGAATGAGGCACGCTGTGCCCTGTGCTCACAAAGCCCTGAGCTGCAGCTGAGGGCCCGGCACACAGCCGGGTCCGTCAATAACCGCGATCCCCGCAGGCCCTGGAGCTGCACGAACGGGAACCCTGGGAGAGAGCCCAGCCCCAGCGTGCCCGCCCAGCCAGGCCCATTGTTTTTATCTCTGTCCACAGAAAAATTATTTCAGATCATCTCATCATTTTAAACATTTGGTAAGTGTTAATATACTTTCAGCTCAGTGGAAATAATCACCATATGGCTGTAAGATCTGCCATCTGTCCAGAGACGCTGGAATACAATTAGTCCATGTAGTCCATTTATCAATCTATAAGTGACAATATTCACAGTCCTGGCAACTTGGGCTGCTGATAGAATCAGCACTTGCATAGGCCTACCTGTCTGCCCTTATTACATCAATACATAAATGAGATGGAAAAAATCCCATCATTCAGCTGTGTCCTTCACCCTCGAGAGAAAGGAAAAAAGTCTATATTAGTGTAAATGAGACTGAGGAAATGGTATGCCTTAATTTTTGTAGCACTAATTGGATTTTTTTAATGTCTACTAGACCTTAATTTCATAAGATAAAGCCAGATTTATGTGCAGTCTTTCAATCAAGAAATACCAGCAGGACAGAGTATATCACCGGCAAAAAAAAATTATGTCCTCTCCTGTTGTATTAATTTCCAAGGCACAAAAAGCTAAATACTACAAACATGAGAAAAGTCATCATTAGTATCATATAGGTAAGAATTTATTTCCAAGGTTTCTTGTTTGACTTCAGAAAAGCGAGAAGAGAGTTTTTCAGCAGAGTGAATATATTTTTTAAAAGGTCAAGGCCTTTTGGTTTTAAAGCTGTTAATGATCTGACATTATAAGGGTTCTGACTTTTGACTGCTCTTGCCAATCTCTTCCCTGGCCTGTGTCCTAGCCTGGCCCCTCAGCACAGTCACCTCCTTAAAACTAGGGTTAGATTTGGAATAGCTAATGCATATCCAGAAAATAATTTGAATGTTTTATTTGGTTTTGCATATTACCCAAACTCGTCTTGCATAATAAGTTTATAAAAGGCATGTGTGCTATGTTTTGTTTATTCTACAAATTTTCAGCCAGCCCACACTAATTTTTGAGACTCTGCTGACAGGAAAATGTAATTTTTTTTGGCATATTTGCTTTTTAGCTGTAGTTATGGAACCTGCATGGCTTGAAAAATGTTGATACTTGAAATTAAATTCTTCCATACACCACACTTTGTATAAACCTGTACATAACCTACAATGTTGGAGGCATTGACGTGCAGAAATCAGAAGTGCCAGGGAACAGGTTTATAGGGATCAGAAATAGGTGGCTATTGAGGTTCAGGAAGTTCTGGGATAAGTTTCCCCCAATATTACCTGCAAATATGTACACTTGGCAGTGTAAGCAGGTTGCAGGGATTTAGTTTTGTGGGGTTTGTGGCAAGGGAAGTGGTGGTATTTTGTTTTGTAGATACTGTGTTGCTTATGAATAACCTGTTGGTTAAGTTTTTCAGGTTAGTAGTTCTCTCTGAAACTCAGGAGATTGCCAGAGCATCCTCGCTTTTGCACTGGGGCTGCTGACAGCTTTTTATACCAACAAATAATGTACATATCTGAGATCTGTACTGTAAATCTGATGGTTACAGATGGTGTTATATTTTTAAAGATCAAAGTGAATAATGTTAGCTTCTAAATGTTTGAAATTTCCTTTTTATGTTTAACTTGAAGCAGAAGAAATGTGTCATTCTGTTATCTTATTGGCTACTAGGAAATACACGGGTGCCAGGAACTGTGTCCCCCAGTTCCTGAGAGAGCTGCTGCCTGAGTGCAAGCAGCAACCAAGGCACTCTGCCTGTCGATTCTATGAGGCTGTTAAAATCACCAGAAAATGGGAATCTGCTTCTTTCCAGATTGTCTAATATAAACTGCATTGAGTGGGGACTGAGGCTGGCTTTAGCCATGCCTCTGTGCCCAGCACCTTGCCCTTGCCCAGCTGCAGCTGTGGGGTCCCTGGCTGTGAGCACAGGGGCTGTGCTTGCACTGGAACCTCTCTTTCCTGTTTTTAACACACTGTCTTTGGTGCTGTTGACCACATTTGGGGATTTTTTTTGCTCTAGAAGGAGGCTGGTAGGATCAAATCCATTTAAACATGGCAGTGCTGTTGCCAGCCTGGTGCTGTTCCCAGCACAGGCAGGTCAATACATGCACTGAAAGCCCAGTGTGGGCATTGCTTTGCATCTTTCTAATCTCTTGCAGAGCAAATAGCTTATCCTTTAATTGCTTTTAATTTTTACATCTTTAAGTTTCATTAAGGACGTGCGGCCTCGTATTAAACCATCTGTTGGTAGCCTTATCCTTGCAGTGTCCTGGAGTGCTCAGAGCTCAGGGTGCTGTTACCCCAGGTGCTCTGGCAGCAGCCCGGGTGGCAGCGTGTCCCAGCACAGGGCACGGCCGTGTCCTGCCCGTGCTGCTGGCACGTGGTGGTGGCCACTGGGACCAGCAGAGCCCTATAATTTGCTTCTGACGTTACAGCTGGTAGAATTCCTTATTTGATCCTTCGGGCAGTAGATCAAAAAGAGTTACACAACTTGTTCTTTAAACTGAACTGATTGGCTTTTTTTTTTTTTCTCCCCTAGTGTAAGTGGAAGAAAAGCCTCAGGGGAGAGCATTTGAATAGGGCATGGGAAAGCATATCGATAATTACATGCATGGATTAGTGCACAAAAGCACTCCCCTCCAAGGATCTGCTTAGTGCTGTGGCGTTTGAAATAATGGAGTGTTTAATCATATTATTTTGCAATACTGAGGCTTTGATTACGCCACTGATTGAAATCAGCTTTTCAGATTGCTTTGTGCAAAGATATCCTCATCACCCATGCAAATTCCTATAGCATGGGAGGAGAAAAAGTCACAAAGATGCTGCCCTGGTGATGTCAGTGGGTTTTACAGGCACACACACGGTCCTTCACTCCAGTCTTCTGTTTGTAGGTATGGTGTGTTTTGGTCATATATCCTCTGACATTTACTCTCTTCATTTTGTAAATAGACATGAAATAGCCCATACAATCTCAAAGTACCTCAAGCCTTCTGCCATGTAGAAGTACAAAGGATTAAAAGTAGTACTAAAGATTCCACTACTATATTGAAGGAATTTTCTGCTTGTTTATAAAGGCAAAATAAATTCCTTCCCAAGGCCAGCTCCGTGGGGTAGACTTTGGTCTGTGCAGGCATGTCTGTGATTCAGAGCTGGGCATGTGGGACGTGCCCTTGTGCCCTTGGTCTGTGCTAGGATGGAGGCTGCAGGGAAGACACGGGGAGGGAATGAGCTCCTGCTCCTACAGGACCTGCTCTCTCCACTCCAGGGTTTACACTTTCAATTTACAACGGCATTTCTCCCTGAAATATTACAGTGCAAACATTGTGCCACCGAGGAGGCTGTGCTGAAAGCATTAACTCCACTGGAGCTGGGGTGAATGTAATTTTTAACCAATGTAATTTTTAACCAATCCAGAGCAATAGGATGACTTTGGGGGGCTGTTCACGTGCTGATCCAGCTTCGTTTGTCACGAGGGTGGGAGAGCTGCTGGGTGTACACAGAGTACAAGTATTTTTTCCAGTTTGCAGAGTTTGAATTCACGCCTTTGCACATGGGAGCCCATGGTAACATTACTGAGGTGCAGATTTATGGATCCCCTTTGAATGTCTTCTCAGAAAAAAACTCTGAAATGATCAGTTACACCACCAGTTTCATACACATGTGCCTCAACTTGTTTTTTTCCATTAAGTAACCTTACCTATGGAGGATTAGTTCAGGGTCCTCTCAGTTCCTGTCACTTGTGTGTGAGTGTTTATTCACAGTGTCTTGAAAGGTTAATAGACTTCTGGAGATGGCCCCAAAATAAAGTGAGACTTCCTCAGTGCCCAAGTCAAGCCTTTTAATTTGGATATTGGCTTTATGAAGGTGCAGTGGTGTTGTGAGACGTCACAGATGCTACAATGATTTTCATACTGAGAGCTTTTGTCCTGAAGATTTATTCTTTTGGATTTACTGAGCCGCAAATCAAAAATGAGTTTAATTGATGTCTGTGCTTTTAACAGACAATTCTTTAGCTAGCTAGTTTTATTCTAATTTTTTTCCTAAGTAACTGGAACTATTATGTTCCCTAAAAATGCAAGAAGCACTTTTGCTAATTATATTCTATTGAAATAATAATGCCTGTAAATGAAAGGAGCTAAAAAGATGGATATTTTTGCACAGATTTCATATATTTCTGCAGGTGAGTTGATATCAAATCTTGTATCAAGTGGACACCAGAGAATCATGACTGGATATTTGAATGAGTTGCATGTCCTTGCTCTTGATTAACACTGCTGCCAGATTCAGCACTTCAGCCACATCATGAGGAGCTTGGTCTGCCTGTAAAACAGGAATTTCAAGACTGAAAAGAGGACTTTGAGTAAATTTGATTTTTAAAATAGCTGTTTGTTTCTCGTTCTCTCTCTTTTAGGGGCAGTTTAATTTTTGTCCCAGCAGCCTGGGTTTTCAGAAGTCATTCCCTATACCTTCCATCCTTTTGGAAGGGAATTCCACCTGGGAGCACAGGGCTTGACGGGCGAGTACTGACAATGGCACTTTCAGAGGTGCCTGCATGCTGCTCTTTTTTTTTTTTTTTTTTTTT
>VZSE01006121.1:1032764-1097951 GCA_013398275.1 Promerops cafer | reverse complement strand
TTTTTTTTTTTTTTTTTTTTTTTTTTTACAGAGAATAAAGAGCAGCAAAACCTGGGTGCAATTGCCCACTGCTAGCCCAGCACATCACTCTAGGCCAGTTCTCCCTTCTCCCATCCCCATTTACAACTGATAGTAAATCCTCCCTCTCTCTCAGCCCTGTACTGCTCGGGGTTATGTCTCCATCCTTACAAGTAATTTTTGCTGTGGAAATAAGTGTGAGGAGGAAGGATTGTTTGTACTCCAGGACCAATGGGAGCTGCAGGGAGGTGGTTGCAGGCACCCCATCCCACCTTCCTCCACAGTGTGGAGGAGCAGCTGTCAAATGCACTGAGAGCTTCTCTCTGCTCTGTACAGACTATTAATTCTTTTTTGTTGAGTGGTGACTATTCAGCTGTTGATTTAGCCTTTTGAATTCACATAGTCAAAAACTTCCCTGGGTAGATGTGGTATAAAACTGCCCTGCAATGATAGTGATAGCAGAGCTGCAGAGAGGAAATGAGGTGATGAATTTTATTTCCAGGCTTGCTAGTGGCTCTGTTATCCTGGGATGCCATCTCGCTCTCCATGGCTCTCCTCAGGTGTAAAATGGAGCCATTACCCACCTGCTCTCCTCATGCTGAGTTTTGCACCCTTGCAAGTTGAAACAGGCTCTCATTTGCTCTGCTGGTTGTGTGCGCTGGCAGCCGGCAGCAGAACCTGCCTGTGGCAGCTGATGAGATCTGAGTGACCTGGATTAATTAGCATATGGCAATTTGGGAAGGGAATAAACTGCCTGCTCTCATAATGCCAGTTTGCTGCTACCACGTCCAAAAATTGCACAGATTTAGTGTCTGCCTCTCCCCATCTCTGTGCATTGCCTATGCTGAGTGGGCCCAGGCCACTCTCCTGGTTCCTGACCCCAGCCATGAGCTGGGCACTGGTGGGTGTGGAGGTGACAGTGTCTCAGGCACTGGGCTGAGACAGCTGCATTTGCTGGTTTTGTAGCACAGGGGGGTGCACTTGTCTTGACTGGAGTGTGTGCAGTGAGGTCAGAAGGGGTCCTTTAACTTCATCCTCGGTCATCATTAAGAAACTAATTTGTGTGGTTCTCTTTTTGTCAGAAGAGATTTGATCCAAGATGGCACAAGTGTTGAATGCATAGAGGTAACAGGTTGGAGGATAATGAACTCTAATTTTTGTTTGGAGCAAAGATTAATATTGTGTATAAACTGCAACCACTGTGCTAATTGCTGTGTGCCACACCATGAACTGCAGCTTCTCCCCACAGCAATTATGTCTTCATCACAGGCCTGCCTTTACTTCACTTTTGGTGTTTCGGGGAGAGGGGTTGGTTGTTTTTCAAAGTTTGAGATGTGCATGTGTGCACAAGTGAGTAGAGTTACAAGTAGATAAACTATTTTCACAGGTAATTTTTAGGCATCATAACTTGCCTGGACTTTCATCAAGATGAGTATTTCAAATAGGAGAAAAATTTCCATCCATGATCTCAATAAATACAAATAGCGCTCCAAACTACAATATATGTACATAGAGGATTAATTCATTTCATTGCACCATCAGGCAGTAGTAGCAATGTTCAATCCAAATAACTATTGGCACCAATTTTATCATGTTGTGTTTAGCAAATACAGTTTTTTGTATCGTGACCAGTGATGGGGGATACGTCACAAAGTAGGATTATGCATTTGCATCTACTCTTCTTTCCTGAGAAATCCTCATTATCTAATACTTGTTACAGCAAATCACTGCAGATCTGCTGGCACTGTCAGGTATTATCAACTCAACGTGTGCATGATGCTGGGCTGTAGCAGGAAGCACCACGTTCCAAAATCCCTGTGTTGATGTCTGCAGGCATGTGCATCCTCCACCAAATGGCAGATATATGAAGACAAGTGCTTTTAAAGAGTATTTTTATTTCAATTAGACAGTTACTGCAAAGTTGTCTACAGTTAGTGTAGGGAGAGCACAAATAATCCTGTGCTGTAAACTAGGAATCCTTATCCCAGAAATTTTAAGCGATCTGCTAGTGAAAGTTTTAAAAAATGTGTAATTAGTGGTTTTGCCTCCGGTGGAGTACCAGAGCTCCTGTCACAAATATACTTGATGTTCCAGATCCTACAAAAATTATTTTGTCCCAGTTGCTTCATGGTCAGTGCATCCACCTGATGTGCACTGGGCACTTCGGGCTTTTAAACGTGTCTGGGCGCTGATCCCGCAGGCACCCACATGAGTCCCTTTGTTTTATTTACTGGCAAAAAGGAGTGCTGTAGTACAGAAGTGTTCAGTCATCAGTGCCTCATCTGGAGCTGGAGCTGGCTCCACGTGGCCCCACACAAGGATCCAGGGTCCATGGCTCTCCTGGATGCTGCCCAGCCCGAGCTCGCTGTGTCGCAGCTCCATCGGCCACCAGCATCCTGCAGCCCGGAGCATGCTGGCTGCCAGTCAGCAAGGACTCTTTACAGCTGAAGTGATTTAAATCACTGGTTGTGCTCATGATTCAAGTGATAAACAAGGAAATTTGAATTAAATAATTTGAACTTTTCCTAAGTGAGAGCTCATTCCCGCTGATTAGGAAGAGTAACACAAAACACATGGCTTGCAGCTAGTCACACACTTGTAAAATTTGTCATGGTTGTGTATTAACCAAAAAGTGATACTGTATCTCACACAGCTGTGAAGCACTTAGTTAGCTCGAGAATCTTGTGGTTTGCTTTTTAAATTCTTCAGAAAAGGTTAATGACATTAAAGGAGAGTGGTTGTTTCTTACTTGAGATTTCGCTGTTATGAAGCAAGGACAGAAATTAAAGGTCGACTAACATGTGTAAAACCATGACTTGAAAATTGCAATTATATTATAAAACATGCTTGCCATATTTGATAATAAAAAAGCGTTTTCTGTCCTAAATTATATTACCAAATAATTATTAGGTGTGATTTTCTACTTTTCATGTTTGACTTTTCAAGCAGCTTTACTCTGAACAGTGGATGTTACTGTCAAGTTGATTTTTAAACAGTTGGGGTTTTTTTTAAGAGTATTTAATCAATCATTAACGACTTTGGTTAAAATTAATGAGATTTTAAATATTCATAAATTCTCTTTGCCTTCATGTGTGGGTCCAAGCCTGGCTGGCAGTGCTGCTGCTCCTGCCTCCCCAGGCAAACTGGCAGCCTCACAGAACGACCAGCTCAGAGAGCTCAAACCATGCAGAATGTGCTGCTGGAGTTTCAAGTTAGCACTGCTGTTGTTTTATCATAAAAGCTGATAAATCTCTGATAAAATCAAAAGGAAAGGAACCCTGGGAAACGAAGTCATTCCTCTACCAGTAAAGTGCTTTCTTGAACGTAGAAAAGTTACAAGTGAGCAAGACAGAATAATCATTCTCAATTTGGAGCTCTGTAGGGCCATGGTGAAGGGTTTTAAAAGCACCTAATTTAGCGTTTCACTTGAAAAATGAGTGCCACAGTTTCATAGTTGTGTGTGTGCTTCAGTGGTCAGAGGAGTTTGGGATGCAGTGCACGTTTCCCCCGTGCTAGAGCTGTGCCTCTGGAGTTTGTCAGTGCAGTTGGCTTTGCCAGCCTCCCGTGGTGTGTGGGAAAGTGGTGGCACCAGCTCCTGGGGCTGCTGCTGAACTGTGGGCTCTTTGGGCTCCTTGGGGCAAGAGCTGAGCACAGAACTGCAGCGGGGCACACACAGCCATGGAAATGTGTCTTCTTAATTCCTATAAGGCAACACCAGGAAATCCAGGAGGTTGTGTTCTAGGGGTGCTTCCTCTTCTTCAGGGAGGCAAAAATCAGTCTGGGGGCTTTGCTGACCTGTAGAGCCACCTATGGCAGGAAGGCCAGAGGCATGTGGAGCATCCAGCTGGCCCTTCCAAATCTGAATCCCAACTAAAGGTCAACAGATTGGCTGCCTCAAATGATTTAAAATGCTTAACTTTACACATTGTGTTTTCTTATTTTTAATAATTTATCAACTAGCACGCTATCACTGTGGCACAGAAAGACAAAATGCAGGTGGGCTTTTTTGTGGTTGATAATCGTAGGATTAGAAACAGAGGTTTTGCCTTTACTTCTTAATAAAAGAATGAATGGATACATGGATATTTGCAGCTCTGAGCTTCACTATCCATTGATTTATCCACTTGGATGTATGTGTACAGCTCCTGTTTCAACAGTAGCAGCTTCAAGATTCCTGAACAAGTAGATAGATAGTTGTGGGGCCTTTGCCTTCATTCTACTTTTATTATCTCCAGATTTACTTCATATGCTTACTGCCCCTGCTGCAGAGCAGCCAGGCGTAGTTTTAACAGTGTTTTCTGGTGTAGTTAAGATAGTGTAACAGAATTAAAGTTGTTTGTGGAATAGGTTTGCATGGAGGAAAATTTCTAACATTTGGACTACAATATTAGGTGATAATACCCTGTTTTTAGCAGAGTCAGCTGAAAATATAGAACCACGTAAAAGGCGAAAAATTTCAAAACTGTTTTTCATTCAAGGAATGTACATTTCTTAAGAGAGTAAACAGCTTGGGGGAAACTTCCCCTCCCTGAATTTGTTATTGCAGACAAACTCCATAACCTCTGTCGGTGTTACAGTGCTAATCCTGTGTAATAGATAAGGAAAGTATTTAAAATGTTAAGGAAACCTGCCCCTTCTTTCCACTCAGCTGAGGATGGCATCGATATTGGCCTGTGAAATGAGAGCTGGGTTCAGCAAGTTACTGATAAAGGAGACCTGAAGCAAATGCTACTCTTGAACAGCTGTAATATGACAGTCCCATTGTCATTTCAATTTATTTCAAATAAGTATTTTACATGGTTTAGCAGAGCTGTCTGTCCAGAAACCTGCAAGCCCCTGGAAAAATGTAGAACTTTGTGTAAGTCTTGCAAGGAGAAAACCACTCTCTCATTTTCTCCCTCCTTAGGCCTTGCTGGGCTTTGCAAGTTCACTCCATCTTTCCTGAGCTAATTGTACTCTTAAATCACTTCATCTGCTTGATATTTGCAAATTTACTCCCCTTGATTTTAATTTAAATTTCTGGGTGGTAGCTCTATTGTAGTACCATTGGTTTTGGATCCTGTTGTAATTCTGTCAACTGCCTATTCATGATGTAATATTTTGTACAGGACAAGAATATATTGAGTTGTACACTTAATATAAAACATTATATAGTGTAGCTTTTAAAAACCAAAAGCATGAAGATCCTTATAACAACTCAGTAGAGCTTGCTTTGCAGTTCACTTCTACTGCTAAACTTGGATTAAAGGTATAGTTGGTGGTGAACTTAGTTTTATGGCATTTAAGAAAGGCTTAATTCTGGTCTTTAACCTAGATGACTTTGTGTGTGTCACATTTGGTTCTTTTGGTCCTGCATCTTCTCTGCTTTTCTGTGTGGTTACCTTGGGCACACACTGAAGATAAAACAAAACCCCTCCATTGTGTACACAGTCCTGAGGAGAAAAAGCATCCGAGGAAGGCTGGTGTTTAGGAACAGGATGTCAGGGGTGCTACGTCACCCACTGAGAACTGAAAAGGCAATATCTGTATCAACACTGGAGTTTGGTTCTGTTTCTTTTCCCCCCTCACTTCCCAGGGTGATTGACTGGTTTGCATCTAATGAAATTTTCATGCACATCCACAGAACAGTGGGATTCTGAGGAGAGAGATTAATATTTCAGTAATTATACCATGCCTGTATGTCACTGCAGTCCTTGGTGCACCCACAGAGGAGCCCTGGCTGTAGGTAGCAGTTCACAGGAATGCTGGCAGGAGGAAATCCAGCTGTGGGGGTTTGTTGCTTTTGGCGAAATATGTGGATGGGGAAAGAAAGAAGGAATGCATGTGAATGTCCTTTCCTGGAAATAAATATTATGAGGAATAGATGGGTACTGAGATAGTTTAACAGGGGGAGAAAAAAGCCAGCTGTTTCTCGGGCCATGGCAGTAACTTCAGGGTGCTGAACATCACTTAGTGATGCCAAGGAAAGGTACTCAAGGCTGGAGTGTGGCTCAGCAGTGTCACTGCTCTGTCTTTTCATTTGGGGGATTGCCAGGTGCTCTCTGCCTTGTGCTTTCAATGTGCCTGGTCAAGGCTGGGCTGCTGGGACATTTCACCTTCCGCAGACTCATGCATCCATTTCTCCTGTCCCTCCCTATTCCAGAGAACAGCCCATCTTCACCACCAGAGCCCATGTCTTCCAAATTGACCCCAGCACGAAGAAGAACTGGGTTCCTGCAAGCAAGCAGGCTGTAACTGTTTCCTACTTCTATGACAGCACGAGAAACAGCTATCGGATTATCAGTGTGGATGGAGCCAAGGTAGGAGGCTGGAGGTGCCCGGCGCGTTTCTGTGCGAGAGGTGCGGGACGGTCAGCCCTGGCTGGACACACACGGGGCTGCATTCAACAAGTTATAAATACTCCATTTTTTAATACAACCCATTGTGGAGACTTGGAGTGATAATTGGAAAAACACAGGGCACCCTAAAAGTGACTTTGCCCAGCTTAGTTGATTTTACCTCTGATGAATTTGACTCCATGATAAGTGAGCCAAGAACTTTGTGTCCAAGTGGAGTCAGTAGCACGGTGTCTGAAACAGCCACCTATATTAGCGTAGATAAGGCTGAGGCCTTTTTGGTGATAAAAATGTCCTTTTTAAAAGGAACAAGGAGACAGATATATGCAGACTATAGCTTTTAATGTAAATGTCAGCTGCATTTTCACTTTTGCCTGGCTGAACTATTTACAGTTTAGTACTTAATTTTCTTCAGCTTTCGCGCTGGAGTTCATCAGCCTTAGGTGACAAGTTAGGCGTGAAGGCTCTTCCCCCAGCCTTTTTTGTTAATTTGTTTTGCATTACCAGAGAGAGTGCTCAAGTATTTGCTGTAAGAATCCAAATCAGTTGGTCTGAATATGTTGCTCAGACAACTGTTTTTATTACAAACTACATTTATCCCTCTGATTAGTCCCTTCAAAGTCACTCGATGGGTGACCACTTTCCCCTAGCAGACCCCATCAGAGGTATAAGTGAAAACATTTTGCTCATGTACAAAAATCATCGGTCATTTATGTCAGAGCATAAACCACAAGGTAACAAGATGAGTTTACAGCCTCTTTATCTGTGTTCCTGTTTGGATAAGGATGTCAAAATAGCACTGTTCTGGGAGCTAGAGATCACAGAAATCATCCCTTAATAAAGCTTTTCTATTTGTCATGCCTATTTCACATACTTGTTTTTCCAAACATCTCCTGTGCTATATTTGGTTACATATTGGCTTATAAATCTGCCATACTGCCTGCTTTAATTGATGGTAATGTTCCATTGACACCAGTACAGCATTAATACCTCCCCATCCCGGTGCTGTCTGTGCCAGTGCGTTCATCCCCAGGAGAGCTGCAGTTTGCAGCTGGCACACACAGCCCCTGTGCCCTGCTGGGGGAAGCTGAGCCCCCCAGATTGCTTACACCCGATGGATGCTTGTGCTGAGGCTGCTCCTGGTGGGCTGGTGGCTTTACAAACCTGGGCAAGTGCAACTTCCAAGCCAAAACTGCCACATTCACAGCAGTGGCTCGCTTGATTTGTGGGTGTGCATGCATGCATTAAGACCAATTAATGAAAACAAAGTAATTATGTATGTGGCGGGGGAAGCTGCAGGGGCAGCATATGGCCACAGCCAGAGGTCCTGCCCAGAACTGCAAAGTGTGTGCAGAAAACAAGCTGGGCACCCAAGCTTTGCTCTGTCACCTGCTCAAAAGACACTCAGAAGGAGCATTCCCCGCCATCCCCCATTTTAACATGTCCCAGAAGAAGGAAGGTGAGCTTGCCATGATTAGAATTCTCCCTTGGGGCTTCCCAAGCACAAATCAATTGCTGGCCACATAAATTATTCCTCTTGTATTGAATCTTTGCTGATTAAGGAGCAGGTCAAGAATAGATGCTACCTTCATGCTCACCTCTGGAGAGTCCCGTGACGTCCATTTTAAGAGTGCTAGTTGGGAAAAGAAACACTGTGTTTATGCCAAAAGAAGTTAAAAGTTGCATTTTTCCCTTCAAACAACTATTGTTTAGTGTTTTGACCTACTTTTCCAGGCAAAAATGAAACTGGGTAGAACTGTAAGGAAGAATATAGATAGCTTCAGATGATGGTGTCCTGCTTTCTGTACAACTCATAAGAATAAGTCTTCCGTGTGTTGGCAAATACCAGATGGATTAATGTGACAGCATCACTGTGGGCATAAGTTATATCTGCTTTAAGGACAAAAAAGCTGAAGCTCAAGTAAATGAAGGAACTTGGCCCTAGAAGGAAGGCAGTGATGAAGGATATGTATCTCTTACAACTCTCTATCCTCGTCTGCTCTGCAAAGGGGCTGTTCTAGCAGTTTTACACAAACATACGTGATTCACGTTGGCTTGCAGAGAAATCTCAGTTAAATCTAACTTGTATGAAGATGTTGGATTAATTTGGTGTTCTTTTTTTACTTTATGTTGACATTACATACTAATGATAAAAATATTTTGAAGTGATCAAGAATACAGAGTACTTCACTTACATATTGGTCATCACGTGGTTGCATAAGCTTGATTTTACTTGTAGCATTCAACATGTCACCCTGGGCAGTGTTGAATTGCCAGGAGGAGGAGTGTGTGTGGAGGAGCTTGGAGCTGCTGGCCCCCGAGAGCGCCGCTGTGGCAGAGCACAGGGCAGGCTGTGCAGTGTCACCCTGATGAGTTCTTTCCTCCTGATGCAGCACTGACCTGATGGGTTGTGATCCTTGCAGGAGTGGCTTCCTCAGGCAGCTGCTGCTGTCCTCAAAGGTCCAGACCCTCCACAGTGCCCTGTCCTTCAGTCCCATCCTCTGTTCTCCCAGCAGGCGCAGCCTGTCCCTATCTCCTCCTTGTCCCTTGTCCCCACACAAGGGACAAGGGGTGCAGGGCAGAGGGGAGCAGAAGGATTTAGCAATGGTCCTAAGGTGGGGATTAAGGGAACTGCTGGGCCCGTGTGTTTAAAGGTGTAAATGTTGGTAAGTCAGTCTGTGAGCCTGGCTGGCAGAGGGGCTGCCTGGCTCTGCTGCCCGGTTCAGCTCAACACTGCCTTTGCCTTACCCCTTGGGGAAGGACAGGAGAGTCTGGATGCTGCACATGGAGGTGGTGAGAAAAATGGAATAGAAAGAGGGTAGGGTAAAGATAGGAAGCAGAGTGAAGTCTAGGGAGCTTAACTCTTCCCTTGCAGAGGAGTATCCAGGAAGCCAACATGCAGGCCAGCCAGGAGGGAGCACATGCCTGCAGGTGCCAGGCTACTTTCAAATTCTGCCATCCCAGTAACAAGCCCATTAAAATACCTGGGGAATGAAGCACTGCAGAGGAAACCCTAGATTCAAAACAGCTTGTAGCACTTTAATTCCTCGTGTTTGCAAAGCTAAAGACAACAGCTCTTCTGATTCCTGTGTCTATCACAGAAAAACAGGTGCTGTGGACAGGAGCTTACAATTTATAGCAGAAGATTTCACAGATGCCATAGGAGAATGTGCTGGATGATCTTAACCAAGATACCATGACCAAACAAGGGAATAGATTAGTATATCTTTTAATTACATTATAATTTACTTGTATGTTGTCGAGCAAGTAATTTCATCATGTTTTAAGAAGTTTCTAGCCAGAGGCTAACTGCAGCATAATGAATGCTGGAGGAAATAATACAGTAAAATGCAAGGGCACACACTGATTCAGAGTTAATGAGGCAACCAAGAGACTTCACTGTGTGAAAGTGCCCAGTGTTGTGGACAAAAGTCAACCCTGTTGAAAAAAGACAAAATATGGTGATTATGCAGGGAAAATGTTAACTTGTAAGTGTCCAATTGCTTTGCAGTGTCTGGGAAAGCCACACACAGGGCTCCTTATTAGAAGTGGCCTACACTGGCCTGCCTTTTGGAGGCAAAAAGGAAGTTTGACTGTATGAAAATTATGCAGACCAATAGCCTCTGTCATCCTCAGGAATAATGCATGGCAGTACCCTGGTTGATGGGTTTATTTTTTTTATAAACTGAAATTATTAGTTAGCCAAACAGTATAGAGAAGAAGGAAAGGAATTTGAGATGGAAATATAATCCCTCAGAAACAAGCCTCTGCCCTCTTTTCAGATGTTCATGTTGTATTTCTATAAAACTTGTGATTTCAGCAACATAATTTTTCTCTTTTGAGAAATGAGCTGTTAATAAGGAACATAAAGCTAGCTTAAAAATTAATAGCCAGCAATAAAGTGCCTAGAGAGACATATTGAGTTGGCAGCAGCAAAGAAAAGTGACGCAGCAAGAGTCATTGCAGATGCCAGTCCCCAGTTGTCTCTGAGAGATGCTTAAAGAGATGACTAGAAAAACATTAAAATCAGGCTTTAAAAGATAAACTACACTGCAAGAGTAATTGTGGAAAATACATGATACAGAAATAAAGACTGTTTCAGAGGAAAAAAACAGTCAGCTGACACTCATTCCCAGTTACTAGTTCATTTAAGAGTTTATTACCTGATAATTACCTCAAATATTGGAGATCAGCATTTAAGCTGGGCATAAGTGTGTGAAAGTATTGAAGAGAGAACCAGAAAAATTGCTGTGCTGGGAAAGCAGAATCAGTGGGTCTGTTTCTGAAGTAAGTTGCAATTAGTAAGAATAAGAATATAGGCCAAATTTTGCCAATCAGTATTCACGTAGCGTTCCCCAAAGTGAATACAGTACATTATATGGTGTGATGAAGCTGTTTGATCAAGTGGCATCTATGCAGGGGACAGTGTGATTTACAGAGGACAATGAAGCTGGCAGGGACACAGCCCCAGCAGCCTGTGGCAGCAGATATTTAGGAAGGTAGGAAGGGCTGATATGTAAATCTGCTAATAGTTGATGTATTCCTGGCTTTCTCAGTTCCTGTACCAAGGAACTAATAGCTACCTAATTTAATAGCTGCCCACCTCTTTATGACCACGCTTTTCTTCTTGTCACGACTGGAGGCAGGTGTCCTCAGCACACAAAGAGGAAATTGAGTTCTTCCAGTGATGTGTTCAGAGGCTCAAAACAGATCTTTTTCTTTGCCCATGGAAAAGGAATTATTTTAAGACATAGTTGTTAAAAATATCCTAGAGTATTTTGCCAAAAGGTGACTCTTAGATTTCAGAATCTTTTCTTTCAAAGGAAAACAATTACAGGGTATGGTAGCAAAGATGAAATTCCTTCATCTGGCTAGATATTTTCATTCTTTTTTTTCTTCCATTGACGTAAATTCAGCCATTAAATCAGTAGCAACTCTCTCACAGGAAAAAACCTACAAAGAAATTTATATATTACAAATTTTTTGGCACTGAATTATAAAAGGCTTCTGGCAGCGTGTACCTCACCAGGGGTCTGCGTTGGTGTGGCAGCATTTAACTCTGCCTCTAGGACCTCATGGTATGATTTGTGATAATGTGTGGCAGCAACAATCAAAATATTGGCTTCTCACTTGGCATTCAGTGTCAGTGTGTGTTCACCGGACCCCGCACCCGATGAATTAGGTGCACTGATGTAGGGTGTTTTATTTTTTTAAATGCCAACCTTTTCTTAAGTACCTAAGTTTTTTATCTAGCTAATTTTTCAGGTTTCATAGTTTTGTAGTGGAATTACAGAGGATGTTTTACAGCCTTGGGTAGCCAAAGAGAAAGAGATCTAAAAGCAAATGAAAAGTGACCTTACAAAGTGGTGTGTTGGCTTTTCTTTTAATGTCTATAGATAAATCCTGAATTGCTGTGATTTTAAAGGTGTGGGTGAGGGTATTTGTGTGTTTTGTCAAAGGGAGGGAGATTCTTTGATTTCTAGTTTTGCCTGCCCTAGTTTTATTTATGGCCCTTGCTGTTCAGGAGTGCCGTGTGCTGTGCCCCGGAGGAGCGTGGTGCTGCTGGGGTCCCAGCCAGCTGCCCTTTGCCTGCTCAAATGCCAAGAGGTCCCACTCCTCACCCTGAAAATTATTTTGCTGACTGCAGCACTGGCAGGACTATGATTTCCAGAGAGTCCCTGCTGGTAAAATCTGATTAAAACAAAAGAAAATGTTTTTTATTCCATCTTCTCAAAGCTTTTTTGTCACCAATGGGTAACGGAGACAGCGATTTCTTTTTTTTCTAAAACTTCTGCCATGCTGTTTTTACCCTCCTGTTTCTTCCAGGCTGGGTGGGAAATCTTTTCTGCTGGTCCCAGAAGGTGTGCCAGCCATAAAACGTGGATGGGGGTGGGGGGAGTATGAGCTCAGCATTACTTTAGTGTCTGAGAACCAGCACGGAGGGGACCTTCCATCTAAAGGCAGCATGTGACACTCCGGTGACCTTTCCTCAGAAGGCTGCATGACACCATGCTGGAAGACACATCCAGCTTAAGGGTGACACTGCATTAGGGCAAACCAGTGCAAAAGAGTCCAGGTTTTGACCTCTGAAGGTCTGATTTCACTGATCCAGTATTTGTGCCTTACTGTCCATACCTTCATATGTTGTAAAAGAAGATTTCCAATACTGCTCTGGCTGATTACTGTTATGCAGAAATTTAAGCATATTTCATGGCCTTCACCCCCTCTTTGTCATAGTGTGTTATTTCATGAACTATTGGGGCTAATTTCAACATGAATTTTAGTACTGTAGATGATACCAGAGTCAACAGATGGAACTACTTAATGCCCCATATAAAAATTATACTATATCTTTTGGAATACAAAATATGGTATAAAATACAATTTTAGTGCATAGTTTGTGTGCATGTTACAATAAACATCTCATTGCTTTTTATGCTACTGAGATGCCTATTAAGTAAAAACATTAGTTGTGGGTTTATGATTTCCTATACACATTATGCCATCACAGAATCATAAAATATCCTGTGTTAGAAAGGACCCACAAGGCTCATCAATTTCAGCTCGTGGCTCTGCACAGGACCACCCCAAATAGATCATAGAATATATAAAAATAGGATAGATAAATACTATTGAGACAGAACAGCTACAATAGTATCAGTGTGTATATACTGTTAATCCATACTAAAGCCTGTGAAATAATTTGGTGTCATTTCATCAGTTTTGTACTTTTCCTGGTTCAGATTTCCCAGGCCTTGCTGGAGAATGATGCTCATCTGCTGGAGACACGTTCTAATACCAGTAGTGCTAAGCAAAAGACTTTGTAAAAGATGCTTGAGTAATCTCAAGCTGCTTTTTGTGGTGCCTTTTGGTCATGTTGTTCTGTAACTAATGAAACTGGATGGAACTGCTCTCTGAGATGCAGCTGCTCCTTTTAAAGAGATGTTCTCCTTCGTTGTGTACAATGACCAGATTGAGAGCAGAGCATCTGGCCTGGCCTGAGGCAAAGCCCACCAGCCTAACCTATGCTGGATCCTGTCTTTCACTCAGACAGTGAAACAACTTGCAGTAAATAATTGATATTTTTAATAGCTATTTTCTGATTTCATTTAAAGGTGTTAGAGTTGTGGTGATGCAACTCCCAGATTTTTTCACATCAGTTGGGATGATTCAGAGAGAGCTCTCAATTTAAGGAGAAATTGCCATCAGTGGGTGGTGCTGATGCCTCCTAGGCAGGGGTTTCTTCTCTGGGGCAGTGCTGGGGCAGCAGCAGCCCTGCAGCCAGGCAGGAGGGTCTGCATGGGGTTGGGCACCTCAAAGGTGTGGGGTGTGCCCCAAGCTCCATGCTCCAAAGGGGTCCCGTGGAGTATCAAAGACAAACAGGAATGTTGGGGTTAGGGGAAGCTGGAGTAGAACAGACTCAAATAGGAAAGGAAATGGACATTTTAACATAAGGATCAGTATCTGGGGTGAGCACACTGAGCTGTGTACTGGATCCTTCTGCTCCATAGACCAGGACTTCACCTTCCTCTCAAAGACATCTTTGAAGTAAGAGTGAATGAAATTAAGGAAAACAACAGTCTCTGATGATCTGAAAATATTTGTGGTGTCTGTGCTAGGAGTGTACTTCACTTGATTAAAATTGCTTGAGTTTTGGTTTCTCTCTAAACATTCAAATACCTTGAGAACAATTTCTTTGGAATTTGGTGAGGGAGAAATACAGCAGAAAGGAGAAGCAGAGCTGTCAGCCAAGGATGAGACTACTCACTTGCATCATCCTTTATTTGCTTAAGGTGATATCAAGTATTCAGAAATTCAGGCTGAGGGGGGGTGCAGGATTTAATAACTGGGAGGAAAGTACATTGCCTGGAGTTGTGTCTGCAGGAGAATTGTCCAATAGTTGCTAAGCCAGGTTTAAATAGCTAGAGCTGGTTATATTGGGTGCACTTGTGTGAACAGGTCTTTGAGTATTCAGAGGGTGAGAAAAAATGGTTAGGGCTTAGCTGCAATAGAAATTTCAGAACTAGTAATACTGGTGGAGATGAGCCAAGAATAGAAGGAAAAATTAAAAATGTTTGCACAGAAGAAGACCCAGAACTCCAGGTGAAAAAGAGAGCTTGTCAAAAGCTGAGAAAGGGAGAAAAGTAAATGCCAGGAAATTTGGTGGGTCACTTGAGATTGAATCAACCAGAAATCATGTACATCTCCTGAGGTTGTGTTCTGGTTCAAAAAAAAATTAAAGTCTAGAGCTGTAGAACTCATACCACTTAAACATTTCTGTATTAATCTCTTTCCAAGTTATTAACTTTGAAATGTGAAAAATTCTCAGTTCATTTCCTGGATTATTTTTGGAAGTAAATCCTTCAGAAGCTGGTTAGTAAGCTTAGGAGAAAACATACCAGAGTGCTGTCAACAGCTGTATCCTTGACAGAAGAGCAGAAGCACATCTGCCACTGTTTGCTCCTATCTGGCTCATTTCTCTGCTTGTATGTCTGTTGTGTGTTTGTGTGTCACTGGCTCTGGAAAGACCACACACAGCTGAATCCAGGAGATTGCAAAGACCTTTCCAGAAATGGAATTTGTTACTCACTAAAAAGAAAAGATACAAATCTGTGCTAAGCATTTCTTGCTGCACCACTTACCAGCAAGTACGGAAACTTTGGTCTGGGTAGATTTTTCCTTTTTAAGACCCCTCTGTAAAATTACTCAGAAAAGCTGTGCCAAAACTAGTGTTTCAGTAACTGGCCCACTCAGAGTGGTTTCTGATCAGCAGACTCGAGTGTGATGTGCAGGACCTGGACATGCCAGAGGTCTTTGAAACCATGTGATGTCATTGTAAGGAAACCTGGACATCCTGTTACCTCCTAAAAATAATGTACCTGTCCGTCATGGCCCTTGCTCATGCCAAGGGACAGTTTTTCCAGATTTTGGAGAGGAACTAAGCTATCCTATTGCTGACCACTCCCAGGGTTTGGAGGTTGTTAAAGAGTATAGGAGTCTTTAGTGATGCTGTGTGGTTGTGCCATTTCTGCCTTTCAAAAGGGACCTTCAGGCTTCAGTGAGGCTGTTGTCATAAACTTGAAGAATGCAGAAAATTATCAGTGCTTAAATAATTAACTTAGGGATGGGGTTATACTGCACACAAAGATGATATACTTTTATTAAATCTTTCTAAATTTAAATATGATATGTCTATGGGAAGTTTTATAATTTTTTTTATAATTGTAGTCAAAGCAGCCTTCTCCCTCACCCCAGTATTAATCACTAGGAAGAAAACAGTGTCTCCACTCTATCCTTCTCCCTTTTTGTGATAGGTTAGGAATCTTATTTCTCAAATGAAAATAATACACCAGCATCTTGCATTATATACTTTGTAAATTGTTGCATGAAATTCCTGGGTAACAATTTGTTCCAGAGGGTTTAAAAACCCTTGCTGTAGATTTTCTTCATGAAACAGCTGCTGGTGCTTTGAATTGTGTGGGTGGGTGGATGTGTGTGCTGTGCCTAAAAGGAAAAAGAATTCTAGTCAGATGTCAAAGCAAAAATAGGAGATTTTAGAGATTTAGACTGGATGGAGGAGGTGGGAAGCCAAGTGCAGAGATGTTAATTACCTTGGGAAGAAAAAGAGAGCAATGGAGTAGGTGTAGCAGGAGATTTACTTAATAGAATTCACACAATCATGAACCCACTTTTGTTGAATTTAGACAGGTTCTTAGTGAGGGCTTTACAACAGAGGCATTTTATCAGAGGAAAAACAGTTATTAGTCTTTTTATTGGGGGGGCTATTTTTACATCTCTATTTATGAAGAAGGGCAAGAATTGTATGGGATTTTTTTTTTGATTTGTTGGTTTTTGGGGTTAAAAATGAACCTCATCATTCATGGAATTATCCTGGAGATGCAAGGCAATTTAAGAGAAAAAAAGCACTATGTGCAACTGTGGAAATGGCCCTTTTCCCCATAAAACAAGCAGCAGCAGGACATGAGAGGCTTTACCCATACAAGGAGTCTCCTCTCTGCAGAGGGGGCTCAGGATGGGAGGTAAATGCCAAGGGCTGCAGCAAGTCCTGTGTGTTTTGCAAGATGTCCTGATGTCTCCCTCTTTGCAGGAACCGCTGCAGTTCCTCTTCCACTCCCACCTCCCACAGGAATACCTGGTGTAGCAGTGGAAGATTTTGGAGTCCAGTGATGGGTGAAATAGCTGCTGTCCTGGTTAACTGTGTAGAACAGAAATTCTTGAAAAGCAGCAGCGGGCCAGGCTCAGCGCACCGTAGGGAGAAATGAAGGGTAACCAGAGCAAGAGCCTGGTAGTGGCTCCTGCCAGCTGTGCTGCCTGTGCTGGGTTCCCCCTTCGTGCACCAAGGGGCAGTGGAGCAGGAGGAAGAGCAAAGTGGAGGAACTCAGTGCTCTTCTTAATGTTCCCTCACAGCACTCCCAATGTAGTTATTCCATACCTGCAGCCTGTCCCGGGAAAAGTGCCATGCAGCTGTCAGGTGCAGCAGATAAAGCAAAGGTAGAACAAGTGCCATTCCTGTTTTTGGTTTGTGTGTCTTTGTGCCTCCCTGGCTTTACTCAGCTTGGTGGTCTCAGCAAGGGGCTCTCTTTTTTCCCTTTATTACCACTGTCTTGATTAACAGTGTGTGTGTGTGTGTGTGTGTGTGTGTGTGTGTGTGTGCGTGCACTGGCTTTCTAGGACTAGAAATGAGATGAGCAGTTTATCACCAGTGACATACTGGTGAAAAGATGTTACATCCTGTCTAGAAGCCGAGGTAGGAAGCATGGTAGATAGTGAAAAGGATAATACAGATCATGGAAATGTAGGTGGGCTAATTCCACAGAAGTGTTGCTGAGTATTTGGGATAAAGGAAGAATTTCGCTGTAAATCCACCCCTGACTCCTCATCTTCACATCCTGTGTCACAAGCCCTTCTGATTCATGTCGACTTGATGAGCTGGAAGAACCTGCTGAGCCTGTGATAGCTATGGCCAGAGGATTAACAGCTTCTTTCCTTCTGCGAGTCTGTTTTTAGACTGGGGTACATCTTTACTGAAGATTAGCAGCCTGGTGGGTTGAGGAAATTAAATTTCACAAGGGCTGCAAACTGGAAGCACATATTCAGAGGTGTGAAAATGAAATGGGGAGGTTTTAGTATAGTCTTAAGGAGTAGATCCTATGGCTTGGAGCCTTGGGGCTTTTCTGGAGGTGTGGTTATTTCAGAGTAACAGGTGATGTGAATCTAAAGGAGAAATTCCAGAATAATTCCTAATCTGGCACTCTTGTCCCGGAATAAGGTGTCCTTTTCTGATTTAATTTAACACAGTTTGAAAATATATTGGCCAATACAGTTATTAGGTATTTCATAGCTGTTATTTCAGTCTTTTCCTAGGTAGAGAAGCTGCTGGCGGGGCTGGCTGACATGGCTCATCACCCCTTGGGTACGTGTCCTGGCAGATTCCTGCCGGTGCGTTCATCCTCCTCCTGCTCGGGGCTGTGCCAGCAGCTCTGCCACATGCCCTGAGCAGTCGCTGCTCTCCTCCTGCTGGAGCTGAGCTCGCTCTCCTCCCTGCTTTGCCCTCCTGCGACCCTGGCAAGCCGCGGCTGGTGGGATGCGAGCGCTGGGGGCCGAGCTGGCAAGCCCCGTGTGCTGCTCCAGCCCCGTGTGCTGCTCCAGCCCCGCTCCCTCTGCCCTCCAGCTGCCCGCATGCCTGCTCACCTCGTGTTTCCGAGCAGCAGCTTGGCAGAGTGTTTTTCCAGGAGCCGCATCGGCCTTTCCCCTTCAGTGCACTGTTGTGGTACGGGGTGTGCGGGAGTGGAGCCCTTCAGATACTGGAAGTGTCCCCCCAAAAGAGGCAGCAGCTGCCTTTGTGGGCTCTGCTCGTCCATTATGAGCAGCAGGAGCTGCCAACATGTTTTTCTCCTTCTACGCACTCAGGCCATCTTGTGACCTCTTCCTTCTTGATTTATTCGGCAGTTTCTCTCCGTGGGAAGGCAGCAGGATGGGTGTGTTTCAGCCGATGAATGTTCTGCTCTACACCAGCTTATTTGCATTCACTTTTATCTGATGAATGTACCCAGTGCGTTCCTAAATGTCTGGAGTCATTTCTGGGTGAGGTAGCACCACCTTGTACTGTGAGCATACTTCTGTGTCATCTTCAGATAGAAATTTAGATCTCAGGCTTGATTTTCTCCCAAAGGAAGTGAAATGAGTATGAGGTTTTGCTTGGCTCATGCAGGTGTATCAGGAATGTTTGCCATCTGATACGTTTGCATGTAGGTGAGCGCAAAGGCAGATTTTTTTTAACCACATGTAGACAACTGAGTATGATGAATGGGTTTATTATTCTGTAAGGTGCTTATTATATTATGCTTCTCTTTGCCTTTGTCTTTAGGGAGAACTCTTTAACCACTTCAGGGATTGATTGCATTTGATTAGAGAGTAGTTTGTCTTCTGAATCCATTATCCTGGATGAAAGTCCACAAGTTTATTCCATTTTATGATGCAGCTGGAATTTCACTGTGTTTGTATTATACAAATGAGGACCAAATGCAAAGTATTTCATAAGGGCTCATTTGAATTGATGAGTCGCCTTTTCTTATAGAATTATCGTGCTGGATTGCAGGTAGGGATGGAAAAGAGCCTGAGGGTTCATCCTGCCTCCAGCAAAATATTGCCCTTTTACTTCTCTCTTTCTTTTGAAATTTGAAAATTCTGGCTCATACTTTAACAAACAAAAAAAAACCCCAAAAAACAACAACAACAAAAACATCCCAGTTTATTTGACCTTTCCCACTGTGGTGGTCACAAATGCTTCCCCCTGCCTCCTGCCCCAGCTGAGACCATCTGCCCAGAGGATGGAGGAGTGGTGGGGAGCACTTTCCTTCTGGTCTCACACAGCTGAGGGGGAGCCAGCTGCGGGAGTGGGGATAAGCTGGGTTACCTGGCAGGAACACCTGCAAGCCTCAGTGTTCATTGTTCTTTGAAATCACAGCAGCCTTTCTTTCTCCTAAACACAACCAACGTGATTGTTCCCTTGCCAGTGGAGTGTCACTGCTCTGAAATGATGGCCAGATCTGTGGGGAAGTGAATGTTCAGGCACACGGGGTGCGGATGGGCAGGAAAAGCGCCTGAATAAGCGCGATGTACCCGCAGCATCCATCTCCTCTGAACTCACAGAAACATGAGCTCTGATTTAATCTCCTAAGCTTCTACTTAGGTTTTCACTTCTCTGTAGGAATGCAGCATTTCTGAAGTGCCTGACTGCCAGAGGAGGATTTAAGGGGAAAGGTAGAGACAGCTTCCAGGCAGTTTCACTAATAGCAGCTTATTATAAATTTAACAGATGAACTGTCAGTTTCTCGGAGGTGTGTGCTCACCACAACCTTTCTTTGGATTCTCCACTGGCCATAGAAAAAAAATAACTTCTAAGGTGCTCAGCTAATGTAGTGCATTTCATTGCTCAGTAAGGTGTTCCTTGGTTTACAGTTTGCGACCTTCATTATTCTTTTTATCACATCTCATAATATTGAACTGTATTGTAAAAGATAATTTTAATGTGGTTTTTAATATGTTTGTATTTTCTCAATGATTATTGTAGGAGGTATGGAGGAATTGTATTCTTCTCAGGGTCATCTATCAGTGAGTGAAACTTTTGCCTTTCAATCAAACTGGTCATTTTATTACTTTTTTCCCCAGATGTCTAAGTTGATAGGCACAGCAGGACTGAAATAATACTTTCTATGACTTGAAATTTCTGGGAATTTTATAGTTTTTAAACTAAATTCTGCAACTTGAGAAGCTAGACATTTGTAAGTGGTTCATCTGTCTGATGTAAAGTTTTTTAAAGCAGAAATATACATATAGCACTTTCTTTAAAGTTTCTGGAAAGCACCCTGATTTTTGGGGCTGGTGGTAGCTTTTCCTCCTGTTGTTTTGACTCTGTACCATGCAATCCTTGTATTGTCACAGTCCCTTTGCATTGTCAAACTTCTACATAAAATCTCTGATTTTCTTTTAATTTACTTTACTGAAATGACACTTAGATTTTATATTGGCTGTTCCTAAGTCCTGCTCGACTTAGTTGGAGGGGAACACATCTGGGCAGCTTTGCTCATACCTCTGCCTGTGCACCGGCCACTCAAGAAGATGTGTTGACCCTGAAAACTGATCACAGAATCACAGAGTGGTTTGGCTTGGAAGGCTCCTCAAAGATCACCCAGTTCCAAGCCCCCTGCCATGGGCAGGGACACCTTCCCCCAGCCCTGTTTGCTCAGAGCCCCATCCAGCCTGGCCTGGAACACTCCAGGGATGGAGCAGCCACAGCTTCTGTGTTGTCTGCACAGAGGGTGTTGACCTGTGCTGGTTGCAGGGTCACCTCTCCCCCTGTCTTGCCCTGTTTTTTTTCATGCAAAGGACAGTTTCAGGGGTACCACTCACCTGGCTCTGCTCTGTCTTGATCCTTCTGGTGAAACTTCCAGTGGTGGGGAATGGCAGAAAATTGTAGGTTTGTTTGAAAGTGATGATGCAAAAAGTTGAAATAAGTTGAGCAATTTTTAAGAAACCAAATGAAAGTGTCAGCACAGTGGTCCGAAGTCAGGGAGGGGATGGAAGCAAGTAGGGATCTTCCCCTGGTAAATTTAATTCACACTTTTTGCTAAATGTAAATGATAGCTTAGGAAAAAAGTGCTTGGAATACATAGTAAATGATGTTGCCAGGATACTTCCTGATCATGTTAATTAAACTGTCCCACAGATTGGGCTTAATTACTGCATAATTTGCATTTTGGAAATGATGGTACGCATTACTAAAGAAAGCTCTTATTCTGCTAGCAGAAAGAACATTGTACATGAATTAATTTCCAGGGGAAGAAGTCGCTAGACTCATATAATGATGTATCTTGAAAATAAAGTTAAGATTTTTGATAATGAACTGACATATACCTCATTCCTTTTAGCAAGATTACATTTTATATTTGTTCCACCAAGTTCCTCAGAGACTGCATCCACCAGCCTTCCTCTTGTTGTCTATTTCCTTAATTACAAGAACCACTGTTGCTTTCAGGGCTGCTGGTGATGAAGCAGATATTAGCTGACATGTGTAAAGAGGCAAAATATTGGGTCCAAGGCCCAAATTTGATACTGCATATGCATTGCTGGTGATGTGCTTCACCACCCTCCAGAGCTAAACTCACTGTTAAGCTATCAACTTCTCCTTGTCTTGTTTTTTGTCTGGTTTTGTTTTAAACTTCTTATATTTCTCTGGCATCCTACTTGTGGAGGCCTGAGGACAAATGGAAAAATGCAGAAATACCTCTCTGCCCTTCAGGTCTGAGTTCAGGTGTTACTGGTGGATGCCCTGCTTGGAGGTCTCAAGCAGGCGCCTGCTGGGGCAGTGGCTGTATGGCTTCCTAATGCAAAAAAAAAAGAGGATTTTGCATCTGCATTTCTGCTAGGGTAGTTTTGTGGCTCCAGACCCTGCTTGGAGTTCAGTGACGTTCCTGCAACCATGTTTAACTGCAGGGCTGTGATGGTACTTTGAAAAACAAGACAAAGCATCAGAACTCCTGCAAGAATTAAGACAAGAAAAAAAACTGTTTTGTTTTGGAAAAAGAAATCTTCTGAACACAGCAATTTCCCAATTTAGACTGCAAATTGCTTTGGATGATACCGTTGCTAGGATATGCATTTCCGATGTGACTTGTACATTTTAATTCTTTATTTTTTTGCTCTGTCTTTGACCAGGTGATCATAAACAGCACCATCACCCCCAACATGACCTTCACTAAAACGTCGCAGAAGTTCGGGCAGTGGGCAGACAGCAGAGCCAACACTGTGTTCGGGCTGGGCTTCCCCTCCGAGCAGCAGCTGACAAAGGTAACAGGGCTCACTGGGTTGCTGCAAAAGCTGTCTTGCTTCTTGTTCCTGCAGAGTAGCACATCTCCAACCTGTGTGTGTGACTGCAGGTCCTCTTCAGCACGGCAAGTTGGAATTACCCACTCTCTGGAATTTCCCACTGCCTGCGGGTGGCAGTGAGTGCTGCTGCTGGCAGGGGATGAGGAGCCAGGGAGAGCCCATGTCAGGCTTGCTGACAGAACTGCCTCTGCATTAGCACCAAACCCCTCATCCCGAGTTTGGTATTAATGAAACTCTCCCCTGGACTAGGGACTGGGTACACTAACAGGCTAGAGCAGCCTCTTGTTCTGAATAACCAGCACTTGAAAATACTCCTCTGTCATTGGAGCAGTGGTCCTGACAAGTGCTTATCACACAGCTGAGATGATTGTTTGTTCATGTGGTAAAAAGCCCTACTTATCTAACATGTACTTGACTCCTGAAGCATTGGCTGCTTGGCACTGGGCTTCCTAAGTGACCTTAGCAGTGACCTTGGGCGTGCCACAGCCTCTCATGTTGCTGTCCTCTCCTGTGCTTTAGTAAGAAAAGGATCAGGAGAAGAAGGTGTTTCTTGTGGTGTCTAAAGCAGCAAAGGCAGAGCACTGCACTAGAAGGACTTCCCTATCAAGCGAGTTGTTATAGGAATTTATTTTAGTCAGTCTTGATAGGTTTTTGCAATTTCTAGAGAATTGCATTTTTTCAAATGTTTCTTAAAGGTAAAAGTTATTTTACTTTTCATATGTTAAATTATTTTTGGACTTGGGATGCCCATAAAAGTGCCATGGCATTAATCTGTTCTTCAGGGATGATAAAGGCATGATGGGAAAAGCTTGTTTAAAAATGAGTTGCTGGAGATGGTTACATTTTATGATGCTTACTTGGGTGTACAGGACTGCTTATTTCACCTCTGCATATTCCTCGCTCCTGGGGCAAAGAGGTGTTCATAGTAGCTAGTAAGATCTGTGGGAATAGGGGAGGATTAAAATGGACCTAGGGGAATAATTTATTTTGAGTAACAGATAAAAATTATATATTGCAACCTTTGAACACTGAATGGGAGAATTAGCACCTCTGGACAGTAATTTTTAATCCTGGATTACTGAAGTTGCACCTCTGCAACATGACACAGGACCCCACGGTGCCTCAGTGGCAGGCTGGGGCTAAACATGCACCATGTGCCACGTGGAGCAGGTGGTGCTGAGTCTGGCTCAGAAGAAGAGAGGTAAATAATATAATAAGGCATTGGGTACACTACAGTAAGGCAGGAGGTACATTTGGAGGGCCTTGCACCCTAATCAGAGAAATTTTACCATGTTCTGCAGACCTTATCAAACACACACTTAGAAGGAATGCATTGCTGATATCACGTGGCCAGTCTAGAGCCAGTCTGACTAGCATGTCGTGTGGGTACAGGGGCACCAGCTGTGTTTCTTTCCAGGTCATTTTGCACATTTGTTTGTGCTGCATGATCTGCTGAAGAGCCCACTGCCCAAAACACAACCTTCTACTTGCATGAAAGGCCTTCCAAATCAGCAGAAAGACTTCTTCTGATCAGAATATTGAGAGGGAGCTTAAGGGGAGCACTTCTAAAAATAGCTTGAGATGATTTTTTAAAAAAAAGAAAAAAACCCAAAACTTTGACAGTTACCTAGCTGAAAAATATAAGAAAACCTGGTTTATTACCACCATGCAAAGCAATGGGACAAAGATACTCCTTTATTGTCTATGCTTCTCAGTTTAATTATTGAGCCATTAGTAAGAAAGCTCAGAGTTGAGAGTGAGATAACAGCTATATAAGTGTATTGGGAATAGTAAAATCAAATTTCATTTTATATTAATATCATTATACTCTTATAAAAGATATAAATTAAAGCTTGCCTATTTTAAGGGAAATAATTGAAGTGCTTAGTCAGGAGTTGGAAGGGCACACTTAAACTCCCCTAAACCAGAGATCAATAGCCCTGGCTTAAAATAAATATAAATAAATAAAGCTGAAAAATATCTGTTGAAAGCAACAGAAAATAATGAGGCAGGAGAAGAGGTTAGCATGCCTAAAAATGCTTGCATTTTTAAGTATATTGCTTGGCCTAATAAAAGATACTGCCTCATTCTAATGCTTTGCTTCTCTTGAGATACTTAAAGCATTAATCCATACCTGTAGGGAAAAGCAGTTCAAATTAAACATGAGCCATTAATGAAAACTGCATTCCGTGACCCAGTAACCTGATTACCATTCACATTGATTGGGAGAATCCCAGGGCTTAAAGCTGATGTCCTACTCAGGGTCCTTTTCCCCTTTTGCAGGACTCGCTGACCCCTCCTTTCCCCCCTTCCTACCCTGTGCCTCAGAAAGGTCTCAAGGCATTGTTCAAACATTGCTTCAGCCAAACTGAGGCAGGAATCACAGGAAAGTGGCAGTGTGTGTGGGCGTGAACAGGCAGGGCTGGTGCTGCACAGGTGCTGCTGAATTTTGCACACAAAGTGGTTAAGGAAGATTTCTGCTTTGAGGCAGCCGTGCTGCATGTGAGGAGCTGCAGGTAGTCAAGGGCATAGGGACAGAGATTTATACGGGTGAGAAACCCAGTAAAGCCAGACTTTGCACATCAATTTGAACATCATTTCAGCTGCCTCTGGCCCCTGGGAAGCCCTGGACTTCATTTCTCTGCACTCTTGCACATTATGTGTGCCGTGTGTGCCAGTCACTGCACTGCAGGGCAGCAAGCTCGGGGCAGAGTCTGCCCCTGCCCAGACACACAGCACAGCCACTGGTCCGGCTGGCATCAGAGCCTGGCACACCCTGGCTGGGATAGAGCAAATTACTGGGCACTTTCTGGGGTAAATAGTCTTGTTGGGAGCCCTTCTGCCCCGTGCTGAGGGCTCATCCCAGGAGAACCACGGGAAAAGCACGTGTGTGTTGTGGGTCACGGCACAGCAGTGCTCCCCCGGGGCTGTCACATCACCCAGCCTTCTGCAAACCGAGAGGGACATGAAATATTTATGAGCCTGCTTTGGGTGGGAGCAGCTGTTTCATCCAATACTGGCACAATTTGTCAGTAGGAGACATAAAATATAATGCCAGACCAGCAGCTTAAAATTTATGCATACAAAATCATGCTTTTTAATGTATAAAATGCTAAGGAGGTCTATTTGAATATATATATATATATTTCTGCTGGTGACAAACAGACTGTGGATTTGAACAGCCTTTAAATAATTTGTGTAATGCACAGTAGCATCCTCGAGTCCCTATTAAATTTCACTGGCCAAGACTCCTAATCAAGCAGTGCTCATGGCTGCAGCTGCCTGACCAAAAGGCTTCCCAAGTGTTGGTGGCAGCAAATCTTCTCCATATTGCAGCTTAGTCACACAGCTTCCTGGGGCACGGAACACATCCTATGACCCATGAGGGACTACTGGGGTGGTATTCAGTTGGCATCTCTTCAACTCCAGTTTTTGTGGGGTTTTTTTGCTGATTTTGGGAATTTTGCCAGCGGGCAAGCATGGACCTAAGGAGAAGAAACATTACAAATTCTTGTAGTTGGTTTTGGGTATTTAGATTTTCATTGCCCCTTGAGACCACACTTACTAAGTTTTCATTTACTGAATGCAATTTTTCATTAGGAATTTGACATTCATTAAGCACTCACTTTTGTTGTAATGGTTTGATGGCTCAAAGTCCATTTAGACCTTGGAGGTCGGGCATGATTTTGTGGTACCAATTATTTGTCAATTATTTGTGTTTGGGGCAGAAGCAGTTGGTTACTAGAGAGAAATCAGCTCTGATGGTTTGGCCCTGTGGCTGTGCCACTCTCTCAGACAGCCTCGAGCTCTGGGTGGCTCCAGAACCTCCTGCTCTGCTCCTGTGCCATGGGTGTTGCAGTGCTGGGGCTGGCACTGCCCCTCTCAGAACAGCAATCACTTCCTAAATGCAAATGTTTAATACATGTGTTGGCGAAGTAGAGACATGACTGAAATCGTTTATGCAATGAGGTCATTATTGGGTTAGTATTGAAGATTAGCGTTGCTCAATCATATGCAATTTTTTATTATGGAAATGTGGAAAAATGTCCTTTTCTTCCCAGCTCACATAATTTTTCACAGCAGTCTCCTGTGTGCTTTACGAAGATAGCTGCAAAATAAAATTTGATAGATCACTTCCAATTCTTTTTGTCTGTTCATATTTCGTATCGTCCATGAAGAACCCTCATAAATTTTTCATACATAAGATGAAGAGATTTATCATAAAAGAGAAAGATTTATTATAAAAGACAGACTCAGAACAGCCTTATACTATCCGCAAGAAACACAAATGTCGAATTTACTATTGATACAATATTTTAGAAATAATCAGCTGGTTATAGCTGCTCTGTCGCAGCAGGAGAGACGCTTTGTGTAAAGCTGGAGTTAAATCACTGAAGGCACAAATGTAATGTGGTTGTTCTTAATGATCTGCGGAGTGCTAGAGAGGTAATCAAGTCATCTGTGCGTGTAGTGACTGCGATGCCCTCAGATGGCAACTGCTGCCATCCAAGGGCACCTTTGCAGGTGCAGTGCCAGCTGTGGTGAGGGGAACAGCTGGGTGCCAGAGCTGCCTCCTCATCCCCCATCGCCACACATCCCGGGGCCACCCACAATGCCCTCACCTTTGAGAATGTGCTGCTCCGTGGGATTTGACCATGAGGGGGGTGTGTGTCTGTTGGAAATTACCATTTGTCTGTGTTACACCAAACACACGTGCCTCCACATGTAAATCCAGATTTCTTTCAGACCAGATGGAGAAGATTTGTTTAATCGGTCTCTACAGTCCCAGCATTTTACTGAGAGAGCATGCTAAATACCTGCTGTAAATCTGAAGTTTGAAGGCAAGATTACTAAGTGAATAATGTTTCTTTCTATTCTTCAACTGTAAAATTGGATGGTTTTTTCATGCTTTTATTTACAATTTTTTCTTAAGTGTATAATGGCAATCCTTTTGTCACAAACTGTGCAATAAATATGTCTGTTTATATTCTTACTTGTAAAATGTCTTGCCTTTCTAGCATTTCAAGTTTCTCAAAACAAGGCAAGCAAGACCAAGCAGTTTTAGCTGAAAGATAAAGTTACCTATTCTTATTGTGGATACATCATAATTTTAAAAATAAATTATGTATTATACCTTTTTTCCATCTTTGTAATCCTCCTTTTAAAATTTTAAGCACTGTTTAAAGTGTTTGAAGCCCTGCAACCTTGGCTAGCTGTGATAATACTTGTATTTCAAAAATGCCAGGCTGGCTTTGGAGCAGATGTCCTACAGCAACTCATAGAGTCTGGGAATGTTACCTTCCATCTTCATCTTTCCTTTCCCTCACCTCCCCCAGTTTGATATATCCGTCTTACAGGAAGCATTCAAGCCTTTTTCTGAAGTCTTCTACCTTTATTTTTGAAAGTAATAAGAAAATTAGAGCAGAAAAGGTGTGTTTTCATACAGCTCCATCATACATTGAGATCTACCTTCTTCTCCTTTTTCCTATGTCTTGATAATCCCTTGTTTACCTCCTGCAGATGAACTGATTTACATTCTTTAATTGAATTCACTTGCTCTTAGGAGCAGAAGACATTGATAATATTTTTACCCAAACATATGTCTTTAATACTTTTGTCTTAATACACTGTCAACACCAAGGGCAACAGAGAAGGGGGAGAAAATAAACAGAACCAAATTAAACCAGGAGACACCAACAGTTCCTTTCCCTCCATGGGCTTTTACTGTGGTTGGCCAGAGTTATAGAGATGTCCCTTTTTTAGAAACACCCTTGGTCCTTTTGGAAGAACCATCCCGCCAAAGAATTAAAATGCTTTTTCTTGCCAAAAATTCTAAATTAATAAAATTAGTTGTTCACTTTTGGACATCTATACCATATGAAGATAGCAATCTTAATGGTTTAATAGATGATAAATCATGTTAATAAATATCTTCCATGCGTTTTCTAGTTTGCAGAGAAGTTCCAAGAAGTAAAAGAAGCTGCCAAACTTGCAAGAGACAGATCTCAAGAGAAAATTGAGACCTCAAGCAATCATTCACAGGTTTGTAATTTAGCTTTAATACCTGTACACATACAGGATAAATAATTTAAAGTTAAATTTTGAAATGGACTGTGCCAGCTTCTGGCAGCCAGCTTAAAGTACATAAAATGGAGATTGCTGAAGGTAATTGTCAGCTGCTGGACATTAGCATTGTCAGAGGAATACTTTTCATCCCTCCATGCCCTTTGCTTTCATTTAAATCTAATTTTTTTCAGCAGTCCTTGAGCTGTTACAACTTTTTTAATAACAGGGAAAGCTATACACCCTTTGATTTGTACTGTTAAATGTAGTTTGAGTCACTGGGAAGTAAGTCAGTGCAGTGCTTTGGCAGACAGTAAATGGGATCCATCGATATCCTTCTTTTTGTCAGCTGTCCGGCCCACTCCCGCGGCGTTTGGCTCGCCCGACGCCGCGTGCGCCGTCCCTTGCGGGGTGGCGGTGGGCAGCCGTGGTGTGGGGCAGGGGCTGTGCTGCAGGGGGTGGCAGAAGCCCCCGTGTGCCTGCCCCATTCTCTCCCCAGGCAGCTCGCCCCTGGCACCCAGGGCCTCCGTGCCCTGCGCTTCCTGCAGACCGCAGCAATGCGTGTTGTCCCAGGCCCTCTGCGTGGCTGGCTGGGTTTTGTGTGCATTGCTTTCGCTAAGAGTGAACCCTGCCCAGCAGGTGTTCCTGGCCTGGGCTAATGTTTGGAGGAAAGTTAGATTTTGATGAGAGAGGAATTCAGATGAATGATCAGAAGTAGCTGCTGAATGGTTTTATTCTTGCAGCCCCCCCTCATTTGTGGGGCCCACAAATATCGATCTGAGTGGCTGACTTTGGATACTCATTTTGTAAAGACTTTGGTCATGGTCTTTTTTAGTTCACTTTGTTTGTTCTCTGTTGGTGGTCAGCACCAAGCAGTGTGTGAATAGTATGTCTTTGGAGGAGCAGTATTATTTTTGTTTGTTTGTACTTTGTGTGTTGTATTGTTTCATTATCTTAAAATAACCAAACAACTTTTAGAAAACACAAGCCTTACAAGGGAAAAAGCTTTTTAAAAGTTCTGAACACTTTAAACTTCTATTTGTGTATCACTGTAATTTTTTCATTCTTTTTAAACAGACCAGCTTTGCAGCCAAGATGAAAAGGGTATGTGTGTGTTACCACTGTTCTGCCAGGAGAGCCGAGGTCTCAGCCAAGTGGTGTGGGATCAAGATTACAAAGAAATTGGTGTTGTGGTCTTGCAGGAGATGCAGGAGACACCCAGTGTTCGTTTGTGTGTTGTGCTGCAGGAGTCTGGACGTGAAACACCATCTTCCACTCGAGCTTCAAGTGTGAATGGCACAGACGACGAGAAGGCATCACATGGTGGCCCTGCTGAGGCACATCTCAAATCTGAGAATGATAAATTAAAAATTGCTCTAGCCCAAAGGTGAAGTTCCTGTAGAACCTAAATTGCATTGGAAAAGTGTGCTGTAATTATCTGATGGATAATGATATTAACAGAAATTATTCGGATTGTAATTAATTTAAAATGGTGCCGCAGAATGGATGAATGAACAGATTTTAGCAAGTACCTCCTGGTATCCAGTTGAGAAGTATTTCTCATTTCATTTATTCCTGATGTAGTTTGTGAAGAAATAAGCTCTCTTTTATTCTGCTGATGCCAACTATTATAACCATCTTCTTTCATGAAGTTTTAGAACTACAGAAATAACATTAAAGCCATAGGGGAGCAATTGCTGCTGATAACATGTGAAGCCAATCTTTCTTCCTCTTTGAGCTTGCTACACTTACTTTGATGAAAATAGATATGGATATTTAAAATTATGAAAGGGAATGAACTCAGCCATAAAAAGTTGAAGTGAGAAGTATAATTTCATCAGAGTGCTTGGAAGTCTTAGGGGATATTTCTAAATTGTGGACAGAGCCCCTTGAAATCACATTTTTTGCTATTTGCTTTGATAAATAATTTGAAAATGCTGAGAAGAGTAATTTGCAGCTGTAGTGAAAATACAGGCGTTGCAATATGCAAAGTTACATTAAAATAGAATAACTCTCTGTTGGGATCTTGCCTTGTCTGCCTCTTGCATGTGAATGTGTATCTGTGAATGGAGAGAAAATCTAACAAGATCAAGCTACTCTTAAAAAGGTGTTTAAAAAACAAAAGCATCACTGTAAGCAGCATTATCCAGTGAGCAATTCCAAGGTTGCATATATTATGTCTGAAGTACATCATCTCTCTTTATTGACATTTCAATAGCTTAACCTGTTTCAAACAGTAATGTTAGCTCATCCCTCTTGCTGAAGACACCTCCACAGGCAGGCAGCAAGTACCACACAGGGAGTTTCAAAGCCTTCCTCCTATTCACCCTCTAATCTTGTGCTCTGTGCTGCAGCTCAAAGCTTTGGGGAATGAGTAGTTTAATTCTGCAGCATTATGTAACACTTTTATAGTTAAGACTCAGCATTAAAATAAATTCAAATACAGATCATGTCAACCCCATTCTTCTTTTGGAATTGCTGTGCCATCTGCAGATGTGCAGAGTGGCAGTGCTGCAGGGGTGCCAGGTGCTGCAGCCACACAGCTCAGGAGGTGACAGGGACATGCACTGCCAGGGTGAGACCCCTGTGTGCAGTGAGCTGGACCCTACAGCCTGCTCTGACAGCAGGGCTTTTGTTCCAGACACAGGCCACTGCTGCTGGAGTTGGTAGATCCCTTTGTTTTGACAGAGACAGCCAAATTAAGGCTTTTGTTCCCCGTAGGAATGTAATGGCTAAAGGCAATTACACACATCTGAGTGCTCTTCCTCTTATTGCAACAAATTAATGGTGAACACACCGCGGTGGGGGAGTTTGCAGACAGGTGAAGAATAACAACTCGCAGGAGTAGAAGGTGAAACCACCTCATGGTGTCCTGTTTTTCTCAGTTCGTCCAATGTGAAGAAGTGGGAGACGGAGCTGCAGTCGCTGCGGGAGAGCAACGCGCGGCTGTCCACAGCCCTGCAGGAGTCGGCGGCCAGCATCGAGCACTGGAAGAAGCAGTTCTCAGCCTGCAAGGAGGAGAACGACCAGCTGAGGGGCAAGGTAGCCGAACACCCCGCGGGAGAGCCGCCCCTCCAGGCGGCTGCTCCCGCCGCTGCTCTTTCTCTCGGATCTCTGCGCTCTCCGGCGCTGTGTGTCGGGAGATGGAGTTGGTTTTGAAAGGGAGGCGGGTGGGGAGCTCGGGCGCTGGTCCCCTCTGCACACAGCGGGCAGGGAGGGAGCAGAGGAGCTGCCCCATCACGTGGAGTTCCCTACTTCGGGATTTGGGAGGCTTGGTGTCAGCAGGGCTTGCTGGCTGGGGTGAGAAACCAGAAAGGTCCTAAATGTGGGGCTGCTATTGCATATCCCTTTCAAAGCTCACTTAAATTCTGCCAGATATGGATGAGCAGAAGGCAAGGTTGTGGCCTGGTGACCTACAGGAACCCAGCCTGGGAACCACTCAGTATTAGAAGCAAATCCCAGCAGCGTGCAGGGGAGTGAGGATGTGAGTTACTTCCTCAGCACTGTGGGCTGTGAGCCGGCTCCTCCAGCACTAACACCTGGCACATCTCATCCACAAACCTGCCAACAGGCATCATCAAAAACCTTTTCCCCTTCATTGCTGAGCACATCTCTCCATTGTGTAAGATGGAGGGTTAGCAATGGCTACAGCAGAGAACAACTCAGAAGTTTAAATCCGTGAAGTCGGTTTAGAGTAGTCATTAGTACCATCTCTCAGATAATACTGTGCTATCTGCAACAGCCCCTATGGGCACAGGGGATCCTGGGCACAGGGGGGATCCTGGTTTCCATGAGCACTGCTTTTGCAGGGATATTTTCACCCTATTCATCCTAAATGTTTTTGGAAAAGCTGCATCCTTTTCTTGCTGCTTAGATGGATCACTGGGACAGTTGAAGTAGAGGTCAGGTTGTATCAGTCTGGTGAGGATATTTTTTTGTTTAGTGTTTGCTTTTGAAGAGGGAAGGAATTTCATGTCTTTTTGTGTGTCAGTAGGCTGCAAGCAGTTCAGTGTTGGAGGTGGTTTGGGTTATTTGTTGGCACTGAAAATCCGTGTGGAACAACCTTTGTTTCTGAGACCAGTACTCACTGTTTATTCACTTGTGTTTTATGGGTGCACAGTGGTAACACAGATATCAAACCAGAGCTGTATTAACTGATGTTACATTAACAAATTAATGTTAGTTGTTACATGGTTTTCATTCCTATATCTTGTGGATAGGGGAGAAGTGAGAGACTGGAACAGTATGTTATTGCAAAATATCATAATTTGCAGGGTAGTTATTTCCCTTTCTCTACCGGTGCAGGGAAAAGTTGTTCTCATCAACACATGCCACATCCCAGTAGCTGTACTAGAGAAGAAGAGATTATTAAAACACCACCTTGCTGCCTTTTCAAAGTCACCATGCTGGTGACCAGCCAGACTGTGCAGCATCACTGTCTGTATAATGTGCTGTCTTTCTCTATACAGAGAGGTTTTCTGAGGTTTTCCCCCAAGTAGGTTCCTTGCTCAGTGCTCTCAGTGCACCACTGCAGTGCCCTGGGAAGTTCCTTCTCCTTTATTAATTGGGTCAGAATTTTTTGCATATCGCTCTACCTTCAAATGAGGGAAGTTATAATCCCAGAGCAACATGAAGCTGAGAATTAAAGTACATACTTTAATGATCTGGTCCATTGGCCTGTGGGAAGTGCATCTCCTGGGAGCTGAGTCCAGAGCTGGCAGCAGGAGGTTTGGAGAGAGCAAAGCGCATCCCTGGGCGAGAGAACAAAGCAGCAGATGTTGCTCTGAACTGGTTCTCCCCCCAAAGTTTTGATGTTGTCTCCCTCATACACCAGCTAGAATAATAAGCAACCCCCAAGAGATTTCTTCTCCTTGTTGTGTTAAGAAAACTCATTCCTTGTAGCCTTGTGTTGGCTTCATAGGAGTGAAGTGCAAATTTTATCCCCAGTTCCACTTACTTTAGCTCAGTGTTTTGTGCATTCCTGAGTACTTATAAGAGTGTCTGTAAGAGAGAATAAATAGAGACCCAGGGTTTCCTAGTGGATGTGTAAATTGACTCTTTTGAAGGAAAGAAGTGATAATTTGGTTGCAGTGAATCAAATGCTATGATTTAGGAAACAGATCCCATGTCCATTTCATCAGCTGTGTTCTGCCCCAGATTTTCAGAAATTTGAAAAATTTCACGTAATGTCTGACATGTCTTAAAGATTGAAGAACTGGAGGAACAGTGCAATGAAATAAATAAGGAGAAGGAAAGAAATGCACAGTTGAGTAGACGTCTCCAGGAACTGGAAACAGAACTTCAGGACAAAGAGCTGGTGAGTGTCCTGAACACAGAAATGGCATTTTCATGTTTGAGTGGGACTATTTCTCTCCTTGGTATAGATTTATGGAGTGGCTCACCTACCAGCAGAAGCAGCCTGATGTCTTGGGGTGTTGCCTGTTTCTAGGTTTTCCACGTACTTTGTTTGGTAGTGTTTCTCCATCCAGGTTCCATGATGTGCTGTGTGCTGTGACTGCACACTGTAATTTGGCAGGGGCTAGAAAAGGATGTTTTTATGTACACAACACTTGTCCTTGTAGAAGAGCCAGTGCTGAAACTTGGTGCCCAGTTCCACACAGATGTGTGCTGAGAACAGATTCATTTGACTCTCCCCATGACGAAAATTCCCATAGACATCAGGATTGCCATTAAAAAGATGTAATTTACAAAATAATTTGGCATTTGTGTAAGAAGTCCTATTTCTTTTTCTGGGTGGCTCATAGTTTGCAGCTTTGCTGGTTTATGGTCTCACTCTGATCTCAGGACTAATGCCAAGAGTGAGAAATTCAGATTCATCTAGAGTACCCCAGTTTGTCATTTTGGCATTACAGGGTGTTAATTTTTCTAAGGAGGATGATGGCTTGGAACCCCAAAACTGTGGGGAAAATACTGGGAAGCTCTTTTTTCCCATTGTCACAGTGACCAAATGCTCTGTGCTGGCTGAAGAGGAAAAGCAGTGCAGTGAAGTTTGCCATGTGCCATTACAGCATCTCTGCTGGTGCTCTTAAAAGCACTGCTGTTAAGGGGTTTTGTGGTGGCAGAAGGAAATAGTTTAGGGAGATGGATTTTGATGCACTGTCATAAATATAGTGTTTTTCAGCCCTACATTTCAAAGGAAAATGTAATGCTGTCATCCCAACCTTTCTGTGGCAATAGCATATATAACAACCCTTATTCTCTACTAGAGTTCTCCTCAAGATTCACATTTTTACTGTACCAAATGAAACAGAAAATTGATTGACTTTTACGAGCCTGTCTTCCATTTACACTGAAAATATACTAACTTGTTTTCAAAATTCATGCTTACATTAGCATGTTCTCAATTAGCTCTAAACCACCCGTAAGTAATCTTTCATGGTCTGGGATCCAAACCCACATGAAGTCTGCTCATGGCATTGCCATGTAAGAGAAGCTGCTGATACCCTCCTCATGCAGGAGATGCTTGTCCAGGTGATTCCTCCACCAAATCCACATCTCTCTGATTTTGAGACAAGGCTCTTGTGTGGAACAGTGTCCAATGCTTTGCACAAGTCCAGGTATGGCAGGGCTATACCCCTGTGTTCTCTGGAGATCATCACCTACATGGGCAGTTTCTGGAGGAGGATCTTGCACTTTCTTTCTAGTCAAGTTGTCTTAATTTCCAACAGAGACATGGATTCCTACTGTTGCTTTTTTCCATTAACTCCCTTCATCAAGTCTGCTCAATTTGTGAGCACTCAATTGAGTGAGGCCAGAACCTAATACAGATTTTGGTGGGGGGGTGGAAGGTGGTGGTTCTCAGAGCTGTACCATGGAGGAAAGCCCATTACACCTGTGTTCTGTAATGATGTCTCTATATGTGCAGCTGGTAAAGCCACTGGCCTTTTTTTTTTGCTGTCATATGTTATTGAAATTGTCTAATTTGCTCTTTGCTACCATCTATAAATTGCTTGTAGCATTACAGCCATTCAGATTTCTCTGGTATTTAATACATCTTTTGCATAGTTATATGGTTTAGGTTAAGATTTTATTAATATAATTCATGGAATTCATGCAAGAGATTGGACTACATTGCCTGTTTTAGAAATGCAAAGTAAAAAAATTAGTGAAAAAATGTATTCTTGTAGAAAATTAGCAATTTTGGAATGCAGGCAGGTTATTTTGATTATTTTCCATCCAAATACTGTGCAGAATACAATAAAATATGCAAAGCCATTTCATCTTTTCAGATTTTCATTATGTTTTAAATTGAAGCTTGCACTAATATTTTTTCTTTTATGTTTTCAAAGGAACTGGAAGAGCTCCGAAAGCAGGGTGAAATTATACCAGAGCTAATGTCAGAATGTGAATCTGTATCTGAACAATTACAGGTACAGTTAGCAGTGAAATTAATTTCAAAATAGTTGGTACCTTTCCTTTACTTTTTTTTCTCATAGCTGTATGCATTTCTCTGTTCAGACTTCAGTGTTTCAAGGCAAGAGAGCTCCAGTTCATAAAAACAAAAAATGCTAATTACATGCAAAATACCCAGTGCCATTCCCAGCACGGGAGTGATGAAATAGCTCCATTGCAGAAATTGGTTTGCCTGGGATCATGTAGCATCCATCTCCTGCAATTCCAGGCTCTCCTGTACCCCGTGTTTTGCTGCTCTGGGCTCCTGGAGCTGCACCATTGCTGTGTGTGTCGAGCAGCTCCCCAGGACCTGGGGCTAATTGCTGCAGTGGCACCAGGGCAGGCTCTGGGGAAAGGAGCAGATGAGGATAGCTGCTCACCTCCAGGGGTAAAAGTTCACCTGGGGATGTGTCCGTGTGCTGTGTCATCCCTTCCCAGCAGCACTGGCCCGTGCCCATGGCAGAGCCCTGCCCCAGCCAGCAGCTGGACTTTGGGCATCACCTCCTCGAGTCGGGTCTTGTGGAAATTCAATAAATTCATACATGAGAAGAGAACAAAAATGAGCAGTCTCATCGATGAAGTAAAATCCAATCAATAAATAAGCCATCACGCAAAGTAGTATTTAAAAAAAATACCAATAAATCCCAAAGTGCTGAATAAAGCAACTTTCTTCCTCAGACACTATTTTCTAAGTTTGTTTTTCAAGGTTAAACCACCATAGATAATTCTGTATGTAATTGATGGCACGGTGTCTAATTCTGCAGCTGTAGCAATGACAGAAATGTATGCACAGTGCATGATTTAAATCCAGCTGAATTTGAAGATATCAACCAAATGACAAAGTCTGATGCAAAGCATCTTTTGCAGTTAATCTGTGTCCTTTCCTGCATGGGCTTTTAATCTGACATGCTCCTGTCAGTTGCTCTCAGAGGTGCTTGTGTTAATCAGTTTACAGAAGTTCCAGCAAACTCTCACAGCCCAGCTGCCATTTGTTGCTTTAATCTATGAAATGCTGATCATCCTTCTTCTCTATGATTCATCTTATTGTCTCTTTTGTCTTTAAGGCTGCTGAGAAAAAGAACAAAGATCTTGAAGAGAAAGTCAGAACGCTAAGGACAGAAGTTGAAGAGAACAAACATAGGCAGACCAACCTTAAAACTGAATTAAAGAATTTTTTAGATGTACTAGATGGGAAGATAGATGAGTTACATGATTTCCGACAAGGACTGTCTAAACTTGGGGTTGACAATTAGATGGTAATTGATCTTTTTTGTTATCTAGGGTCTGGATGTTTGATGTTTTGTTGATCCCAAACGTGTGTTTTACAAAATATAATTAGAATGTTCCACTTGTTTGCATTGGTTTTGTACATAGAGGCTGAAAATTTGCTGTGGATTTTTTTTTTGGTGGGTTTCTTTTTTTTTTGTTTGTTTATTTACCAAACCAATCATGCTGCTCACTGAATTCTGTTGAGATTAGAAACTTTCTATATTGCTGCTCTGGCTTTGTGGGGTTGGGAACAGGGAGAGGGTTCTGTCTCAGGAATCTGGAACTAGATCTACCTTAAAATGAATATGCAGTTAGTTGTTGCAGGGAAATTTATATCTTTCTTAAGGGCTGTTGCAACCATAGAAACAGAAAAGAAGTCTTTTTCTTGTCTGGACGATCAGCACTCTTGGCAGAATTGACTTTATTCCGTGGTGGAGCAGAAAGATTAGCTGGAGCCCCTGCAGTTTGTAAAATGTGCCTGTGATGAGCTGCAGTCAGGAGAATCACTTCTCACAGACACCAGTATCTTTAGGGACCATGTCAATCAGGCCCGATTCACCCAAAAAAATGCAGTGGATTTCAGATAACCTCTGATAGAGGTTTCATGTGCTTGGCTGGACCCACCCAGCACAAAGTCAACAATGCAGAAATGAGTTTCAGCTCTTGAAGTCATGTGTCTTACCAGTCAGTGAGGACAGCTTCTCTTGCTTAGCAGCATCACCTCTCTCTGGCCTTCAGTTTTGAATCCATATAGTTCCATCATTGTGTGCATCTCTGAAAAATGCCCACCTGAGTCTGGGGACCAGATATTTATCTTTTAAAAGTGATATGTTTCTGGTTTGTACAGGACTCATGCTCCTCTGCGTGCAACTGGGTTGTTGTTGATTGGCTTCTGCAGCAGTGAGGAAGGAGACATGGACCTGAAAAGCATCAAAAGGTTACTGGAAGGTGGTGCTCAGAAGCAAATTTCTGCCCAGGAGACTGGCAGAGAGATGGCCACGTGCAACCAAAGTCCTTTCCTATGATTCTTGCATTCTCTGGCAGTAGGGTAGGAATTAGTCACCAAGTTAGGCTGTACAAAAAAAAACCCCTCAACCCGAGAGGCAGAAATGCTCTTTTATTCTTGAACTGATTATTCAGCAGCTCTAAGAGTGTTTTGAAAAATGCAAGGTCATACCCTGGCCTTCAGTGAGAAGGAAGTTCAGTTCATCACAGACAGGGATGTAAAAAGGGCCAGAGAGGAGAATCCAGCCCAAGCTTTGCTCTTCCCCTAGGACTTCCTTCAGCTTCTTCCTCTTCTTTCTCCATAACCTGTTTTGAGAGTGTTTACATGGGATCTTAATTAATTCAGGAAAGTACTTTTGTGTTCGTGACGTTGTTATTTGCTTCATTCAGATGACAGCTTGGTTAAGCACTGTTAGTTCCTTCCAGCAGTGACTGATATAAAATGGCCATGCTTTTCTTGGGATTTCAGGGATTTTTTTCTTTTTTTGGCACATCTTGATTATTAAAGTGGCCTTTAAAAAAAGGTGGGTTGCAGATGAAACATGCATTGAATACTTTTTTGCAGATGAATGTATAATTCCTATGGTGGAGATAGGATCTGTCTGCAACTGTCCCTTGAATTTTCATTTCATCTGTTACTGTTACATTATCTTCATTGCCTGTTTTTTAAAATGGACTTTGAGTATTTTTGCTTTTACTCCTTTGAAACAGTGGAGGACCTTTCATAACCATTATGACCATTTAAGTCTCTTTTAAAAAATTTGTTTTAGGCTGTTGATATTTAAAAATATAAATAAAAACCAGGTACATAGCATGTAGGCGTGTGAAAATTAGACTTTGCCAGCACAGAAGATTCAACAGTTGCATAATGTGGGGTTAGATCAGACTTCTCAAAATTGAAAATGACGTCAGAAACTGTGTGGTTGTGCACAAGTAGTCTCCATTTTTAGTCTTTTTATTTGATAGAAAGTCAGATATACACCATAATTTAGCAGACAGCTCATCCTACTTCTCCTCTCCTCCCATGCTGCTTTTTGGTCCCTGCATCAGCTGGGAGCCACAGGATAACACAATTAAGAGCTGCAAGCAATACTGGCAGCCAGGGCCCTCACTCCTCACAGTGGTTCATTGCTTTTGCACCAAGGACCCTGCCCTATCTTCCTTTTCCTGCTGAGTAATCTTAGGGCTTCTCTCTTTGTTTTAACATAAATTATGTTTTTAACATGATGCTGGGTAATAGGATGCAAAAGACTCTGTGAAAAAATTACATTATTTGGCTTAATCCAGATCTTTGTTTTCCACTTTACTCAGGTCTATCTCAGATCCAGTTCATTAGCAATGTATTAAGCCACTCTTAAATTGCAAGAGAAGTGTTTCCATGGGATTGCATTGATTAAACAGATGGAGTTTGATGGTGGCACATTAAGCCAGTGCATAGCTCTGACACAGACAGTTATTTCTGGGTGCTTAGTGCCCACCAGAGGAGCAATGAGTGTCCTTAAGGAAATCCCTGCCCTGTCTGTTCTGTCTTGCCCCAGACGTATGTATCACATATCTGCTATTGCTCTGATGTTGAGTTGTTAGGGATGCCTGTGTACAGCTTTATGCTGTGGGAAATCCTGTCCTTCAAGCCTCCAAGGGCTTGTTACAGTTGCCTTCTTTCTTTTTCCTTCCCAACAGCAAGAAGTTGAGAGCTTCTACATATAATCACTTAAACTCTCCCAAATGCCATCTCTCCTAAGCTTTCCATCTCTCATTGGATTTTTCCTCTTCAAGAGAAAAAAAAGAATGGCAGTGCATGCTCTCAAGAGTGTTTGGGCACCAACTGCAGCTGCCCTCTCTGGCCTGTCCCTGTCCCAACCCCAGGGGACCGATGGTGTCACACACTGCTCATTCCTTGGTGCTCTCTGGTGGCCCAGCACTAACCCATGTGCCAAACTGAGAGCCTCACACTGCTCCTCTGAGACTCGTGCAGCACTGAAATGCCTCCTCTGTCCTGATGGGAGCACCAGGGCAGCCCCACCAAAATGCACACACCACCCTACGGATGCACTCACCCTCCTTTTGTGCACAGTTGGAATTTCGCCTGTCCCCGTGGGCACCCTGAGTTCAGCTGGCAGACACCTGCTTAGACATGGCCCTAAACAATGCCAGGGCCAAGAAATTCTCATCCCTGTCCCAGAGAGGATCTGCAGAGTTTGGTTTTATTTGTTACACAGTGCTGGGCTGATCCTGGTTTCCCTGTGCCTGTCAGCAATGCCTTGGTCAGCGCTCCACTTCCACCCAGCCTGAGCACAGGTTTATAGGGGGCTGTACCTCACCTTGGGTGACTCTGAGTTCCCTTTCTGGACACAGGTTTCTCCCTCTAAGTGGTTTTTAAGGCAGGATCTCTCCTACCTCACTTACATAGTCTTTCCTTAACAAAGGATGTGTGCTTGGCACTTCCCATGTGGGTTTCTGCCAGCAGCAGCACCACGGGTCCTGCCACACTGCCCGTCCTGCCTGGCCCTCGTGGCACCAGCAACCCGGGAGCTTTAGCAAGAGAAATCTGTGCTGGCCTCCTGTGACACCAGGACAGAGCGTGTCTTACTGACCTCTGGGTGAGACACTTCTTTGAGCTGCTGAATAATCCTAGGGTTTGAGGGGTTTTGACAAAATGAGAAATAAACAGGTATACCTTGTATTAAATAAAAGCAAAAGTGACATAAAAATGGACAGAATTATTTTCAAGGGGAAAGAATATTCCATTAGAAATATTATGTCACATTTAAAAAAAAAAATAGTCTCATATTAGAAATAAATTATTTCAAAATTAAAAAATGGAACTTTGTTGCACAGCTCAGAATAAAGAAGGTTAACCTTTTTGGGTTTTTATTATTTGGCTGAATCTTTGCCGGTTTTGACTCAACTTCACAAGTAGTTCTGTTTGGCCTAGAAGTACATTTTCAGCAAATGCAGTCCTTTGTAGTGTTCTATCTACATCTAATTGGTGTCTCCTTTACTGAGTGAGCTCACTGGAAGAAAACTGTCTTTTCTTTAAGAAATTCAACCTCACCTGTCATTTTCTGTATCCCAGCATTCAAAAGATGCACTTTCTAAAAGCAGTTTTACACTGGGTTCATCTGTGGCCAGACAACAAATGTTATTTAAACAATATCTTTTTTTTCTGGACAAACACCTGATTTGGTTTTTACATGAGCGATTTAGGGAGAATAATGTTGAAAGCTGCTCGGTGAATTAAGGTGAGCAGGAAGGGTTTCAGCTGTTCTGCCTGCTGTCCCTGCCACTGCCATTGTCTCACAAAGGTACCAGCCAAAGCACTTGTGGTGCTAAGGCAGGGCTCACCTGCCCTGTCCAGTGATTGCTCAGTGGCTTGTTGGGCACAGGGAACACACATCCACTGGCAGCAGGGCACAAATTGTCCATAGACTTCTGCTCTTTTCTCTATGCTGTTTATTTTTTTCCCCAAGTGCTCGTTTCTTCTTCCTTATTATATTTTTTGCCACCTTTGGCTGCATCATAAGTGACAGAAGGAAAATTCCCTGTTCCTGTCACCACCTTGCAGTGGTGGGAGTTTCTCAGCTACAAGACCATGCTCTTCCTTAGGCTCTTCCAAAGAGTTTTCTTGGCAAAACTGTTCAAAGCATCAATGGCTTGTAAGGAGTATAGTGCTGTCTTCCTGAGCCTATGGATTAACAAGGATAAAACCCCTGTCAGGGTGAAATGCCTCGTTCAGCTTAATGTGTGCCCAGTGCTAAATCTGAAGGGAAGAGGTGTAAGGAGAGGCAGCAGCAGCAAATTTCTTTGGCTATTGTTTCAGCAGAGATTTCAGTGAAAGATGTGCTCTGCTCAGGAGCTGTGGGTGTGCCAAAGGTCTGGATGGCCACCCAGATCCACCAGCCTTTGTCCGGGCAGTTCCGGGCTTGTGGAGCCTGTCGGTATAAAGAAGTCCTCAGCATATCACACAGGTGGTGCTGGGAGGGGTGGGAGGGCCACGTCCACACACACAGAGCTGAGAGAGCACTGCAGCCACGGCTCTGGTTATGGTCAGACACTTCCAGTCAAAAATAGGAAAAGTTGTTCCTGTCCCACGGGGCCTCAGCAGTACCAGGGACCTTGCAGGAGGGCAGGTGCAGCTTTCGGGGGGCTGAGGGGCAGCAGAGAGTCCCAGGCTGGGCTGGCGGGGTCTGGTCTGGCACGATGTAGCAAAGGTAAGACAGAAAGCTACCCTAAGGTAATTTTTCCTTCCATGGATCGTGTTCAGCAAGCAGCTGTGTGTCAGGCAGAGCAATACGCAGCCACGAGGTGAATCCAGACACACCTGCAGCCAGAGCCCCAGCTGGCCCGCACAGCCCGGCCAGGGATGCTGTGCCTGGAGTCCCCGCCCCCGGGAGCTCGGCAGGGCTTTCGGCTCACTGGGGGAATGTAAACCTGACGTGACGTTTGCACATCTCAAATACCACTCTCTGCGGCAAATAAGGTACCTGAAGTGAAATGGAGTCAGGAGGTGAATGATAAATGTGATGAAGGTGCTTCCCAAAGGAGGGCTCTCCTGCAGGCTGTGGGCAGAGCTGGTCCTGGCCAGGAGGGCTTTGCTTGCACCCCTGGGGGATGCTGGATGTCCAGCCTTTGATTCTCTACTGTGGTTTAGGTTAGCTCTTCTCTCTTTTTTTTTTTTTTTTGTTGGTTTTTGTTGGTTTTTTTTTTTTTTTTTTTTTTTTTTTTTTTTTTTTTGTTAAGCAGGTAGCCTGAACATACAGTCTTCAGATGAAGGTGCCTATACCTCCAAAACTTTTATATGCACATTTTGAAAGTTAGTTAACTTAGTTACCTAATAATAATGGTACATACAAGAAAGGCACTTAAGAAAAATCTGTCTGCTATTGTATTTTTGTTTGGATTGGGTTTGTTTGTTTTTAACACTGGTCAGCAATAATTATTTTAGCCATATACTAGCTAAAAAGACCGATATGTAAGATTTGTGAACTAAGCTTCTAAGTTTGCAGGATTTTGATTAACCTGGGTATGTGATGAGGAAGCTGTGCTCAATAAAAGAGTATTTTGCAGCATTTAGATGTTTTCATTTAATTGCCTAATAGTGATCATGAACATAATATTCTATAAAGCTCATCATGAATGACAAAGAAAGCACATTGTTTTTAACATGAATATATCCCTTGTAGTTGAAAGTTCTGAGAGTGTACTAGTGTGGTCTGCTATACCAAAATATTTAGATTATTATGAGATTTTAGTACTAAAGATAAACATACACCCTGTTTTTACTGTTTCAAGTAAAGTTTAGTGAATGACAATTTGTTGATATACAACTGTGGGAAAACACTGCAGTGCTCTAAATGTATATTTTTATTTGGGTTTATTATATTTAGTATATGTTTCAATGAAAACTGAAGTGTTTACTACAGTTGGATCATTGTAAAAACATCTCTTACCTCATTTTGTCTCCTGTAAAAAAGTACTATCCTCTTTTTTTTTTTTTTTTCAAATTGACCATAGACAGTCAATGTTAATATTTAGACTCCTAGTAGCAGTTAATGCTGGGTTTTATATCTATAAAATGAAAACTTGATTTTTTTCTTTATGGACTTATTATATAACTTTGTGATTTTTATCTGATTTTATTGTAACATAAAGTTGTTTTATGTAAAAATATATAGTTTAAGTAAAATCTCTTGTCTTACTGTCTTCCTTGACTTCAGAAAATGAATATCTTTGAGGCTGCGAGTCTGAACTCAGTGGAATGCTGTCCTTTGATCAGAAGAATGTGATTTTGGTCTGTATGTATGGTATCAAGACTTGGAAATCTCAAGAACTCTTTCAAGTGGTGGAGCATTAAAATGTTTGTCTTGCTTCACTTTATTCCATTAGCCCAGTCAGAGGGGGTGCAGGATTAGTGGTACTTACATGACTGGAAAAGTAGTATTTGTAAATATTTGGAGATGAAATTTTGGGTTTAATGTGTGCTGAGAGAGGCCTATTGTCAGGAAGCAGCTTTTTGTTGCCCTGTGTGGGGTGTGCTCAGGACTGAAAACCCTCTTGTGATTCCTGTAACTGATGCAACTGCCCCTGGGGGCAGCTGAAGCTGGTGTTGTCTCTGGAGAAATTAGCTAGGATCAGGCTTAACCCTGGGTTGAACTGAGGGATGTTTTGTCACCATCTCCTGCATCAGCACGGAGCAGTTGACGGGAGCCCCCTGCGATGGGACTGCTCTCCACGCCCCTGCTGCAGCCGGTGACACAGCAGCGCAGCCCTGGAGGGGAGCAGCACTAAGCTCATCTACAGGCAGAGCAGAACGATGCTCTCAGCACTGTTCATCAGACAGAAGCAGGGCTTCTGTCTCTGCTCCAGGCCAGGCTTCCCCAAAGGAAATAAGAAGGTTTGAGGACTGTTAAGTGGCTGCGGCTCGTTGTGCCTTTGTTACTCTGGGCTACAAGGCTGCAAATGTCAGCTCTGGGGTGAGCAAGAAACTCATCTGCCCCTGACCTTTAGTCAGAGCTTTGCTACCAGGAGCCATCAATAGTTCTGACAAGCAGTACAGCAAATTCTTGCAGTCTCTGAATAACCAGGGACTACAAACGAGTAGCTACAAAACCAGCTCATGTGCATCACAGTAAAATGCAAGTAACAGCCTCTAATTCTTCGTGAAAAATACTCCCGTTTATCTATTTGGATTTGCATAATTATGAATGTTAGTGCAACAGAAGTATCTGTGAGTACATCCCATCACCTACAGTTACCAGAAGCGAGGCTCATTCTGTTCCTAGCAAGCTGCTGGTCCCACAGTGGGCATTCCCACTCAGCCATGTGAGCACTGGGCCGTGCACAGGGCAGGGCCTCTGCGGGGCACAGAGGTGCCTGTTTGGTACAGCCACACCTGGCACTTCTGTATCCTATTTGCCTCATTAAGCCCAGGGTACATTTTTAGCATCAGAAAGTCTCTGGTTTGTGTGAAGGGCTGCTCCTTGCCAGCTGTTCATAGTGCAAGTGACCAGTGGTTCCAAAAGAAACAGCCTGATCTGGGAGCTGTGGTGAGTGATGCTGCCAGCAGGGATATCTGCTGCTGCAGTCTGTGAACCCTTAATTTTCCTTTTTGACTGGACTCCTGTCAGAAAACTTGGGAGCCTTTGCAATGGACTGTGTCCTTCCACAGTCACACATTAAAAAGTGTTTTACCTGACTGTGGGCTGCTGAGCTGTGATGTGTCACTTCAGGATGTCAGATGGAAACATGATGTGAACTTTAAATCAAATGTTTAACTCTAAGTGGATGAACTACCCTTTAATACATAATCCTTTTGGACACTTTGGATTCCTTCAACAGCATAGGAAAAGACAGGCCATAATTTCCTTCCTTTTGGAGGAAGACCCCCAGCATGGCACCATGGGGGAGGCCTATATAGAGGTAGTACAGGATGAGATCCCTGAGCAGGAGCAGGCTTGCTCTCCCCATAACATGTGTAGATGGTGACTAGGTTGAACTTACATAAAATTTAACATTATTCAGTCCCACACACTTTTAATTTCCTATGCTTTTCATCTATGTCTGCACCAACAAGGGAAGCAAGGAAGATATGTTAATTATATATTATTAACTGTCTCCCTACTTCCTAGAAGACTTGAGCATTTTTTCAAATTCACTGCGTACATTTTCTTTTCTTTCATTTCTACTCCTGAAAAGTAGCCAAAATCTTGTAAAAATATTAATTATTTACAACATTAAATATCCTTTACATAATCAGCATTGCCAACCAGAGCAGAAGAGCAGCATCAGTGAGACTAATACATAATGGGCTGTTCTCCTGAGAACAACTGCAATGTTAATGTTAGATATAAAAATGTGTCAGTAGCAGCTGAAAAAGCAAAGACAGGTGATGACAGGAGCTCAGCCTGACCTGCAGTGGTGGTGCAGCCCTGCTTCAGCCACCGAACCCACTGGAGCAAAGTCCAACCATCTTTCAAAAACAGAAAAAAAAATGCCCTGCCAGGTGCACTGCCAGGTTTGATTTCAGCGAGCAAGGCTAAAAATGGCCATCCAAAGGCTCGTGAGGCAGCTCTGCGAGGGCTGTGCCAGACCCTGCCACACAGTTTCCCACTTTGTCATTAACGTCAGGGCAGCACTGCCATGGAGCTGCTCAGGCTGCGGAGATCTGAGACCTGGTGAATTTTAAAAGCATAGCTAACCTTTGCAAGGCAAACATTCTGATCCTCTTGCAATAATGCATTGCTAGGAACATGTAACAGATCACTGCAGCTGAGTGGTGCTTAACTCTGACCTCTGCCTCTGAATTTTTCAAAGACAGATTTCGAGCTATGAAATTCCCTTTGGGTCTCAAAACTTTTCCTGAACGTTGAACATATTTCAATAACTTCAGAAATGTTAACTCAGAAGCACTGTCTGCAACGAAATGATCTCTAGATGGAAAACTGCATGTTGAAAATCAGAGATTTTTGTGAGCAGACATGAGGCCTGGCTTCTGGTTTTGAGGCTGTATTCCAGTTGTACAGGCACAGCAGCAAGACACATCTTACTGAATCAACCCTGCTCTAGCAGAGCTTTGGAGACCTACTATTCTCCACCACAAAATGGATCTCTTCATAAATACCTACCCTCCTGTTTGTGTGTAGCACTGGTTGTATCCAGGACCCCAGAGCTAAATCCCACGCAGCTTTCCAGGGCCATCCTTCCATATCCAAGGCTGGATGCTAGTCAGAGTGAGGGCTTAAAAGCCCTAAAAAACGTTTCTTGACAACGGTTTGCATTTAATTAGTCAAGTTTATGAGCAGATACATCTATTGGCACATGAAACACATTGATTTGAGTATTTTTGTTTTCCTTCTATGTCCTCTCCATTCATTAGCACTGGCAGTCTATGAAAAAGAAATCTGTGGTTGCTGTAATCAAGAGAGATTGAGCTCTTGCTTTTCTCCTGACTTTTCATCATTGAATATGATTTGTTGCATATGCCCTGGATTGTGCTTAATGTATGCTGGCTAGAGGGAATTCAGACATTTGGGGAATTATAAATAATAGCAGCACTGGCAACCTTTTTGCATTATCATGTCACACTGAAATGTATCAGCTTTCAAAGCTATTTACAGTCACTGCTTTGCCACTAATTTCATTGCTACCATTGGCCGTGGCTTTAATTTTTCTCTGGGTGCAGGTTTGTACTTTTCATTAGCCTGAAGATGAATGTTGAGAAACAGGATGCTGGAGTTCCCTGAAGAACAGAGACCTTTCCAATCCTGTTCATCTATAGCAGTGTTGGATACATTTATAAAGATAATTCCTGGCTCTGAAACCCGAGAAATTGCAGTGATTCACTAATCACTCCCTAATGCTGTGGAGGTCCCATGGTCACCAGCACAGTCATTTCAGTGGGTGGGAAATGGCTTTAGGACAGGGATGAGAGATAGAGGAATGATGTTTAAAAGCCAGAAGGGAAAGAGCAGTCCTTTTCTCTGCAGCAGACACTTGCTCACACAGGCACAGAGCTCCTTTGGCAGAGCAGACAGGATGCTCTGCTGGCTCCTCACCCCGTGTGCCTGCACACTCCTGCACACTTCTCAGGACTTCCATCCCAGCCCAGCGGGCTCGGGAGGAGGGATGGCACAGAGCTCTCCTCGTGGGCTGGGGGAGCGTAGGCACTGGATCCTATCTCGCTGTCACCTCTGCTTGCAGGAAGAGACTGTGGGAAGGGCAGTGACTCACTTGCTGATGAATAAGTGATTCTAGCATGTCTCCAGGAGTGGGACAGACTCATTTCCTCACCCCCAGTGTCTGCCGTGCCCACTGCCATGGAGCCGAGACACACGGCTGCCACGCTGCTGGTGTTGGAGCTGGCAGCCTTTCCACTCCTGCTGGGTGAGAAGGGGATGGGAACCAGGGGTGGAGCACAGGCTCAGAGGAACCCCTCTGCCAGGGCTCTGCAAAGACACCCGTAGGATGATGTTTAGACTATTGCCTTGGGAGAGCAGGGAGCTGCAAACGTCTTTGTGACACTGAGAGTGATTGACTGATGCTCAAGTGGGGGGAAGCCCAGTCTCTCTGGAGGACAGGGAGTTTCTGTCCCAAGCTGCAGCCTGGCTAGCTGTTCCCCAGACTGCTCACACGTTGTGTCCTGGCAGGGCAGTGCTGGATGCTGCTGTGGGTCAGGGCTGGCCTTTCTGCCAGAAGGCCCCTGCTCAGGGCTGGCCCCAAGCCACAGCCACTGAACTGGTCACCTGCAGGCAGCTGCCCTGTGAGGATGCTGTCTCTCATCCTCTGCAATTTAATGGGGATTTGGGGCAGGAGGGGGATCCAGTGGAAAATGAACAAACGTAATTTTGCTAAATATGTTTTCTAAGCAGTTTGTGGTTCACTCTTCCTGCAAGAGCAAAGGCTTGCTAAAGGTGGCTTGTTTTACAAAGCATTTTCACAAGTAGCTGAGCTGTTAATGTCACTGTTACCTGAGCAGATTTAATTGTGTTGCTTCTTGCTCTCAGCTTAGCGTGACATGCTGAGAATGAAAATCATGTACCTTTTTGCCAGGAAAAAATGCCATGTTCTGGAGCAGTTTTGAGTGTTTCCTCCAGGGATACATTCACATATTGTTCTGAGCAGTTTTTGCTGCCAAGGTTTGCTATGGCATTTATTAAAAAATGCTTTCAATACCATTCACCTTTTATTAGCACCATGGGTTTAGTTGAAATGATGTGTCCCTCTTTCCTACCAATATCATGTTATTATTGCATGTACTGTGCAGATGTGCTCTCAGATGCAAATACAGCTTTTGGAATTAAATCCATGCTTTTTGAGTGAGGGCATGCATGGCCTTAAGTCCCATTTTCTCCAAAGGGTGCACACTCCTATCTTCCAGCTGCTTCGTAGAGGAAGACTGAAAAGAGAAGCATTTCCCAGCTTTTTGTTGGTTCTAAGGAATGCCTTCATATTCATCCTCTTTGTCCCTCTTTCTCCTAGTGTACATGTGCATCTTTTTATTTTAAGGGCAAAAAGAAGGAAGTGATTGAAGGATGGATCATGGGTGCTGCCCTGAAATCTTTCACCCCTTCAAGCCCTTCTATTCAGACCTATTCCATAGTCCCCACAGGCCCACAGGTCCACCATGTGACACACTTGCTCAAGCCCTACAAGTCTGGGTCACTTCAATGTGCTCACACTCAGACTTGGTTTGCTTGATTCAGTACCATTTTGCAGGAAAAAAAAAGGGTCAGTATTCAGCTTGGGTCAGCCCTGTGCACTGAGCTGGGGGGTTTGCTATGGAGAAGGTTCATAAATCCCAAAAATCAGCATGTCGACAGAAATGCTGCCAAATCCAAGGCTGCACTGACACCACCTGCTACAGCCACGGTGCTCTGTGCCCCAGCACTGCTGCCATGACTCTTCTCTTGCTGTGATCAAAGCACTGGTGTTTCAAAGGGAAGTTCTTTTAGTCAGACCAAGTAGTCTTTGAATACATTAGCTTTAAACCTCTGTAAAAATACTGGCAGCTGCTGTCTGGACTGCCCTCATCGTAGTTAGAAAGATCACAAGCCACAGCAATGCTGATTTATAGAAATTGATCTCTTTACCTCGTGACCAGGATTTCCAGCAGATTTGTGCATTATTAACTCTTTAAACCAGACAACTGTATTTTTTCAGTTTAAAAAAATCAATTTCTGCAGCTGGACAATTAGGGCAGAGTATTCCCACCAAGAGATTCATTTACTAGCCCAGACTGAGGTAGTTTGAGAAGGGTATTTAATGTCAAAAAGGTGTCCCAGCATTTTTTCAGGTTGATATTAAACTGGTCTGGTAGAGCTGGTTATCATGGGTCCAACCCATCAGTCCAGTTTCTCCTATTCTGCCCATCAGCCCTTGCACTTTGCTGACAGTGCACAGTACCAGCAGCTGCACCAAACACGTTGAGGTGAGAAGGCATCTGCTGAAGCTTGAGCTCAAATCCAGATTAAGGCCTCTCTCCTTTTGGCACTTGCAGGTGCTTTTCTTGAGTGCCCCACCAACCTACGGCACTGGGGCTGTATCTTACCCACCCTCCCCTCCATAGCCCAGCGTGGTCATGGTCATGGAGAGACAGAAGAAAAATCTGAGGGGGGCTTAGAAAGGTTTTTGTGAGCGTACTTACATTTGGGCATCTCTCAGAAAACAAGCTGTGGCTTCCCCTGCAGAGCAAACTGAGCCTCAAGGCAGCAGGACACTGAGCTCACCTGGCTCAGCTGGGCACGGGCTGCAAACCTCTCACTGCCACAGTGGTCAGCAGTGCCAGCAGCACCCCGGGGTGTTCATCTGACCTGCTTAGAAAGATTTCCAGGGACAGAAGCCACCTGTCTCTGCACCTCTCTGCTCCCATTGTTTGTTAGAAAGGTTTTCCTACCATTACCCTGAATCATTTCAGCTGTAATTTAAGCCCCTTATCTCCCTGTGAACACGCAGAACAAATTACTTCCCTCCTCTTTGCAGCAGCCTCTTATGTGTTTGAAAATTGCTCTCTCACCTTCTTCTCTTTAGGCTAGTGCCAGTACTTTTGGTGTTTACCTTGGCCATGCTTCTGACATCCAGGAGAACTGGTGAGCCAGCAGCTACTCTGCTGAGTAGGATCCATTAAATTCTGGTAGTGAACCAGGCAGTGAGGATTACTTGATAGAGGTGAAATCTTCTACATCAACCAGGAAATTGCAGCAGCACATTTTCCACAGAGCAGGCCTGCTGGCTGTCCAGCAAATGAAATGGGCTTCAGAAAACACATGGGCTCAGCAGTTTGAGTGGGTTTTCGAGGATATTTTTCAGCCTGGGATGTAGAGCTCTGTTGGACACCTGAGATCAGACCCAGATGAGCTTCATACATGGCTATGAAAGAAACCCTTAAGCCGGAGAAATCACTGTCCAGTGGTGCCAATCCTCAGATGGCCTCTCCTGAGTAAAAGTGCTGCTGTTAAACACACAAAAGCTGTAAGATTTGCTGGAGAAAGTGCAACTCACTTAAATCTCTACATAAGTTATGCTGTGTTCAACTTCCCAGAAATGCAACAGCAGTAAATCAGCAAAGGGGTCTGTGCTGCCGTTTGGCAGGAGGTGCCAGCCAGGGGGAGGCAGCCACGCCTCTGCACCCTTTATCCAGCTTTAAACAGCTGCACCACTAAAGGGAGAGCCTGGGAGAGCTCTCAGCTCCAGCCCCAGCACCACCCCATGGGCTGAGCACCCTTTCTGCCCAGGGTATCTTTGGGGAAGAAATCTTTGCTTTCACAGGACCAGTTTTTGTCTATGGGAAGTGCTCAGTATTTGGGGTGGATTCTGCCCTGCTCCCCCCTGCCCAGCAGGGTGCTGCAGGCACACTGCCATCGTGCCCAGCTCCCCTCCACGGTATCTCCTTGGGAGAGCTGAGTAACACCTGACCTGTGCTGACGTTCCTTTTGTCTCTGTTTGGTTTCATAGCAGTGGACAAAAAACAGTGTTTTTTTTTCTCACATCCAAACAGCACTAGGTGCTTAAACAGTAAAAAATAAACCCCCAGCTGCTGCTTCTGCTTCTCGCATGAAAACTGCTGCATACATATTTACTGTGCTGATTAAACAGATCTGCTGCTCTACAGTGAAACAGGGAATTAAAGCACTGTATTTTCAATTTTGTTACCAAATTACAATTCATAAATATTTGGGAAAATAAGGGCATTTACATATACCATTAGTGAGACTGCAGTTGCTGTATGGCTGCCACTTGCTATCAAAACCCAGGGTACCGTGGTATAAATAATGCTCAGTTCACAGCAGTATCCTAAAATGACAGCACACCGAATCCACGTCTTCTGTCAAGATATATTTTTATTAAGGGTCAGTATAAACTTCAAAAAAAAAAAAAAAAACTTGAATCACTTTTGCCACTATCTACCCAAAATAGCAAGAGTCTCTAGATTGAGTGTAGCTGAATTTTGAAACAGTCAGTTTCCAGACACAACATAAATATCTGCCATTTATAAGGCCATCAGGTAATTTAAATTCATGAGAGTAGCTATAAACATGTATTGAAGTTCTCACTGGAGAAGTGCAGCCCTGCATTACAGGACTACATCCTGAAAAATATTGTACACAATATTTTGGCTCTTTCTTTCATGTCAACAGGTCATTGAAAATGTAGATGTATGAAAAACATTTAACATCTAAAAGTCCTCTATCCTTCATTTTTCAGCTAAAAAAGTAAACTTTTCAGTAACTACTGCAGTAGTATTTGTTTCAAACTTGAAACTGATTTTCCCAATCAGCATAATCAAGCCATCCATAAGTGCACACTTTCTAACATGATGATAAATGGAGTATCCATGTAGTTATTTAAGAGTGAGCTGTATCAGACATGCAAAATGTTTAAGAATTTTCTGGACAATAGAGGTAGGAGTGAAAGATTCCAGATTATGCTAAATTTTCTGGTCTGCCTCTGTCACCACAGACTTGCTCCTACTTTTATCTGACCAAAGAGATTTTCAGTTATTTTTTCACTCCTTAAACTTCATTGTGATAGCATTACCTACTGTGTAGTAACAATCTAAATAATGTATGTTTCAATCCAGCATTTTAGCTGTCTTCAGATGTGGTGAAAACACTGCATGGTTGAGCCAGGAACTACTAGTGCAAGCATAATTTGGAGTATGATTTATCACACAAAAATATGAATCTGTAGCTCCTGTAGAAAATCAGCAGGACTATTTTACTTTACAAGGCATTTTGGACTATGAAAACACCACACACACCATCACACAGCTCTTTCATTTTGAAAGGGACAGTCTTCTACAATGTGCAAATTGAGGCAGACACTGTTCCAGTCTATAAGTCTGTTATGCTGGTTAGCTGTCCCAGTCTCCATTATTCTGATCGTTGTCCTCCTCTTCTTCAGAATCAGCAGACACTTTCTTAATTCTCTGCATGGCTGCCTTAATGCTTCTCTCTAGCTCATTTGGGGATCCTCTACTGACTTCTCTCTCAGTATCTCGATTCACTTTCCTTAGTTTAACCCCTTGCCTTATGGCAGAGAGGATGTTGTCCTTCACAGAGGCGTACGGGTTTGGCTGCTCCACTTTGCGAAGGTGAACTTCACTGCGCTTCAGAGAGGCCAAAACTTCATCCATGGAACCTGCAACATATAAACCTACTGTTACCAGAAGAAAGAATGAGACAACCACCCTTAAGAGGCATGAAGGCCCCACCCAAGTGTTCAGGGCTCTTCCTTTAATCTTTGCTAGTGACAGGAAAGTCTGTTCTGGTACAAGAATGGTCTATTCTGGCACCAACTCTTTCAAGCTCTGCAACAGCAGGCTCTGGAACTGCTTTTAAAAAGCAGTTAAAGCTTTTATATCTCAAATTGAGAATCCAATGCCTCTTCATCATTATATAAGGTTGTGCTCTAAGGAAGAAATTGTACACAAAGGACAATGCTCTTTTTCATTACAACTTTATGGGCTTTCAAAAAAATTTCACCGAACCAAAAAACTCTCTTGCATTCTGTGTTACAAACAATCCACTATCCCTCCTGGCTTGCCCAGGAGCCTGCTGAGACCGTCAATTGCATTTTTGCTCAGCCAAGAGAAAAATGAAAGGACTTGAGTGGAAGGGCTTTAAAGTGCACCACTGAAGTCACTGGGAGCCAGATCAGGCCCTATGCAGGCAGCTCTCTTCTCCACGGACTTAGAAAACAATTCCTATTTTACAACATGATTTAGATCTCAGGTGTATGTTTCTGAACTTCAGACCACAAAGGACACCATACTGAGAGCTTCCACTAGACCTCCTGATACACACTAATTTGTGTTTGACTCCTGCTGGACTCTGCTGCTGGCTCCAGACTGTCAGACAGGGAGGCTGTTTCCCTGGACAGCAATAGGTCCAGACCATCTGTGCCTCACAGCTAGAATTACTTCTGCCATGCGCAGTGCATACAAGGTTATGTGATTAACATCAACCACTTGAAATGTAACATTCTGCTAAATCCTGTGGTACCTTCAGAGACTAAAAAGGATCAAGCAAAGATCCACCAGATTGCCTTACAAAGCCTACAAGTAAGAGAGTCTTAAGTCTAAATGGGTTGCCTGGTAAAAGACTAGTCAGACAAACAAATTATGAAAGAAGCCTCTCCTGGGTTTCCACATACAAAGACACGAGTAGCCCATAACTAAAACCAACATGTTTATGAAGCTGTTTCAGTAAGCTCCTGTGGTAATTCAGCAATTACTATTACAGCTACTGACATGATGGCTTTCTTCAAGAAATAGGTGTAAACAACTAATCAGATCTCCCCAATAAACAAAAAATACCTTTTCTTATCCAAAAATAATGAAAAGACATCGATGTTAGGCTGTGAATGGCAGTAAATATTAGCTACCAGAAAGGCAGTTCCAATAGTAATCAGACTACTCTGGTGTTCAACTCCTGTTGCTAATCAAGGCTTCTTAAGAGTATCTGTGGTAGAGTTATTCCACGGATATCCCACACTGAAGTCTGCACTGGATGCACAGTAGTTTGCCATGGTAACTCAACTGTGTCTCAGCCCTTCAGCTGCTTGTACTTCCCCACAGCTTGGAAGAACTAAAAACGCTGAACTTCCCCTGGTATTTCTGCCTGTGGTTTGCCTCTTAACTGATAGGATACAAAGGCTGCTTTGGATGTATTGTGAAGAGTTGAAAAGGAAAAGGAGTGCACCACATTTAAAGACATTCTTCATTCTAGCATAAGCTCCACTGTGAAAAAACCACCAAAAAAATTGCTGCCTTCCAGCTTAGATCAATCTCTCTGACATAGTCAAAATATCCGCTTGCCTCAGAGACAAAAATAAACCTGTTAGCAGGATGCAACCAGTGCAGCCCTGGGAGGTTGCTGAGCTCTATTCTCATTCAAACTACTCCTTCAATTGCCATGTTCAGCCTTCAATTACACCTGCATGATCCTGCAAAGGTGTAACAGAGCAGAATTTCTTCCCTAGGAATGTAGGCCAAAGCTATTCACCTGCCTTTCAAATCCTGCTTGTATTCCGCATGAATTCTCTTAGGAAACCTTTATTTAGAAACCAAATTGTAAGTGGACACAAGCAGTGCACACCTTGGAAACACAAGCAGCCCAATTGCCAGCTCTGTAGCACATAAATCATAAACACTAAAGCGTAGCCTTAGTACAGCTATAAATTTACCCACATTGGTCTTCCAATTGGAGCATCAGGACCCTGTGAAGTGTCTCAAACAGGACACACAAATCATTGTTACTCATTTAACATCCTGAGCTATGGTCAGTGTTATTGTATGTAGTTTCTTAGACTAAGCTTTCCAAGATCCTCATTCTCCTGATCAAAGCTACACATTACTCCTATCCAGAAGCAGAGGAGGGAGGGAGGGAGACCACAAAAATACAGGAAATGCATTAAGAAGCACCAGTTGATGTGAGCCTACTTACCTATGCAATTATTTATAGACCTCCTAGATGAGTCATCCTGTTTGTGCAGTGCAGGGCTTTCTGAGGGGATATCAGAGCTGAGGGGAAGTGGGTTATCCTCTGTGGCTGATGGTGTTTTTAACTGGAGAGGTACAGGGGGAGCTGGGGGCGGNAGCTGCCCTTACTGTCGATGAGGGTGCAGGGGACAGAACTGCTGGCGCTGCCCCTGTGCTCGATGCAGGTGGAGGGGACAGCACCACAGCCTGCTGAGGGACACCTCGTGGCAGCTTGGGACTGAGAGGCTGGGGACGAGATGTTTTCAGAACAACATGAGCTGGACACTTCTGAAAAAGAAACCATAAGGCAGGAGGTCACATCTCCATTGGACTAGCCAAAACATCAACCCCAATGAGATAAAAAGCCACAGAGCACAGACTTGTCCCACTCACCCATTCAAGCAGAAAATTCAACCCTGAATAAATTTAAAGGAATAATAAAGCATTTATTGCAAAGCCATTTCCTCACCTGTATTCTTTGCAACAGAGTCCACACCTGGAAACTGTATCTTTAGGAGATTTAATACCCTTTATTCATTATACATAATCCTATTTTAGGCTATCCAAACAGTTGTCTCTGACTGGGACCACGCTCACATGTGAGCTATGGCTACTTTCTGACGTTTTGTCACCATTTAGGACTACTGCAGTTCACAGTACTTGCCTCCCTGAATACTTTCAGCCTCTCCAGTGTTTTCTGACGTTCCTGGCTTATCCAAGCTTTTTTCTTTTTCTCCTCCTCTTTTTGTTTGTCTCTCTTCTGCATTAAAACACAAGTAAGTGAGCTTTAGTGTGTGAAAACAAGCAGCTCCCCAAGCTGAAAAGAGCCAGACTCCCCAAGGCTGCTGTTTGGTACTCACTATCTGTATGCTGTGATGCTGCTGGAAGCGTTTTCTGCTCTCTTCTGCCTGCTGCAGTCTCTGCCGATGGCTCGCTTCACACTGATCCTGGGAGAAGAGCAGAATTCATGCAACTCTCAGTCAGTTCACACTTCCTGTGCACCAGCTGTGCCATCAGCTCCTGTGCACAGGCCACTAAATAGCAACCATGGTTGGGGGCTTGGTAGTGCCAAGAAAGATGGCTAAGCTCAACTAATGTCAGATGTGAGACCCTGATGGTGAAGTCCGTGGGACTCCTTCATGGCTAAAGCCAATGTTCTCCTAATCAGACATATTTTTATTCATGCCGCAGCAAAAATGTATCCAGATGTGACCCAACCCCTCTGTCTTACAGTTTGATTAAAAAAAGAAAGGAAAAAAAGAGAAGAAAGGCAGATGAAAAGAAAAGCAAAAACAAGCTCATGCAAAGACATGAGAAAGAAGGCAAGATGGAAGCTAGCAGGGCACTACAAAAATACAAAGCTACTTTTTCCCCTCTCCCTTATTTGCCATAGCTCCCAAGTACAAAAGGCAGGGAAACAGAGGTATGGGAAGCATAATGAATGCCTAGCAAGGGTACTTTCTGTCAGTAACAAGTGCCACAGAGAAGCTGCAGACATCAATATTTTCTCTGGAAGTCACTTTTTGTCTCTGTACAGAGGGGGATTATCCACATGGCTGGACAAGTATTAGCAAATCATGTGGCATTTGGCTTCAGTGTTATACAACCAATAGACAGCAATTAAGTAAACAAAAACAGAAGAAAAAGAAGTGTCTGCCAAGGAAGCAGTTGCAAGCAAGAGACGATGGCTCACAAAACATTTCCAATGTAATTCCCAGTTTGTCCAGGCTACTGAGGTATAAAAGGTCAGATAGACTTGAATCTAAACTCTGCTCTCTGCCTCAGCAGAACTACAGGTATAAGGTAAACTCCTCTTACTGAGAAGGCTCATGAGAGTCAACTTGTGTCTTCCTAGTGTTCTGCTCTGAATGGGAAACAAAGAAAAACCTGCTCTTTGCACAGAACTGAGAGGCTGGAGAGAGAACTGCAGCTGTTAAAGTTTCCCCTTCCTCCTGTTCAAAGGTAAGGTATCAGTGTGTGTGTTGTCCTATCACTGCAGCTTCCTCCACAGAAGGCCAGCTTCCTCCTGCACTGCAGCTGCTTTGGAAAAGGCTGCTAGGGCAAAGCTCCAGCTGGCCCCACAGGGCTCTGGTAAGATTTAGCTGATGGGGGAACACCTCGGTCACCCAGGTAAGTTTGTGCTCTCTTTCTAAGCCAGAGCCACACTTGCACCACACCACGGAGTATAAAGCTGGCTTAAAATCACACTGCCCCTCTTTCAGCTTGCAGGCCTTGGCACCGAGTCATCAATCATCTTGTACGCTCCACCCAAACTTCCCTAATTGTTCCTGTCCATCCCTCGTAAGTCAAGACATCAGCTGAAGAAAATGCACATCTCCAGGACTGCATTTACTTTTTTGTTCCTGAGGTAGGCTCTCCTCGCACAGACAGTCCCACGCTTTGTCTCCAACTGCTTAGTCTTCTGCCTCAGCACCGTCATTGCTGACAAGTTAGCGTAATGTTGTCCCATGGTCTGTTCAATGACCTTGAGCTCCTCAGGATTTTCACATGTATCATAGTAAACAACTTCATCCTGTTTCTCTAAAAAGGCATTTGGCATTTTTTAAGAAACCAAAAATTGCCACAGTTATTTAAACATTTAAAGAGCTAATAACATTTTAAAAGCCATTGAAGGCAGTGAGTTAGTTATGAGTAAGTGTAAAGCTCCAGAGCCGAGCTGGGTCCTTCACAGTCATATGCAAACATGTCACGTTACTCACAGGGGTGCTTTGCAGGATCAAATTTATGCTGTTAGCATTTGTTATTTAGCTTCCTCTTTCAAATGTCTCCCTGTATTTTAACTCCTACCTCCACCAACTGGAGTTTTCCTGGAAAACAGAAGACTCTTCCCATCAACACTGGGTGTCTTATTTTACTATTTACCACGCTTCAGTTATGTAACAAGCGGCAGCAATGTTTACTTCACAGTGTACATGGTAACGGAGAATTCATAAGCACAAATAAGAACACGACTGGTGCCTAACTTGGTACAACTGTCACAAAGAGACACAAACTGGAAGACAGTAGTATTCACATACCATTCTAGCTATAACCACCTCTTTTTGTCATTATAGGATGCATTTTGTAATTTCTACACCTTAGATTAGTATAGAGTACGATGAATTACAGGACCTATTTCAGCAGGTTCACGATACCCAGTTTCTGAGCATAGATCTTGTAGCTATTAGAGGAGTTAAGCATTGTCAATATAAATTACTCCATGCTAAACCAGGGCATGCACATATCACAGCTGCTGGCAAGGTGAGCAACCGGTGTGGCTTTTTTTTTAAACTTGTGTTATCAAATTAGTGTCTAATTAATCAAAAGACAAAATATCAGATGGTGTCACAGCATTAATGTTTTCCAGCAATGCTTTCTACTAGCAACACCCGAGCAATGATATCCTTGTATTAAATTGAAAACAGAGCAGGCTATGTCACTTCTGTGTTCTGAATATGTGCTTAAATAATATTTTATTCTCACCTTTAATCTGTCTCTTTATAGTGTCCAGCTGTACAATAAGCAGCATCTCTTCATGTTTCAATACTTCAAGCTGTACATTATATAATTCTAGCTGTGTTTCATAATACTGTATTTCCAGCTCCTCCACTATACTTAAATTCTCCTCTTGTTCACCAAGATTCTCCATCTGTAACAGAAAATAATAAGCATTAGTAACAAAATATGCACACATGAAACATGTCTGGATGCACAAATGCCTGTAAGGAACCTGGTCTAACTGGCAGCTGCTTTGGTATGGAAAACAACAAAACACTAGAAATGGCTTAGAGCAGAAACTCAGAGGACCAGAGAGCCTTATTAACCTAAAGTATAAATTTAGCTTAAGTTTACCAGGAGAGACTTCATTAGAATCTGCACAAATGATACTGCTCCTGAAAACAATTATATATGGTACAATACACTACTCTTGGAAAATAAATATCAGGTACTCCTAGCAGCAGTTAGATGGCATCAAAGATTAATATTAAATAAGTATCTTAATTTTTCAGTGTCCTCTGAAAATAATATCTGGTCTTTATCTCCCTAAAACTAAACAATTTCAAAGATTATTATCATAAATGCTCAAATGATACTTGAACATAAAAGCATGTATGTTAAGCTTTGCTGAGTGTCCTTAAACATGCAGGAGCAATTAAAAAACTGCAGACATGCATTTTCAACAACGTAAAACCATACTGAAAACCCGAATTGTTTCATAGACAAAGACTTCAAAAGCCTACTCTCATGACCACTTTGTTAGGTTTTGATCAGCCCTTCAGAGAACAGTGACAGAAAAGGAGGCTTTGTAAGGTCTTACGAGTTTCTGAATGCCAGTTCTCTTCTGTTTCAGGCACAACTCTCTTGCCCTCAGATGCTGAAGGGTTTCTTTTGCTAACATATATTTTAGGTTTTCTAGTCGTGGCAAAGCTGATGCCCAGGTGGTTTTACCAAATCTCTCCTCATCTTGTTCCATCTGTTTGTGCATTGCTGTAGATTAAAACACGGCAGTAAAACATGAGAAATGCAGTGTACTAATAGCCCTTGTGTGTTTCTGAAGTATTAAAAATTAAAAGTATTAAAAATGCTAATCTTATTAAACAATTTCTGAAGCTTTAGAAATTACAAGATTAGAAGGTTGAATTTGTGATCTTATACATGTAAGAAAAATACTTCATTGCACCATGGAAACATACCCTAACAGTTGTACAGCAACATACTCTGTTCACATGCTGAAATCCTTGAGGCTTGCACATCAAGCATTAAAAGCACTCATGGTTTTTGTGCAGAGGTTTGCAGCCATAAGTCTCAGGCAAGTCAAAGTCAAGTTGTAAACCAAATTGGTTAAAAGATATAAATCTTAAGTGAATAAAGTATTTCTTTCTTAAGTTGGAACCTTAAGAAAGGTTCAGTCACCTGAACCTCAGGTTCTGCACAGAGATAAGAAGAGCTCTCAGTCACCTAAGTTAGGTATTTACACCACCTTTTGTGTAAATCATTCTGATTACCTGCCAGAGCCTTTACAGTTTCCTTGAAGTAGTTCACTGTGATATCCTGAATGGAGCACACAGCACTCTCAGCTCGCTTAGTCCATTCATCAGCATCCTTCTGCAAAGCTGCTACTCTTCTAGGCCCCAGATTATCATACTGCAAAGATTTCTGCAAGGACACAAAATTCTCAGTTAACACCTGCTTTCCACACACATGCAGCCACACTATGCTACACTTGGAGACACTTCAAGTATGGTGGCAAACATGACCTTCCCCTCACCTGTCACAAAGTGAATCACTGCTCACTCCTATTTCTCATTCTCTATGCTAATTCAGAACCTTTGTTCCCCAATCCTGACTTCACATTTGGATTAATTTACTTCTTAAAATATTTTTAAACTATCATCTTTACAATTATGTCCAACACAAGTGTTTTTTATTGTTACTAAAAGTAACTCTTCTATGTGCAATGTTCTCTTCTATTTTTCCCCATGTGTTGACAGCACATTGCACCAGCAGGTTCTCCAGTTTGGCAGTTCTTTCACACAGGAACAGGGATACAGAAAAGAAACATAAAAGAATGTTGTTAAGTCCACAAAGGAGACACGGGTACAAGCCTAGTATTCAAATGTATTTTAAAAATAATTATATTTCAAATGAGCCTAAATATCCCTTACAGGGTTTTTTTTTAATATTAACTTTGTTTTATTCTTTCCAATTTCCACTTTAATTTTCAGAACATTGAACATTTTATTATCACAGGTTTAGACCTTCAGTATCCAAGCACCTTAATCTAAAGTCAAAACTGTTCTGCTCTTTTTGAGAACATTATCAGCTCACTTTAATTTTAACACACTATTTAGGGAAAATCAACATAGTAAATGGTTGTCATTTCCAGGGGCATCATAAATTTCAGAATGTGCTTCCAGTTTAAGATGCACATAGAACAAAGTGAACGCAGTGACAACTGATATGTTTTCATCTGCAGTTCTAGCAGGTTGTAGTGGTAATAGAAAACTCCTTTGAGTGTGAGACTCCTCTGTCTTCTGTTCTACCTCCATAACTGAGTTAATCTGGTGCATCAGCATTCCTGGGGATGACATTCTCAATGTCAAAAACTAATCCCGTGGGAAAGTGGCACAACAAAGGCTACTTATATCACAGTAAATTCAGCCTCCCAGAGAGTAAACCCCAGGGAGGTGGAGCCTGGGGATATTCTCCTTTTAAGTGGGACACTGGTGGGAAGTCAGTTGCAGTTCTAGTCAAGCCATTATCATGGACTCCAAGATCCTCTGAGAGTGGCTCTGCCCTAACTCAGAATTTGTCAGTCATATTTGGTGGTTTGGCAGAGGGGAAAAAAAGCAGGTACAGACAGAAGTAGGGAATGTTACATGATTTGAGCCTGAACTGCTCCAAGAGCAGCTGATGCCCCACTACTTTTCACTTTGTAAAGGCAGACTTACCAGGATTTCCAGTTTGTATAGTGTTGCCAGCTCTCTCATATCTCTGAAGGGCTGCAGTAAATAGTGGTAGAATTGTGTTGCCATGGTGACCAAATCCTGATAAGCTTCATCTTCTTCTTCATAAACCTTCATCAAAGCCACCATTGTGTCAGCACTTTTATGCTGCTGCAGAACCTAGTGGGATAAAAGGTAAATCAGACACGGCTGCTTTGCATTCGTGTGTGCTGGATGCTGCCAGGCTCCCGTGGGAGGGACCTGTCCTTCCACAGCCAGGGCTTCCCACTGCACAGGAGACCTGTGCCAGGCATTCTGCAGCCACCCCAAATGAAAATACCTCCAACACCACAATGTTAAAGGCACTAATTGCTGCACATTCCATCAGGAGCCTGCAAGGAGCATCCTGCCTAGGGCATCCACCAGAAACATTCTAATAACTGTGCACAGATTACTCAGTTGCTGCTTTTTATAAACATAAATGGGAATCTTGGGAAGTCTCTACTGGAAGGACAAGCAAGGTACTCCTAAACTAGCTGTTGCATTGCTTTCACAATTACTTAATGCCTGCTACAAGTTTTTGGGTCCAGAATTTCTGACTTCAGGCACAGAAAAAAACAGATTGGCATTTACTTCTGATATACCCTGCAGTTAAATTCCTTTAACATTTGTATAATTTATCATAGCTTATTCTAACCTCTATTCTAGTGGTATAACACTTTGTAAGTCATAATTCTTCCATAGAATTACTGCCTTTCGATATACTAGGCCCTATTTATTTCCTTCTATGACAAAATAAAAAGTTGAGGATTTCCCCTCAATTGCATTTGTTTACTGGTACCAATCAAAGCTTCAACAATTTTTCTTTGACACTAGCTGGCAGGGACCATGGCATGCTCTCCGTGCCAGGATAGAGTGAGCTGGCTGAGAGAACACAGCTAAGCTCCACTGAGAAACAGACCTTCCTGGAAGGACAGTGTGTGCTCTGCAGCTCCATAAAGAGGGAAGGGGATGGGAGGTGTGTGTGTGTGTGCTACCAGTAGTGAGAAAAAGCATTAAAAAAAATAAGCTTGGGTTGTGTTGCAACTGAAAAGCACTGAAATTAAACCATCACCTTTGCTCTTGCCCCTGAGTCTAGGTAAGACAGCAGAGCTCCCATGTATGGAGGAACTTCCCCAGAGAAAAATCTGTGGAAGTCAGCTCAAGGGCATTTCCCACCCACCCTGTCTGCAGGCCTGGCACAGGCAAGAGGGGAACAAGAGAATCTGAACTGCAACATTTCTGATAATCCCATAAGTGTGGCAGCTTCTTGGGCCTCCCCAGGAGCTTATGGTAGCTCAGACACAGTCCTAGGGCCCACCTGCAGCAGTTTCAGTCTGCTTTCGCCCCACTACAGAAGCCAAATACAAATGCAGGAGCTGACTTTCTGATTCCTATTCTAAAAGCAAGAAGTGAGGGTCATGCTGCTCCTGGAGGATGCTTAGAGTGAGTAGAGGGGAAGTATTAGTGAAGGACATTAATGTAAAAAGAAAAAAGGGATGCTGTGGTACTTCAGGTTGGCTTAATGTCTATTTCTTGAACCTTCCATAACTTGGTCTAGAGTACAGTGTAAGGAATTTATTTCCCTGTTATGCCTTAAAGTACAACACCACTCTACAGCATGTTTAGCCATACCTAAAACATAGCTGGAAATCGCAGAGTAACTATCAGAGGCACCAAGCTGTACTTCACCACCAAGCCCCCAAACTGCCACAGAGCTGAGCATGCTTCTGCTGCTTCCAAAAGAACGTGGTGGCTGGAATGTATTTCTAACTGGGCTGTGAAGTGTTAGTCAGTAACAGACACTGCCTTTTGTATACAACAAGGTACATGTTCATGTAAACTAAAGCTGTGTTTTTAAAAACAGTGTCTTTTTGAAAAAGTAGTGTTGTTTCATCTGTTCAATACTGCAATAGGAAAGAGAAGGCCCAAGTCAACTGTCATAACTTTCCTCCAAAGCATGGTCACTTTCTTAAAATACCTTTCAGCTTACTTTGCCAGAAAACAGACTGTAAACAGGTACTGCAAGAAACAGCAGCAACACACTGGTGAGCCTGAACTATCTGTAACTCATCAACATTCCGATGTCCTAACTGCAACTCTGTTACTACATACCACCCTTTGAATTCATGCTTAGAAGAAGGGGAAAAGATCCAGAAACACATCTACAGCAAGAAGAAACCTAAGGTACCAAAGGAAGAAAGTGCTAACATCATCATGACTACCATCATTAGGGCAGAATTTGACACTTAAAAAAACAACAAAAAACCCACACACAATTGCTTTGAATACAAACCACTTATTTGTATAGGACCAGGACTAAGTTTGGTCCTAATAAAAGACTGATAAGCCCCCAGTTACAAGCATTACTGCAAACATGTAGTCTGAGACCTTCACAAGGAGGTTAGAAAATTAGCACATGATTGTATTCTCCTCTTCAGTTACTGTTTCACCCATTGCCCAACACTGCTGGATGTTTTTAGCAATGTGTTTTTGCAGGAGTGCCTGCAGCTTAAGTAAGGGCCCCAATGCCTTACACTGACTGCCCACGCGGAGGTGGCTTATTCCCCACTTAATAAAGGTGCACTTCCAAGACTGATGACACTTAGTACTTCAGAAGGTTGACTTCGTGGCTTCCAGACAATAAAAAAGTGTTTGTGTAAGCAAAAATCTGGACATGGGACAACACCACGAGCAAGCTGGTATCAGTGACTCGGTCACCCTTGCTCACGTGAGTCTGGCGAGGCTGCTGTGATCGATCAAGTCCCGCAGCAGCCGGGGCTGCCAGGATTATCACTCCCAGGTGAGCGTGGGGCGCCAAGCTGAGGCTCAGACAGCTGCACCCGCGAGCTGAGCTGCAGCACCGAACACTGAAGACAGTCCTACACCGAGGGGCTCCTTCTCCTGCCCGGCAGTCCCCGGCCCCGCACCCCTCGGGGCCAGCCCCGCGTTCCCTCCGCCCCGCGCCCGGCCCCGGGGCCCGTACCCGCCGCAGGGCCTCCTTGGCCCGGGCCAGGTGGCCGCGCAGGGCCTTCCCGCGGAGCTCGTGGAGGCTCTCGAAGTACTCGTCGTCGCAGCAGCGGTCGGCGGCGAAGAGCGCGTCCAGCACTACGCGGCCGCCGCAGAGCTCCAGGGCCCAGCCCAGGTACAGCTCCAGCGCCCGGCACAGCTCCTGCAGCTCGGCCTCATCCGGCGCGGCGCCGCCGGGGAACAG
>VZSE01006121.1:1010985-1032485 GCA_013398275.1 Promerops cafer | reverse complement strand
ACGACGGGCGTGGAAAATAAACAGTGAGAGAGTAAAAGGAGCGAGAGGGGCGGCCCCGGGAAAGGCCGCTTTTCACAGGAGGATGGGATGGGATGGGATGGGATGGGATGGGATGGGATGGGATGGGATGGGATGGGATGGGATGGGATGGGAGGCGACCCCGAAGAGCGTCGCGTTCCCACCCCTCTGCCATGGGCACGGCCTCCTTCCTCCAGGCCAGGTTGCTCAGAGCTGCATCCAGCCCGGCCTTGAGCACCTTCAGGGATGGGGCATCAACACCTTCCCTGGGCAGCCAGTGCCAGGGCCTCACCACCGTCACCGTAAAGAATTTCTTCCCAATATGTAACATAAAACTATTCTCAGTTTGAACCCATTCCCCCTTATCCTGTCAGTACATGCTCTTGCAAATAATCTCACCCCATCTTTCCTGTGTGTTTCCTTCAGGTACTGGAAGGAGAAAGCTCTGTGAAATAAGCTGCTATTCCTGTGAGAAGTGGTGGGCAGGGAGCACGGGACACACAGCCCCGTTTGAGGGGCCCCGCTGCCTGAGGGGCAGTTTTCCTCCCAGCCATCATTCCTGTGGTCCTTGCAAAAGTCCACAAGTGGCTGCTTTCTTCAAAGCCAGGCAAACCTCACACTCCTTCCCCACACTGCCTTGAGCCAGAACCCAAGCCCTGGCGCCCTGCACCCACAAACAGACAAAGGGTGCTTGTCCTGACACCCAGCTCAGCCCCAAGGTCACCAAACTTTGTAAAAATGCCACCCAAATGCTGCCTCACGGGCACCCAGGGGAGCAAAGGGCAGCAGGGTGATTGAACAAGAGCAGTGTCACTGCTCTCTTGTTCAGGCCCTGTGTCCAAGGCAGAATGTAATTCATTATCCACCAAATGTTATATTCCAGTCTTTGGCAGCAAAGCTGACACTGCTAATTTTTTGAGAAATTAAGGCCTACAAGATAGCGTAGCTTAACACAAAGCAAAAATAAGCTCTCGTTTGAAAAACTAATCAAATCTGTCAGATAGCATAAATGTTAATGTTTCAGCAAGGGCTGCATCACTTACGTGAAAACACTTCTGCTCTAATCTCACAGATGATAGAACCACTATTAGCAGTAGTGAGATCGTGCCTACATGGGCAATTAACTTGTGATTCCTCACCAAACAGCAAACAATTGCACTGCTGGAAAAGTGAGGAAATGGCACCAAGATAATTGGAAAAGGAAGAAAAAGCAGAGCTGTGTCAAGATCTAATAGACATTGTCCCTTGTGGTGTCCCCTGAGCTCAAGCCATATATAATACAACATTCTCAAACGTGCTTAAAAATCTACTGCCAGCAGGGCTGGCTCGGTAGCGTGTCCACAAGCAGCAGCCTGTGTGTGCTGGGCAGCTGTGGGTTTGAGCAGATTCATAAAGATCAAGTGCTACAGCAGTCACAATAATCAGTGGTAATACACAGCCTGTTTTTTATCAGGTGGACCCCTCCTGAGCACAGACTGAAGGGATACCTTCCTGTGAAAACCTCCTAGCAGGGCCATTGTCCACTTTCTTCACTGTAATTAGCTTTCCAGAGGTCTGGCATACACACACAGGCTGAGGATGTATGGATATGTATAATAAGCATATGCAACAGTATGATTTTTGTTTCTAAATTCTAAATTTTCTTTTTTTTCTCTAATACATGATCATGATTCTAACTCAGCCCCATAGAAAAGCTACTGCTAATTTGAGAGAGAGGACTTTACCAGTAAGTGTTTGCAAAGAACAGAACAGGTTCCATTAAGTTGTGCAACTCCATAAACACATGTCCAGCCATGTGAGTTGTCTGCACGTTTTGTGTATCCCACACACGACACTCTGCCTAACACCCCAGCCTTGGAAATCACACCCAGAGGCAATGAATGCACTCTGCAGTGTTTATTAATACCACCTCCAAAAGTGAGAGGGTACTTTGGCTTTAGTGAGGGCTCTCTGTAACTGTTCTAAGTACTTTGGATCCAGGAATCAACCTTCAGAGCCTGTTCTCAGTGTATGACATTCATCCTGGTGACACTCAAGTAGCACACTGCTGAAGGACAGCCGGGGCACATCTATATTTGTGCCATTGCTCATTGCTGGCATTCCCCTGTCTGAGCAAAGAGGCAGGGTAAGGTTACTGCAATAAGTCTTCCAACTGCAGTTACAGGAAAGTGGCAAGGAATTGCTTTCGTGTGAATTAATTTTTACTAGGGGGAATAGAAGTTAACTTTGATGCCATCTGAGCTATCAGAAGAATTTATGACGTCTTAAGATAGAAGGCAAGTTTTTAGGTAGTAACATTCTTTGTTATGTATTTACGATAACTGACGGTCACAGATCTAAACGTGCTTCATGTAATTTTATCTGTGCCTGCAAAGCAAGCAAACACTGAGCAATCATCTGAAAATCTTATTGAGGCAGCAGGATTGCAGACAAGCTTAATTATGCTCATTTTAATTTATTTCATTTCATTTTGGTAGGAAAAATAAATGTTAATTCACTTCTCTAATTAGTAGTAGCTTCTAAAGCAAGCCTTATTGTTTTAATTATGGGGAAAAAACTCTTTGCAGGAGCCAGACAACATTTTCTGGTATGTGTTAAGACCTTTTCTCTGTTTAAAATGTTAGAATTTGCATGATTTATTTTATTGACTTTAGTGTAAATAGTATATCTGCCTAACTTCAGTGTTTTTGTCTATAGTAGGATATTGCTAGCTGTAGAATCCACACCCGTGTCTGCAGTGCCAGAAGACAAACTGTGAACTTCTGTGTGGATAATGTTATAGACCTGTAGGGCTGGACTTTGCTGGAGAGTGCAAAATGTCTCAGTATTTTTCACTGGTTTGAGAAGTTGCTTTCTACTAAGTCACTGATTGTGTTGACTCTGTTAGCTAAGCATTTCTCAGGAAAATTAGCAAAATATTGATGAAATAAATTTGAGGTAATAGCAACTACTCAAAACTAAAAAGACCATAAATAGTAGGTTGAAAGCTTATCCAGAAGCTCTGATAACTTTGATGTCTGACTGATCTTTTGGCTTTTTTTCTTCTGTGAGAAAGTGATTTTAAAGCTTTCATCTACTTCACTTAGCTAGGACTAGATGTAACCAGAGGTTAATTGATATTCAGCTGAAATCTTTCCATGAAGTGTTTTGCTTGTACTAAACAGCAGTACTAAACTGCTGATAAAATTGATCTGAGTAGTTCTGTAGCTATGATTCCATTCATGCTGGTGAGCAGTGGAGGGCTGTGGGGACATTTCAGCTCAGAGAGAGCTCCAGCTCTGTACTGGCATTATTTCACTGCTGTTAATAGAGGCTGATTGGAAAGAGTGGGCTTGGGAATCAGCATTAAAATTGCCTTTGCACTTTTAACGTTGTCCCATGTGCATCTGCTTTATCATACAGCTTTGCATGTCACCTGCACATGCTCTTTTCACACCTCCCTCCTTGCACAGAATAGACAGAATGTGCAAGGTTTGGGTCAGAGCAGGCATCTCTCAGTCCAGAGGTCAATGGCCTGCCTTGTTCCCTAGTTACTGGATGCTTTATATGTTAAAAAAATATATTTTCCACAGCACATGAGAAGCCCCAAAGGGCAGTTTTCTCTGATATTTTTTAGAAAGGACCCAAGACCTGGACTCAAGTTTCTGTATTAAGAATGGCAACTTGAAAAATACATAACAGGACTTTTCAGGGCATTTACTAGTGTGTTCTGTGGCATCAGTGGTCACAACAGAGGACATTCTACATTATATCTGACAGTTCAGAAAACATGCTTGACAGCAGCTGAAGGGTAAGCAGGCTTCAAACCAGGCCATTTCCAACTACACAGAACAGCACTAACTGTGCCTAAAGCACAGTCAGTGTTTATCTGAGGATGGGACTGCTCCACAGTTTGGAAATGAGGCATCAGGGTCACAGATGAGGTACTCAGAAAAGAGGATGCACACCAGAGACAGCTCTCTGCTGTGCTTTCCACTGAGGTGAGAAGAAAACAAGCTTCCTGTGGCTTCCCTTCAGAAGCTACTGACTTTGGTCTTTCCCATGTCTACCTCCAGGACCTAAGCAGTCCTTAGCCAGATCTATTCTATCTATATACTTTTAAGCAAGAAAAACTCAATCCTGCTATGTAAGCATGTAGCTAAAGATCTTTCTTATCTTTTACAAGCTTGAGACTCATCATCTCAAAAGCCTCCCTGAGGATACCAATGTCATCCAGATCTGGCAGCATGAGAGACTATGAGACTAGCAGCCAGTCACGCGATCATTCAGCTTCCCCACCAGTCCCAGAACCTAGTGACACTGAGACTGAAGGTTTGATCTTTTATCACATGGATCTTTATGGATCAAAGGAGAGGTTTGATATCTTTCCTGAAGAGCTCTCTGATCGAGGGGACAGATCTCTGGGGGATATGAGAAGGGAATCTGCATTGAGTAGTGAAAAAGTTCAGCCCCCACAAGAAGTTGGCTATGACTTGGAAAAGGAGGTTGCAGAGTTGGCTAAGATGTATGGACTTGATGAGGATAGAGAAAAAGAGCTTGAGCTTCTTGGAGGACATCTGGAGAAGGTGGAGAGCAGATGGCCACCTGCTCACACAGAAAAAGCAGGATCACAAGGCTCTATATATAACACATCAAAAAGCAGCTTTTCAGTGAAAGATCCAAGGCAAAGCACAAAGCAACGAGGAGTTCCTGATAAGGCTTCTCAAGGTGAAAATCACAGCACAGCCACAGCAGATGATGAGGCTGAGAGCAACATATGGTCCAGAGGGGGGCTAAGCAGTGGCGGCATGTCAGTTGAGTGGAACAGTCAGGCTGTCAGTGAGGAGGAGGAGGAGGAGGAAGAAGAGGAAGAAGCAGCAGATGTTTTTTGTTCTACTTGCAAAATACCAATCAGAGCTTTTGACAAACTATTTGGTGAACACAAGGATCACGAGGTTGCTCAGCTCCCCAGTGCTGTGGAAAGTGAAAAGGTGAGAGTAACATAGGTGTACTGTGGTGCCTCTAAAACAGTCTTCAGACAGAGTAAGAATCCCACTGGGTGTTTTGTAGGAGGAGATCCATAAAAACATGTGCAAGCTGGAAGAACAGATTGCTCAGATGGAAAATGTTGCCAGCCATTTGGAGGAAATCTTCATCACTGTAGAGGTAAGGCATTTTCTCTTGGGCTAACTTTATGGTAGTGGGGTTAAACAGTTTTGACAGTCATACTGGCATTCATAGTGTTCAGTTGTTAATGAGGTGAGTACTTACAGTAACAGAGCACAGAGTTATCTTGGGGTTTGTCTAGACTGACGTGCTCAGGAAAACTCATCCTAGAGATTTTTTAAGTGGACTAGTAAAACCACATTTATAATTTGCACAGAAATTTGCATTCAGAAATAAAGTGACCCCCACTCAGGTCATCTCAGTTTTAAATGGCCAAAGAGCTGTGATCTAACTAGTCCATCCAGAGTACAGCCCTTGTGCTCCCTCAGCTTTGTTCACAGAAGTGTCAGATCCAGGCAAATCCTTGGATCAGCTGCTTCAAGCTGATGACTTCAAGAGTTGTGCTCCCACTTGGCTGCTGTCAACTTGGCCCCAGGGGAGGGAGGTCAGGTGGCAGCAAGTTCAAACTGAAGCAATAACTCGAGGCACTACAGTCTTTTCTCTGCTGCATGTGGCACAGGAGGACATCAGTGCCTGAACAGTGGGCAGCTGCTGGCAGTAAAGACTTGCCTGCTCCTTAATTCTTCCTTCCTAATGCTTTCTCCAGCTGTGAGTGAGGATACCAGCATTAGCTACCCAGCTCCCTCAGCACAAATCCATGGATCCCACTGAGTTGCCATGGTTTCTCTCATGGAACATGTGCTTGACTGTGTTGGTGGAAACTCTTGTGAGATTATGGCTACAGTATATCCTAGTTGTGCTCCCTGGGTTTAGGTTGCCTTACATAATTTTTCCTGTTGTAATTTCTGTTGCTCTTATGTCTGGAACAAAATCCAACATTTTTGTGCTTTGGTGGGGGTGAATGATCAGAGTAAAACCCTAAAAATGCACATAAGTCAAATTACAGCTTCTGTGTACTGGTACTGTGTCCTAGTTTTGTGAATTAAACCATGACATATTACCTCTATGGTAAGGAGAAGTTTAGGCAGACCAGAGTAAGATTATCCTCTGCATGACCTGTGGATCAGGCTTGATGCCAAGGTAAAAAACCATCAAATACCTTGCAGGAAAATTTTGGGAGGCAGGAGCAGAACTTTGAGGTGCATTTCAATGATGCAGTACAAGTGCTTGCTCAGAAGTATGAAGAGCAGCTGGAAGCACTGGGAGAAGAGAAGAGACAGAAGCTGGAAGCTCTGTATGAGCAGCTGGTCAATTGTGGGAAACATCTTGACACCTGCAAGGAGCTGACAGATGAAACCCAGGAGCTTTTCCTGGAAAATGACAAAGCTGAATTTATGAAGGTAAAGAGCTTTAACTTTCAAAGTGCTTTTTGCTGCTTGCAAGTAGTCCCCATCTGAGAAGTCCCAAGCAGCCTTATTGCTAGGGAGAATTTAGGATGCTCAGTCCATGGTGCTATCACTGCTCCAGGTGCTTGGCATGGTGGCAATGACTTAGTAGGGCAACACAATGGGGGCAAAACGCAGAAGCAGAAGTTTGTAATTTGGATGCTCATTGATTTGTGAGTCACACTGGGGTTCAGAGAGAAGATATCTTGCTGAAATGCTTATCTGGGGAAACTCTGGAAGCACTTAGTGTTCCTTGCCTTGTGCAGGCTCAGCTCTCTTGCTCTATTCTGGGCTCACAGCAGGCAGGCTGATGTAATCACTTAGGAAGATGTTTCCTTTTCTTGTTCATTTTGGAGGAAAGTTCAGCTGAAATATGTCAAGAGAGCTCCTGCAAAGTGATGGATGAAATCCCACTCTTGAAGGGGTCAGAAGGTATTTTTCTTTGGCAGGCAGAAAAATAATTGGAAAAAGATCAGAATTTTCACTGATGATGAGTGATTGCTTTCACCTGAGCTGTCCTGTGACTAAGGTGGGTGGGAGCATTTCTGTAGCACAGTGACAGTAACTTCTGAACTGGACAACAAACAAATCTCTTAACACCTCCAGTCTGCTCCAGTGGGTCAGTTTGCTGTGACTCCAACCTGCTGAGTTCTTCACATGAGCTGACCTTTCCCATTCCTCTGCATCTCTGGAATAAACTTATTTTCTCCTTAGCTTGTAAACAGTTTTACATTGCCCCTAAGAACCATTATTCATCAAGAAGTGAATGTTGGTCATGAGCTCTCAGCTGCTTAGGTTTCTCCTGGGACTGTACATCTGTCTTCCAGTCACATGCACTGCTCAGACTCATTTCACATGATCATTTTACTGAGTTCTTTTGCCCAGCTGATTTTGGTTTTGGTTTGTGAGGGATCTGTTGGCACTTTGGACTACCAAGGGAGGAATCGGTCTAAAGTCTAGATGCACAGACACTGATGACTACCTGATATTGCTCATTATCTTACTATAAATTCAGCCAAGATCTGTCCATTTGAATAGAAAGGGCTGGATTTGTTCTCAGAGTTGGGTGAGAGCCAATTACTTCACTCCAAGGGCTGCATTTGGGGCAATTTGTGTAAGACAGGTCAACAGCATGATGTAGTCTGACTCTTCTAGCTCTAACACTCTCTCCTTTTTTCCCCAACAGGCAGCAGTAACCATGGTTGACAGGTAGTATCACAGTCTGGGATTTTGTGTCACATTTCTGCCTGTTCTGGACTTTGTTCAGGCACACAAATGTTGTCTAAGCCACTAGAGCTATTGAAATATTTAGTATTTTTTTAAAGTGCATCAGAAAAAGTTGCTTTAAGAAACTTAACACATGCTTGGATCCAATTTCAAGAAATCTAAAAGGAGAGTTAGAGCCTGAATAAATCAGTGTTTTCAGCTTAGTCATAAGGAACTAATTTCCCTGAGAAACAGGATTGCTAAAGCTCTTGAAAGAAACACTCGATCCAAATGAGACTAAAATTGAGCTCCTTAAATATACTGTAGCAGGCTTATTTATGCATTAATATAGTGGGGTAGAAAGTCAAGCTGTGGGAGCTCAAAACAAATACTGAAAAATCTTGGAGCAACTGGAGGAAGTCTTAGGGCACACTAAATCATACGCAAAAAACAGCCTCTTAATTGATTGTTATTGTTCATGAAAACATAGAAAAAAGATAGAAAAAAACATAGAAAAGATACCGCTTTCTTTCAAATTTACAACAGCTAGAGCCACAAGGTCATGAATTATTAATAGTGTAAATTCAAAATAATGGAAGTTATGGAGCTGATAGGGTGCTTCCCACAGTGAGGTGCTGGGCACACCTCACTCCCCTGCTCGATGTGTGCAGCCAGCTGGCTGCAGGAGCCAGGCACACAAGGGTGGCCCTCAGTCCCAGGAGCAGCCAGCTCTCTTTGGCATCTTGGAGCACTGATGGCCATGTAACTCCAAGCTATAGGCACGAGGAGGCTGAGCTTGTACAGCTATGAAAACAGTGTTTTAAGGAAATAGATGTTAATTTGGAGTCTACTGTTCTTTTTCTCTTACAAATAGGCATCATAGACAGATACCTGCAACACTATGGTACTTCCAATTGGACATTATTTTTTTCCCCCTACAATTACAGGCTGGAAGAATTCTTAAAGAAAGAAGTGGATTTAGAGCTTTCAACACTGCCAGACTTTGAAGAGCGGGTCATAGATGTCTCTGAAGTTGAACAACTAATGAACTCCATTAATGCTATTCCAGGTACTTTTCCTAACTGATCATTATTTCACACCTATTTACATTTAAGTAAGGATATGTATTGAACATTACTTCTTTTAAAGGAGATCTGCAAAGGCAGAATTCTGCTCCTAAATTCTCCGCAGTTTTCCTTTTAGTTTTTTTTTGTTGTTTTTTTTTTTTAATTAGCCTATATATATATATATATATATATACAGGGACACTGAGATATTTTTTGATTTTTTTTTTCTCATTTGTTTTCAATATAAAATTACTAGAATTACTGCTGAATTGGGACTTCCTTGCTTTTACTGGATGATTTCCTGGAAGACTCATGAAGATTACCCCCTTCTGTTGAGGGGTCAGGCACGCTTAGTTGGTGATAACTTGTCTTACCTTGTAGTTACTTGAACAAAATAGAGAGGAACCCCAGACTGCTTTAAATAACTTACACAGCTTCTCTTGATAAACAGATTTCAGTGACTTATTCCTCTGCTATTTAGTAAGCATTTTTTCCCCATAATCCACAGGAAACAGCACAACATAAACAAATTCTGAATAACTAAAAAAATGCCCAAAATTTTAAATATTTTCTGGTGCATCACAAATTGTCAGAAAGAACACTATTCTTCTTTTTACATCCAAGATGGTGTTTTTTTAACATAAAACAGCATTTGATACTTGTTTGCTTGTGCTGATGCCCCCCTGTTTACAGCTTTTCCCTGATCCCCAGGGTGGCTGGCAGCAGTGCTGGCATGGCAGATGTTGGGCTCACTGGAACAGCCCTCAGAGCAGGGGAGGCTGAGTTTACAGAGGAGGGGAAGGCTGAGGCTTATTTATTTTGTTGTTTTGACTTTGATTTGAAACAAGACTAGTTCTCACGCACCAGTGACCTGATTATTATCTGCAACTGTTTCCAGAGTCAGCTCCTGACTTTTCTCCATGTGGGAGAAATATGACCTTATTCAGTGCCAAGGCTTTGTGCAAACACCTTTGTGAGAGGAGAGGTACAACAAACCATGATTATACATTCAAAAACTGACCTGTTTTTCCCTCTGCAGCTCCTTGTGCCCCTGTGATCAATCCCCAGGCTCCCAATGCAGCAACTGGCACTTCACTGAGAGTTTGCTGGGGCCTCTTCTCGGACGACACTGTGGAGTGCTACCAGCTGTGCTACAAACCAGTGTGCTACAATGAGAGGCACGGTGATGGGCAAGCAGGTAAGGAGGCCTGGGCCCAAGGGGACACCTCAGCCCTCCATTGGCAAAACCAGCTGATGCCAAAGTGCCTCTGCATGCCTTGTGCACTCTGTCTGCCACCAAAACTGTCATATGTGTCACCACCATCTGCTTTGTCCCTCTTCCCCTGTCAGGTCTACCATGCTGCCAGCTGCAGCAGGACTCATCACAGGAGCAAAGACAGGACATGGCAGCAGCAGGGATAGCAGGAATGGGAAGGGGACAGTGGATGGAGTCACGAGGATTTCTGGAGGGCGGGCACTGCATTAGAACACACGTGCTGCAGCCATGGCAAAGCACAGTATTTTTAAAGAGCAAATCATCGTATCATCAGCACTCCCACTGAAACCCCCAGATGATTTTAAAGCTTCTCTTAGTGCTAATAGTAGGCTGTAACTCCCTAAGAGGCACAGACACAAAAAGAATCACAGAACCAAAATGTCCCAGCCTTGTGACAAAACTGCCTTTGCTAATACTGTTCTTGCAGAACCTTCGAAAGTGGAAGCCGGTAGAGAGCCAGTGGCCAGTTGAGAGAAAAAAGCAGAAACTATCCAAATTTTATAAGACGAAGAATGAGAAATGAGCAGTAAAATAGCTTCAGCTCTTGTCCCATCTGGTTTATGCTGCTTTAGAGGAAGGCATTGTGAAACTGCCTGACAGCTGATCGAATGGTGTGGAGCACAAGGAGCTCACTTGAACTCAGCAGCCAAAACAATGCACCCCAACTCCACTGTGTGATGCAGCTTTGGGGAAGAGTGGGCAAGTGTGTAAAGGCACTGTAAATGCTTTGTTGTTGTCATTTCAGAACATACACTAAAAGTCAAAGAAACATACTGCACCATTACTGATCTGTTGCCAAATACACAGTATGAATTTTGGGTCAGTGCTTTAAATGCCTCCGGTATCAGTCCACCAAGTGAAAGAGCAGTGTATGTAACAGGTAAAAATATTTCATTCCTACAACTTTGTAGCCTTCATAGTGAAATTCAAAATCATCTCTGAATTTTATGCCAGTAATGTTTTCTGGGCACCTTCTTTCTTCTCATGTAAGCCTACTGACTGCATGGGAATTCCCTACTTTTATTTGGAGAGCCTATCATGCCAACTGTCCCTGTTTTAGAGTGGAAGAAACAGAAGCAGAGAGTCAAAATAACTTATTTAAATGCAAGCATGTAGACCATCTGTGAATAAGGTTCAAGTTTCCTGGTTCTGCCAGATGAATCCCAGCTCTCCTCTTATTGGCCTATAGGAATTTTGTGGATTCACCTGTTATGCTGTTTTTTTAACTGCAGTTCAGTCTAGGACATGGTGTGAAATCCTGACATCAGATTGAGCAAGTCAGTGTGAGACCTTCGAGTGCTTGTTCCAGATGTCTTTGACATCTCAGAGCAGAGAAGAGATGCACCTTTATGACAAAGATAAAACTAATGATAGAAAACAGTTGTGTAATCAGTCCTTCTGTTACTTCTCTGTTTAATTCTCTTGGGACCTTTATAGTCTAAATGAAGTCTTTAAATAGTACTGTTAATCACTCTACCTGCTGTTTATTGTCCATTGGGGAAGCAGGTTTCTTTACATATACAGTATTAGTAAACAACATTTTTCCATTTTTTTTGTCTTCAAAGCATGTTGTTTGCAAACATCTTCAAGTAACAGCTTAGAATTGTTCTTTTGCCTACTTTTTAGCTCCTTCACCACCTACCATAAAGAATAAAAAGATCCGAAGCTGTGAAAATGCAGCACTGGTGTGCTGGGAATCCAGAGACATTAACCCTGTTGATTCCTACACAGTTGAATTGTCCAAGCTGGCAGATGAAGAAAATGGTGATACTGTTACTGAGTGAGTTACTCTTCTATGGAGCCCATGACCTGTAGAGATGAAACCATTTCAATCGTGTGGCATCAGATAGGACTAAGAAAGGACCCATGACCTTCTGCTGAATTTACATATACAAACAATCCCTTCAGTAAAATTAGCTGTAAAATCTTAATCAAAAATTACTATATGAGAATTATGGGTATGGGAAAAGGGCAAAAGCAAATGTAAAAACCTGCAGTCTGTCACAGACACTCTCTTGCCCTGCTACTGACAGCTGTACAAGGTAAAATGTTGTTGATTGGTTACAAGACAAGTTGAAGTGTAATGTCTTCTTTGTTGCTCAGAAAAACAATTTCAAAGGCCTACCTTTGTTTTCTACCCTATCATTTTCCATGGATTTGTTTCCTGTAGATCTATTGTTGGGATCCCTAACTGTGAAGTTCTAATTCACCTCCAGCCAACACAAAAGTATCACATCTCTGTCAGAGCCCAAAACCTGGGTGGCTGCAGTGAAAGAAGTGAACCCGTCCTGATACACACCACAGGTACTGTACAGCTTGGAACAACTCCAGCAGCCTACTGTGGCATCTATTGTCTTAACAGAAAGATTCCTGATGGTTCAATGGCCTCTGGACCAGGTCCTGTTCTCTTACATCTAATTACACACCTTGTAATCAACTTCTTGTAACTATAATTGCATTGCTTTAGCTCTGTAATTTATATTATTGCTGTCTGGTACATTTGGTACTTGAAAGTTACTAATTTCTAAACATTTTAAAAGACAGTGTCAGCTGAATGCCCACGTATTGCCAGCCTAAGTACTGACACACCAATGAGGAAAGTTGTAGTGTGATTTTACTTCAGAGATTACCATGTAATGAAGCTGCTGCTGGAAATTATGGCTGAGACAGCAGTTTCTAGAGCCATTTAGCAGACATCAGTGCTCACCTTCATCACTGCTGCAATGACACTGCAACTTCCCTGCTCATCTCAAATCTCCCACGCCACTCACACCTTACCTGTGTCCCTTCTGCCCTTACCTTCTGTGAGACATTTGGAAATTGTATTTATTCAGCAAGATGACCACACGAGGTTATGTTTCAGTAAAAAACCTGTCTGCCACACAGCAGTGACACCACAGAAAAGAAATGCTCATCCTTAAATCTCTGGAAAAGAAGACTGTCATTGTGTTACCATCATTTGTGTGTATTCCAACTGCTTAAATCAAACTCAATATTTGAAATTGCCCATTCTGTTTGCACAGCATGTGTTTGTTTTCAGCAGCACATGCCTGTAATTGCCCTGTCATTGTTTGTATTGTATTTGCAATGAAGTAACTTGCAGTTTGATTATAATGATTTCATTTGGGATTACCATGGGGAGATTAATCTTCTCAGAGTCTATATTATGCAAACAGCTGATGCAAATTGATCTGTTGGCTGCAAGGACCCACCTCCAACACTGTGAATGGCCTTTGATCCTTTCTGGGGTGGATAAACAAGCACCAACTACAAACAGCAGCTGTGCCAGTCGTGGCTGCTCCTCAGGCCCCAGTGTGTCCAACCTGCCCTGTGAAGTCTCCACAGGAAGAAAGGCAGAAGCACTTTTATCCTGGGCTGGACTTACCTCTCTGAGGGCTGGTCTGACAAGGGAGGTGCTGAAGCATGAGGGATCCCTTCTCTTCAAACTGTGCCCAGCATTTATGTGGATGAGTGAGGCCGTGGAGAGTCCTTTAAGCCCCCTTTCTCATTTCAGTGATTAAAAATAGATTACTTGAAACAAGACAGTCCATTGCAGGGAGGACCCCTCATCTCTGAATAGCTAATTCCGGCACAACGTCTGCAGCTTTGAGCCCTGGTAGGGGTCAAAACCAGGTTAAGTCCCCTGCTTTTCACAAGCATGAAACTAAACAGTGTTAAGCTGTAAAACAGTCAATTATTAGAAAAACTTTAAAAATATGATCTTGTCCTCTCAATGTCAGCCACAGATTCTTTCTAGAGCATTGGTGAATCTTTTTGTGGATGCCAACAACATTTCATCACACCCTGGCTGCAATTCCAATGTTATAAGGAGTTACTGGAGTTATCCTCAGGCATTTTCTCTTGCAGGCACCTGCTTCTACCTTAATGAGGACACAGCCCATCCTCTACTGGCAATTCTAGATGATGGATTTACCATTTCGTGTGATGAACTGGAAAACCCAGAGTGTGATCTGCCTGTCTATGATAACAGCTTTACAAGGTATTCAGGGACATTTCAGTTTCTTTGGTTCTTTGAACAGGTGCCAGAAAATGTCTAATGGGGCTTTCAGCAGCTCTGATTAATTTTTTGAGTTGAAATCTCTCTCTCCAGCTGCTCTTTGGAACTTGGAAATTAATGCAAGTTCTTAACTAGGATTACAGATGCAGCAGCCACAATTATGTACAAGCCTACTTACATGTCTGGCAAACTGAGCTAAATTTGAACAGGTATTTAGGTGCTATAGCAAATACTAAGGAAAGGAGAGGGATCTGAAAACTTACCTCTTGCTGAAAGATATAACTGATACTATTTAGACCAACAGGTATTACTTTCAAAAAAGAATTAGGCCCTTTGCCATTGAAGTGAGAGACGAAGCTTGCCAAAATGAATATTTCCAGTCAAAACCACAGAAACACCATATAACCAGAACAGGCATCTGCAGATGCAGGATAATACAAGTCTACAATTTATTCCCTCCATGGAAATGCAGTGCTACTAGAGAGCTCCGTAGAAAAGAGCTGGGAGACTGGTGGTCCCTTTCAGTAAAGCCATCATGGTAATCTTAAATGGGATTTCATCCCACTTCTATGGGATGCTTTTATGTTTCACACAAACAGCCAGAGCTGGCACTCATCTCATTCAAAGGCTGAGGTTTTGGTACCACTATAAACTTTTGCAAATCTCCTTCAAACCAAGATACTGAAAAAAACAAAAAAGAAAGCTCCCAAGGAAATCACATGGCAAACTCTTCTTTCAACTCTTCATTCTGAAGTTTGTGTGGTCTCCTAAGTTTGTGTGCCTGATGTATTTCCTAACTGCTTCTTCAGCACAGCTCAGGTTTGCCTTGGTGGCTTTGCAGCTCTCCTTACTATAGTCATGTTTTGTTCACAGATGTTTACCCATCCATTTTGCATCATTCCTTTTCCTTCTCAAGCTGTAGCAACACAGCCCCTCTGAGTTCTGATTTCAGCAGCTGTTAACTTGTTCCCAGGACAGTGACATGCACTTGCAATTAACTGTACACTTGCTCTAAGCAAGTGCAGCAGCAGAGGCAGAGTACAGCTATTGTGCTGTGCATGCCCATCCTCACATAATAGGCCCTCCAAAGCATGAGTGCAGCTCTCTCTCAGCATTGCCTAGAAGAGCTCTGCCAGCAACGTCCTTTTCCTTTGTAGCTTACTTTAGACACTACTACAGAAACATAAAAGTTGTGTGTGTTTGAAACCTGCTGTCCCCCTTGACAATGACAGCTAATACAGCACGTACTTTTCCTGAGAAAAAGCTGAGTGTAAGCTTATAGGACTCATGTTGCTCTCCTAAGAGTGTTTCAGAAGCATTTGGAGTGGGTTATTTTGCCCAATTTTCTTGCTTTAGAACCTGTGTTTTTGCAGACTTGCAGCTTCAAAGCACCGAGTTCCTTTGACTCCAAGGCTGTGCCAGTAAATCAAGCTGAAGGGTCTCTCTGTAATGCATTTTCTTTGTCTCTACCACACAACTTTCAAAAGAGTTATTTTCTGCATGGTTCCTATCATACATTTCATGCCCCAGGTACCCAGCATATTACAAGTTCTCCTACCGTGTTCAATTCTTCCTAATCTCTCCAAACACAGTGTAGACAGGTTCCCTCCTCCCCAGCTGCTCCAGGAACTTCATGCTGTTACAGTGCTCAGTTCCTAATGGTGAGTGATGTTCAAAACCCTGGGCTTTCTGGAAAGAAAATGCAAAATCTGTAGATTTTTTTCCCCCTGCTATGCTGGGGTTCACCAGAGCACTCTCTTTTCTAACAAGCATTAACTTTCCCAGAATACCCAGGCACTATGGGATGCTGTTCTCCATCTTCCTGGAAGTGCCCAGGGCACACATTTATACAAAGCTACCCAAAAGTAAAAACAGGGCAGGTGTCACAAAGAAACCTGCAGGCTGGGTGTCAGCTCCTCAGCGTGGGGATTTCACTGGAGTCAAAAATCCACACTGCACTGCTAAGGAGGCAACAGAATTGGCTTTTGTTTATTGCTATGTAATGTCCAAGTACATGCATACCTGAACATATCTAAACACTGTAAAGAGCATTATAGAGGCCCTGCCAAAACACATATTCCTGTCTCCCACAGATGTATTGCGATCCTGGGCAGTCTGATCCCATTTCCAGGAAAGCACTACTGGGAGGTGGAAGTTGAGGAAGATACAGAGTACAGAACTGGTGTGGCTTTTGAGAACACCCCGAGACATGGTCACCTGGGGGCAAACAACTCATCCTGGTGCATGAGGCACATCATCACACCCTCAAGGTAAGGGCTGTGGAGGCTGCAGGTCTCCAGCAGGAACAACTCATACCCCTGCAGGCAGGGCAGCAGAGAAGCCAGAGATTTTGTATCAGCTCAGACCAGGCACCAGGACCTCTGACATCCCACTGCTGTTACTGTAAACTGATGTTGGAAGGATACTGCTTAAGCAAATCCTCCTGCTTTAATTTGAGTGTTTCAGAAGCATTTGCCATGGGTTATTTTGCCCAACTTCCTTGCTTCAGAACTTTTTGCAGATTTGTATCTTAAAGCACCCAGTTCTGTTGACTCAGAGGGTGCCAGTGAATCAAGCTGAAGGGTCACTGTGGTACATTGTCTCATTGAAATGAAACATTGTCACACTGAAACAAGAAATTGCAGGAACAAATCAGAGTAAAATCAGAGTTGCAGAATTTAGCTGTAAAGGTTACCAAAACCTCAGTGGGAAAACAGAGAGTAATAGATCTGTGTAATCCAGAAACTACATATCTGGCTAAACCAACCCAACTGGTTTTGATCTCTGTCCTACCTATGGAAGGATGTCACACCTGCCTGCAGAAATGCCCCTTGCCTCAGCTGCACTGCTAGTTCTCCCCTGGACACTGGTACATTAACATCACTGCCTTTGCCTCTCATGAGCAGCCTGGCCACCTGAGTGCACAAAGTCCTTCCCTTTGAGAGCAGCCAGGGTGCCTTCAGCTCTATTGTTTTTCTCACCTGCAGGCACAAGTATGAATTCCTGCACAGTGGGATGACACCTGACATCAGAATTACTATTCCCCCCAGAAGGATTGGCATCCTGCTGGACTACGAGAACTGCAGACTGTCATTTTTCAATGCAGATATTGCCCAGCACCTTCACACATTCAACTCACACTTCCAGCACTATGTCCACCCCTGCTTTGCACTGGAAACACCTGGTATCTTAAGGATACATACTGGAATTACAACACCCCCGTGGACTGCCCTGCCATAGCCTGTGTTCTGCAGCTACCACACCTATGTGTAACCTGCCCTGAGCAATTCCCTCTTTCAGCATTAACTGCTCCATCACACTCCCTGTAAACCAGCTGTTTCCCCCTAGTAAGAGCAAAGTGACCCTGACCCAAACCAGCTGCCAAGCCTGCCCTTAAGAGTTTACATCTTCTTGGGAAGGATCTTAGCAAAAAGCCACTGTGGTCATAAGATCCATCAGCATCTCAGAATTCTCATTAGAAATGGATACCATCCTTCTCAGAGGTGATGCTGTCATCACACAGCAGTGGCAGCTGGATCACAGGTTCCCCCAACATCCACCTGAAGCCTAGGGAACTCCTCAGTTCCAAAGCAATTATTAATTCTACTCCTGAGTCTACTCATGAGCTAAAAACTCAAAGAAAAACAAAAATAGCAAAAGGCATAATCACTGTACAGCTGCTGGAGCTGAAAACACTCCAGCCATGAAGCTGATCTCCCAGTCAAGTGTTCTTGTGGCTACAAGAAGTCTGTGACACAAGATAATCAAATACACCTCCCCTGTGTGTGAACTGTTAGTACCTACATACCCAGTGAAGCTTTCTGGAATACCCAAGCCTGCACTCCAGTCTCAAATACAAGCCATTTTTACAGAATGTTTCTCATTCACTCAGCCAGGGAAAAAAAGACAGGCTTTTTGCAGTGCTTAATTGTCCTTATAGAAAAACCTAAAGCAACATTTTTAGCTGCTTCTTTTTAGCTATGCTCACACTCAAAGATCTGTCCTCCCCCTCAGCACTGAAGAATTCCACTCCAATGCTGTGGCCTTGAAGCTTTGCCTGTCCAGTGAGGCTGGAAGGACTCTGGCCCAGCACACAGCTGAGACATCCTTGTTTGGGTTTCATTTCCAGACACCAATCAAGACAGGCCCTGCCTGTCAAGCAGGCTTAGCCAGCTCTGAACAGCCTCATCCATGTATGTCAAAACTACCTGAACTCAATCAAGAGTCATTAACAGAGAAACTTCTCCACAGATTTATTGCACATTCATTACAAAAATCATTGGTTCAAGCTTCCATTCTAGGGAATCGCCAGAAACAAGCACTGGCCTCTACAATATTCAGGGTCTCTACAAATAAATGCCACTGGCAAAACTAAGGAGATTTTACATAGAACTATGTGTCAAAAGCTTGTCTGTTCTTTCTCAAATAGCTTTAAAAATTTAGTCTTGCCAAAACAGGCCTTTAGAAACCACAAAACAGGAGTTAAGTATGTTGCTACCGCAGTGATTAGTACCATCTGCTCTTGGATATCTGTTTTAAAAGCCTCAGAAGATGGGTTTAGCAACACTATACCAGCACAGCATCATTTCTTAATCTACCACGAATTAAGGTATTTTCAGGGCAGAAAAAGTTGTAATGGTCACTTTGTCAGACCTGCTGTAAGGAGGCCAGGGATGTTCAGTTGCTTTGTCTGCCAGTGAGCAGAGCAGTTTGTGGCCATGTGTGCCCTGCTGATGCTGGCATGGCCATCCCAGCAAACAGCAGCTCTAGGATACAGCTGCTGTGCAGGGGATTGAAGTGGTGAGAAAGCACCATTCTTTGCTTAAAAATGTACTCCTTGACTCTGGGTCCAACGTCTAACCACTGGAACATATTTTACCCCTATCAGCCAAAAACTGAAAGCCCCATTCTTTTTCTCAAGTAGGTACCTGAAAGAGTGTAACACACAGGTATCAGAGCAGAGGTATGAGGACATCTGAACCTCCAAACAGAGCCTCGAATGCACAAAGGCTGCTGGTGAACCCATGATTCCACTCCCCACCACCAGCTTTCACCTCAGGTGTTTAAACCATAGCTGTAACCTGGTAAAATACTCTCCAATTAGTGAACTGAACTGAACTGGCAAGTCCCCAGGACTTCACAACCCTCTCGCTGGATAGTACAAGGGCAAATTTTCTCAGCCAAATGTGAGGTGCTCAGACACCCTTGCAGTGGGACTCCACAGGTACCAAACAGCTCTGTTGTTTTGCTGTCAGCTTGGTGAATCTACTGGAGAATGCAGGCCAGGTGGCTGAGTGCAGAGCAGTCTGCTCAGAATGACCCCATGGTCATCACCAGGCATGGCACAGGACAGCTGAGGCAGTGACAGAACTATCTGAAAGAAAGAACAAATATGCAATAATTGGCTTCTAGATTAAAAACAGTATGGGAAATGAGTTTGTATGTTTCTGTTTAGTAAAAGCTTCACCTGTTGGCACTAGCCCAAGCTTTTCCTCCCCTAGGAACCCGAACCCCATCACTTAAATATTTATACAGCAAAGGAAACGTGACAGCATCTGTTTCTTAGAACCAGCTGTTGCTCTGAACAATGTCTATATAAATCTTTTACAAGAAGGCCACCACTTCCACTGCAGAGGTCTACTAAGCTGTAAGTTCACACCAATCCTGCATGTCCCTGTATTCAGTTTATTCACCAGGTGTATCAGTTTATCGGAACTCTGGGTATAGCACCCAACTTGGAGAACCGTGTTGAGCTGTTGACCTGAGATCTATTTCTCTGCATTGAAAGGTATCTCAGATGAGGCAACACCAGTTCTTACCTCTGGCCTGTATGCAGGAGCCCTGGCTGAAGTACATCATGTGGCAGGGCAACAGTCAGTAAAAAATGAGTTGTCCTTGTCTCTAACATTATGTGCTGCAAGCTGCATTTCTCCTGGTACCTGTTGTGTCTTTTTCTTCCTGTTCCTTTTCCTTACGGGCATTTACAGGCACACAGCAAAATCCATCCTCTGCAAAGGACAGAAGCTCATGCCTAAAGCTCTGGTTTTGGCCAGCTGAAGCCCACAGGCAGTCCTCATGTGCAGCAGTGATCCATGCATCCCTGCACGACTTGCAGCATCAGGAACCACCAAAGGAGAGGACACCCCCAACCATGCCTCCCCCAGCAGCTAACTGGGGACTTTGCCAGGGCTGCCCAAACCCCTTCACGGTGGGCCAGAAGGATCCCTTTTTCCAATTCCCTGTGATTTCAAATTCACGTTGTTGCCACTGGAGGGCATCACTTGAAGCCCTTTCAGAAGGCCACACTGGTCTCACACAGGTTTCTGAGGCTGCAAACAGTTTTCAAACTGGTTACCGTAGTCCAGGGCATGTCCAGTGTCCCTCCTCACACACTGCTGGAGCCGGGAACAAAGGGCCTGCGAGCAGTTACACAGGTGAGACATGTCAAAACACAAATACAAGAGACAACACAATAGTCCTGAAATACAGTTTAATGTAGATTTAAAACAAACACACCCAACCTTTTACTACAGAAACACAGGACTTTTAACTTGCTCTCTCTCGCTGCCATTAAAACATTGTAGGTAGATCAAGTAGGTCCTGACTTTTATCTCACAGGCAGGCCTTGTTCTTCCCCCATTTAATTTAGGAGGATAGTATCAGTGGAGTCAATATAGTGACACTGGCTCCACTTTCTTAGTCCTCCAGATGAATCTCCACAAGAAACTCCTTAAAAGTCTCAGAACAGACTGAGCCCTCCTAAAGTAGATAGCAGAGCCTAACCACTAAGCCAGGAAGGCAATTACCTATTCCTGTTTTCAAACTCAGTTGAATCTTTTTACTGCCCACCTCTGTTTCCCGACAGTAACCAATATCACTCATTAGCAGCACACAGCAAAGCAACCAGGGGCCATGCAAAGGCGAGGCTTTGCTTCCTGTTCAGACTCGACTGCAGTCCTGGGCCAGTCCAAAACACAACACCGCCTTTTTACTGAATTTTCTCTCCATCGCGTTTATGGTGGTGTGCTCAGTTGCCAATATATACTGGGACTCAGCTGTCCTAGCCCACCCTAATTAAACCTTTTCCAAACAGGCTTATCTTTTAGCTTTACTTGCTCTGATGGAAAGCGATACTGAGACCTAAACTGCTTCACAAAATGGCTGTAAGAGGCTGTGCCCTCCGCCAAAAGGGTGTTCATCCCACAGCTGGAGCTAAATAAAATCCAGATGCAAAGCAGTGGCTTAAACAGCCTCGGAAAGGCTGCAGTAGTGGGTCCCGGACTACCTCACAAAACCAACACGCCGAGCAGCCCCTCCCGGGCGGCAGCGGGCCCGGCGGGCAGCGCTTACCTGGGCCCCGGGCGCAAGGCTGCGGGCGGGAGCGCCTCTTCACGGGCCCCGCGCCGGCGATGGCCGCGGGGCTC
>VZSE01006121.1:884012-1010961 GCA_013398275.1 Promerops cafer | reverse complement strand
CGCACGGGAGCTGCTCCGGCCGCACGGCGACGGGGCCTTTCCGTGTGCGAGCGAGCGCGGGAGGCCGTGCCCGAGCTCCGCCGCTCTCCCGCTGCCGCCCGCCCGCCCCCGGGCACCTCAGCCCGCCGCGGGAGGAGAAGGGCCGGGGTCCCGCCGCCATGAGCTCCCCCACCTCCCCTCGTGGGGCCGCCATTTCCCGCGGCGGGCAGAGCTCGGTCCGGTGCGCCCTGGCAGAGGGCGGGGAGAGGGCGGGCGCTGCCTGCCTGCCTTCCGGCCTTCCTTCCTTCCTTCCCTCCCTGAGCCGGGACAGCGCCTCGGACGGGGACAGACTGCTCGAGGTTCCCCCGGGGTGACAGCTCTGTTCCCGCAGCTCTGGCCTCACTAACAGCCCTTTCCCGAGACTTTATGGGACCAAGCCGAGCTCACCACGCTCAGCACCCACTTGAACCCTACCTGCCCTCGGCTGGGCCACGGAGCGGCTTCCCCAGTGATGGCTCCATCCACACGCAGCTGAATTGTTGCCTCCAGCAGCCACCATCCTGTGCAGCAGCTGCTGTGCTTGTCCATCTCCATTCCTTCCCATAACATGGGCTTGATCCTGCAGACTGAAGCACGAGAATAACACCTGCTGCTAGGACAGCCCTGGCAAGGCTGAGGGAGAGCCACCAGCTCCCAGCAGCTCCTGGGTATCCACCGGACAAAGCTGCTATTTCTCACCCCTGAGATGGGTGTTCCACCGCTCCCCAACCACCTGCACGGGCGCCCTCATCCAGGCTGGGCTGGGCCAAAAGTAGCAAGTTAAATCCCTTGCCTTGGAGGTATTTTGCAGCCAGCTGAATACACTCAACTTTTCTCTCAATCTCTAAACAAAATTCCTTTACATTCCCTCTCTGATATTGGAAAGTGAATCATCAGGTGATGCCTGGGGCCACCCCAACACCTCCTGCCTTGTGCCCCTGTGCTGAGGTGAAAGCTGCAGCCAGGCTGCTTTAATAGAACTAAGTATTGTGCCTGCCCAGTGAGAGTCAGATATATTTCATGGTCTGTGTAATAAAATGCTCGATGGAGTAAACCTTTTGCCTCTCATACATGGAAGCATGTAGTTTACAATGAGCCCAAAATTTCTGAGTATGCCCAAACAGATGGCTTATATTCACGTACAGGAAAAGACACTTAAGAATCAGTCTGACTTCCTCACAGCCTGTCCAACAGAAAAAAAAGCTTTTGTTTCTGGTGGAGAATTTCAAATTCAGCATCATCATTGTTACAACCTGTTCTTCTTGCTTTGCATTTCTCTGTGCACTAACCTTAGAGTTCATATCTGGCTCTTAAAAGAGTTAAACGAAAAGGTCAAAGGATAGACAAAAATACAAACACCTATATAAATAGCTGTTTGGATTAGAAATGGATGGTGGTTTTGTTTTGTTTGTTTTGGGGGTTTTTTGTTGTTTGGGTTTTTGTGTGTGTGTATGTTTTTGGGGTTTTTTTGTTTTGGTTTCGTTTTGCTGCAAATGTCATGAGGCAGGTTATGAACAGAGCTAAGCCAATGGAAGTAAGTATAACTTCACCAAATTCAATGCATTGGGAAGGACTTTTACTTGTAAATCCCAAAGTGGGACTGGTAGGCAGATGGAAGAAATAAAACCCCAAATCCAAAGTCTCTTTTTTCAGACCACCTTCTACAAACACGATTGACGCTTGTAACAACAAAAGCAACACAAATATTACTTTGTTAATACCTACTGAGCAAGACTTAAACATGTCACTGATATTTACTTAACAAACATTGTTACGTATGTACTCTGCTGCGCTTCAAAGAACACTTGTTTATTTAAAACAAGGCTTTGGGTTGTTGTTTTGTTGTTGCTGTTGGGCTTTCTGTGTGGTTTTTGGTTGGTGTTTTGGCTTTTTTTGTGTTCCTGGCATGATAGAGCAGCTAAAACTTTGTGCTTTCTGACCTTGCCTTGTCAGAGATCTGTCATAACAGGGGACAGCACATTGGCACGGAGTCTGCCAGCATGGATTTTGAGGGGCTGGGAGAGGCTGCTCGCTTTTAGGGCTTCATTGTCAGGTGAGCAGTACTTCACTCTGCTCTCACAGTGTCCTAAAAAGTGTCTGTATGCCAGCAGTTGGAGTCTCTCTCCCTCGTTAACCCGAAAGCCTGTCTGACGTTACGCGCGCCGCGCCCGGCGCAGTCCCAGAGGGGTGGCTGCGCGTCTCGGCGCTTCCGGAGCGCTCACGTCCCCGCTGCATCCTTGCAGTCTGCCTTGCTTACCGCAAGCAGAGTCTGAAACGGCCGCACCAGCCAGCGTGGGGACACTGCTGGGACTCCGTGCCCGCCGACGGCGTTCGGCTCTCCCGGGAGTCTCGCCAAGCTCAGCACGCAGTGGGGTGGGAGGACGGAGCTCTGACCAGTATCTCTGAAAAACACCGGAGACAATCCCTTATGAAAGCACCTGCTTTCTACATTTCTCTTCCCATTTTTTGGCAGTCAGCAGGATCCTCGCCAGAGCCCTCAGCAGCAGCCAGCCAGCCCCAGGACTAGGCCAGGGCTTGCCTTGGCATGGATGCCCACAAGCCCCTGTGCTTCCCTGCAGCTCGTTTCACCCACCTGTGAAAGGGCTCTGTGGGTCTGCTTGTAAAGCTTAGGGATCTGTAAAGGAAAAAATTCGTTTTCTGTGTACAATGATATTAAAAGCAAAGTAACTTTTTTTTTTTAGGCAAAAAGTGACAGTTCTTCCTGGAGGTAAAAGGCAATATTCCTCACACATTTTACACTGCAAATACAAAGAAAATCTGACCAAACATATTCCATTTCATCTGTAGGCTGAAGACAAAGCCATACCTCCCCCCTCGAGCTGGGGAGCTGTGGGATCACCAGGTTGACGTCATTGTCCTTGGTGATAAAACATGCTGCATGCTGAACTTGGCACTCAGCATGCTCAGGTTGAGCTAAGAGCTAATGTAATGAACTCTGGGGAAGGATTTACATCAAATACCACTCTGGAATATTAAATACAGACAGGACCAACTTCTCACTTGAATAATTACACACTTGCTGAATTCATTCTTTTGTTTCAAAGACAGGAATCACCTTTCTCACTTCCTCTTGAAAATTGTATGCATTGGTGCACTATTTCACTACCCATGTAATAAAAGGATGAAGTAATTTCTGTTAATTGCCATGGGCTGAACTAAGATGAGTTTCAGCTCTAGCAATGACTCTTGCCACTCGATGGGGGGAGCAAGCAAACCAAGAAAAGGCAGATTCAAATTTCAGCAAGTGTCCCCAGCTGCTTGTGCTTGCTAACATAACCTCAAAGGCAGAGTTGCCTGGGAACACTCCTGAACTTCACTTTGCATGTAGGAGTACAGTACCAAAGACCTTGCACACATATTCCCACTGCCCCAGCAGCCCTGCAGTGCTCACAAGCTATTTCAGTTAACTGTGTTTGTATTCTCCTTCTGCCTGTGGATACTAATGTAAGGCTTTCAGCCATTATAAGATATTTCTCCAGGCTCACTTTGAGTCAGAAAGAAAAAGATTTTCTTGTGGTAAAAGCTGTAGTAAGCAGCAAGAGTCAGTTTGAAAGGCAGGGTTTAGTCCCAACGTTATGGCTGTGTGTTTGAGGGAGATGTTCAGGCAGTGGAAGTAAAAGCAAAGACTCCTAGCAAATGAGCTAAGGAGAAAAATAGAAGCAGAGAAGCTGGAGGAGAGGGGAAAAAGCAGAACATGAGAAGACCAGAAGACTGTTTCCTGGCCTAACACTTACTATTAAACCACAGGCAGGGCTTGAAGATCCAGGACTTCAAAGATATTTAGAAGCCTCAAAGCTACTTTGCTTAGTGGCTCTGGGTTTCCTGGCCTTTTCTAACTCAGTTGCCTTGCTTGCTAAAGAGGCAACTGCCATTGCTTCACAGGGTTTGCAGAGCTGAGTCCACTGAGGTTTGCATAGAAGTGTTGGAGGAGAGTCTTAAAGATGTTAAACAAGTGAAAAAAAAGGAAAACATGAGACCCTTAGCCCAAGTAACATTCAAAGCAGGCACCGAGAGAAAGCATTCAGTGGAGTTAAGCCACAGCCCTTTGCCCACAGAGCCAAAGCTTCAGCAGAAACCAGCTGAGAGACCTGCACATCCCCTTTGTTCTGAACCAGCAGCACAGGCTGCACAGGGACATGGCAGCAATTTGAAAGCTTGTTTTCTGCATCTAAACATCATGTTAGGACAAACTGCACTCCATCCTGCTATCATTTAACAGCACCCCTGGGACCCCTGTACCTTGGGGGCATGATGCCACACATCAGCAGAGATTATTTGTTTTGATCTTGTAAATAGCTCTGAGACTTCATTTCAAAGCACTCCTTGCAGAGTCATGACTCAAACCCTTCTGGTCTCACTGAAGGGCACAACTGACTACTGTTTGCCTGTGCTGTTTCTCACACACAGCAAGTGATTATTAGATATCTATTATCCTTTCTTCTCTTTTATGCAGGAATGGCTTTGCCATTGCTCAATTCCTTCATGTTGAAGACACATTTTCTTAAATGTTTTATCAATGATAAAGACAAGCAGAAACACCCAGATGAAAAGGCACTGCAACAAAAACCAAGGCATTCATTCAATTTCAGGTGATTTTTTATTTATATATAGCCATTGGGTAAACTGCAGTATGAAAGCCATCTTCAGATCTGTGATAAGGTAGCTGTGCATACCACCTGTCTGGTTTTTCCTTTTGTCACAATAAGCAATTATTACTCCAAGTTTTATACAAGGGAAAAAAATACTCATCTAGGACAATTTGCTGAGAAGCCAACTTTTTTTTACCAGATCATAATAGTTCAGATTCACTTGGAAGCATCTACAGTGATACCCAGGTTTAGAAGCAGGATTACCTGATAGAAAACATGCAGCATGGAAAATGGAGCCAGTCATTCTGTCATTTAATGCTGAATTGTTGAACCTTATTAAGTTTTAAAACACAAAGCTTTATACTAAAGCCCTGGAGGTGCATAAAGCACTTCTCCTTCATCATGTCTACATTGGAATTTACTCTTGTATTAGCATTAAAGCAAGAACAAATGAAAAGTGCAGACCCTGAATAAGACTGCCAGCCTAACTGAAACTGGGAACACTTCAGTTCCCAATAACACAGTTTATTCCAGTGTTCTCCCTTCCATGGTGAAGGACCATCAGTAAAGCCATTTCTGTCCCCAGGAAGTTCCATCACTGAGTGACAGTTCAAAAAGCTGGAAAGGGTTCAGAGCACAGGGCATGTGATGTTGCTGTGTAATCTTGGAGAATAAAGGATCTGGAATGGCTGAAGCATTTGCAATGGGATCCAAAGACATCTACATCCTGGAGCAGTGAGTATCAGGTTAGAGCTATTACTGCTCCCCAGCAAGGCCCTTCATGCTGCAGGGGAACAGCCTGGAATCCCCCCACTGAACGGGCACAGCCTCACAGTGCACAGGCTTCAGAGGTGTGGCTTGGAGAGAGAAGCTCAGTGGGAAGAAAGTAAAGATCAGGCACCATGGTTCCAGATTTTAATTATAATCTGTCCTTGGCAAATTTAAATGGACAGGAGAGTGAACAAAGCTGCAGTAGCTGAAAATCAGTGTTTTATGTTAAGTGAAATTATTATACACCAATATGGACATAAATCTGGCTTACAGAGAGGGTTAATTAGCACAGTTCTACAGTCCAAGTAACGGAAATAAAGATGCAGTGTGAATTCAGTGAATAAATCATATTGATCACATCTTTTCAATTATGATGCATCAGGCATTTTTATAGCAGATCAAATTAACTGCTTTTTACCATATATTAATATAACCCAGAATATTAACTATGCTTATGAAGAAATATTTTTTCTGGGCACTTCAGTTTAATATCTGTATTGAGGATCTGGATGAGGGGATCAAGTGCACCCTCAGTCAGTTTGCAAAGCAAGTTGGATGGGAGTGTTGCTCTGCTGCAGGGTAGGAAGGCTCTGCAGAGGGACCCGGACAGGCTGGATCCATGGAATGATGCCAGTGGTATAAGGTTCAACAAGGCCAAGGGCCGGGTGCTGCCCTTGGGTCACAACAGCCCCACACAGCTTCACAGGCTGGGGCAGAGGGGCTGGGAAGGCCCAACAGAAAAGGACCCGGGGTGCTGGTCAGCAGCAGCTGAACGTGAGCCAGCGTGTGCCAGGAACGCCAATGGCACCGGGCCTGTGTCAGGAGCAGTGGGGCCAGCAGGGCCAGGGCACTGGTACGGGGCACTGGTGAGGCCACACCTCGAGTGCTGTGTCCAGTTTGGGCTTCTCAGTTCAGGACGGTCATTGAGGTGCTGGAGTGTGTCCAGAGAAGGTGAACAGAGCTGGGGAAGGGTCTGGAGCACAAGTCCTGTGAAAAGCAGCTGAGGGAGCCAGAGGTGTTCAGCCTGAAGAAAAGGAGGCTCAGGGGAGACCTTACCACTGCCTAGAACTACCTGAAAGGACACTCTAGCCAGGTGGGAGTCAGTCTCTCCTCCCAAGAAACAAGTGATATGACAAGAGGAAATGGCCTCAAGTTGCACCAGGGGAAGTTTAGATTGGATATTAGGAAAATTTTTTTTTATTTGAAGGGCTGTCAAGCACTGGAACAGGCTGCCCAGGGCAGTGCTGGAGTCACCATCCCTGAAGGGATTTAAAACATGTAGATGTGGCACTTAAGGACATGGTTTAGTGGTGGATTTGGCAGTGCCGGAGGAACGGTTGGACTCCATAATCTTAAAGGTCTTTTCCAGCCTAAGTGATTTCATGATTTTTACCTGCAGACAAGTCTCTGGGCCCACATGCTCATGCCCATCCTCATTGCAGCAGGTAAGCGGAGGAGATACTGATGGTGTGATGCAGTTTTCCTCTAATGGAGGCACAGGAGCCTGCAAGGAACAGAAGAGATTAATACCAGGTAGCAAATTACAGCTGGTTACAATAAATGCAGCATAGGGAAATACAATGTAATATTGCCAGGAAAACTGTCAGCCAACTCTCCCTCTCCTTGCATGTTCCCTGTGAAAACAAGGATACTTGTTTTATTGAGCCTTCAATGAAAATATATCTGCTCCTTCAGCATGGATTGTAGAACCTCTGGAAGACTGACCAGAGAAGCTTCTGTCCTACTACTGCCAGTGAGACAGTGGCACAGTCTGGGCACCCCTCACAGGATCTGAGCCCTCTGGCTTAGACAATATGCACAGAACAATGAACTAATTGGAATTTCCTGCCTCAACAGCATATAACTGAATTCTGAGTAGGTGAAGAGGCCACACAAGCAGGGTAAGGGCAGAAAGGCATGACACTAACAGGAACAAATGGTGGTAGCCCATCAGTCTCACTGGCTCGGAGAGGAAGGAGAAACACAGAAGCAAGTAACCCCTGGAGAGGTCATCTCTTCCTTTCTTACCTTAAGGCTGCTACTGCTGCAGTCCCTGAACTTCTCCATCATCCACCTCTCCCCAGCTTCTGCTTCTTCAGGAATGGTTCAAAATGTCTCCAAAGTCAATTGCCTCTGCAGTAAAGATAGTCAGCAACTCTTTCAGTGCCTTTGGATGCCTTTCTGTCGACTGGGAAGGCTGACAGGATACTCCTTGAATCCTTCAGTGGAGCACAGCGTGACGCTGCATGTAGCTGTGAAGAGACTTGTCCAAGGGTACACAAGGGTCTGATGGGCTTGCCAGCTACATACCACCTTTCATCACCCTTTTACCCGTTCAACCCCCTCAACTTTTCCCTTCCCCAGACAAAAAGTATCTTAGTTATTTTTAAAATAATTTCAAGTGTTTGTTAGTCTGCAAACTACAAAGTGCATATACATTTCAAATGAAACGGGTAGGACTTGACACTTCTTAAAATATACATTTTATTATTTTCTGGTAGTTGCTATGAAGGTTTCATTCAAATTGTGAAGGTACACAGCCTTTACAAACTTCTTGAGTTAAAGGTTTTTGTTGGTGGTTTTATGTTCTTTTTCTTTCATGGCAGAGGAAAATACATTGGCTATAAAATGTTGAAATTCATTAGATGCTTAGTATCACCTCTTCATATATGCTGTGGAATGCTTTGTAGAAATACTATATAAAATAAGGCAGACTTTAACAGGGAATTCAGTCATAAAATGTCATGGGAGAAAACAAAGAGTTCCAACACATTATTATTTTTGTAGCCAAGAGAAGATCAGGTGGTCCTCACTGGTTTGTGGGAGAACTACTGCAGTTCCGGTGCTCAGACAGTATACAGTTCTTGTTTATTCTACTATTCTCAAGTGAGACCTTTTTAATAAAACTTATTTTAATTAACATAAATCAGACAATATTTAAACATACACATCTATCCTTACAGTGCAATAAAAATGTATCATTGTATAGTATTTTGTATTTGCATTATGAAAATAAAAGGTCTGTACATCAATTAAATGTATATTAATGAGTATGAATCATGTAAATTTATAATGCATCTAAAGTTGGCTTTGGCTTTTAAGTATTTATAAATTCATAGAAAATATTGAACATCTAACAAAATAAATAAAACATAACATTTTAATCATAGATGCTAACGATCAACCTCAAAAATTCTTGTGTTATTTTTTACATTTGCTACTAAATTTCTTAAGGAGAACTCACTTTCAGTAGTGCTCAGAAGTGAATGATTGCACCGTCTGTGATGTGAAAAAAATACAGTACATCTATTTTTCATAGATCAAAATTTCTTTCATAGACAGTTGCATTTTAAATGTCTGATTGTCCTACATAACTGTCTTAAGTGCTTATAAAAAGCATGTAGCTTTCTCATAAAAGCTGTGAGTCTCTATTAATAGATAAACTTCTAGTGAATGTCCTTTTTATGAGGATTCTCTTCAAGGTCTTCCAGCTTCACGTGCTGGTATGAAGATATCGCAGAAGTACGTTCATAATAAACCCTCTTCAGTACAAGTACTGCAGCAATCCAGTGTAATTCCACTTGGTGGGCTTACTTCATCTGAGTCCACACATGGTACTTTGTGGAAGTCAACTGCTAACCGCGTGCTCTCTTGAACGTGAAAGTTCCCCAAGTGCGTGGGCTAGCTTTACTGTAATACTGAAGAGACCAAAACAAATCTGAATTCACACAGATTAAAGTGAGCTTGAATAAATATGCATCTGGCTAGTGAATGACACACCATGGTCTAACTGCTATTCTGGTGGTGGTCGAAGGACTCGCAGGTTCCTTCCATCCAGTCCTTTCCAGTATTTAATGTTATTATTCAGATGTTCCATCAGATTTGGCAGGTCTGCAAATGCTAGGGAAGAAAGGGCAGAGAGTACTGAGTTTGCAGAACTGAAACAGTCACAGATTCTGTCTGCTTAAATATCACTTGAAATGTCTGGGCAACTGTGTTAAGTAGAAAAGCTTAAACCTGTCATACTGATGCTTGAAATAGTTTTGGCTGTACAGTTCTCAGCACTCGTGTAGCACTCGAGCCACTGAGAACTGTTCTGTAAATCTACTTAATACTGGTATTGCAACTCCCAGCAAAGGAACACAGTTTTCCAGGAGGGGCATAGCTAATTATGGTTGTAATTATCCTGCCCCATCAAACCTCAGTCACATGTCATGATCTGGCATTCAGGAGAGTCACATTTCTGACCACTTTTACCACGGAGGCACCACTTGGAAGGAAACAGCTGCTCCCCCAAGCAGTTTCCAGACTGTAGAAATTTGCCTTGAAGAATAACCAATATTAACATGGACAAAATGACCATGCTCAAAGAGCTATCAAAGAGAGTGTGTTCTCTTCTCTGTTTACAGAAAAGCAAGTTTAAAAAGTTAAAGATTGCCTGAATCTAGTATATTAAAGACAAGCCATGAGAATTGCTTGTAGCCATACTTATAAGCAATAATGAAGTTATTAATCTTACTTGAACTGCAGCAATCTTCCCTTTTCTATCCCTTTACTTAGGAGCCATAAAAAAGAAATTTTGTATCACAGCAGTTTCAAATGTTCACAAAATGTTCACATCAGGAAAGAGCACAGTTTTGCTTACCATCCCAGGCATCAAACATATCAATAATGAAGTAATCAATGAATGATAATTGGGATTTGGGGATGCTGCAAGTATTTCTGTCAAAAACTGGCATCACAACAGGTAAACCTTGCCTCCTTTCTTCATCAGTCTGCAAAAAACATTAGTGATTATTCATCGAAGACACATTCTGTTAATGGGCTTCTTTTAGCAGCAGATTGTTTGGCACTGACTAGAGCAGGCATCTGCTAAATCAGAGGAGGAACCTGAACAAATCTGAAGCAGCAGCAACTTAAGCTGCTTTAGTTGTTCAGTTTCAGCAAAACAGCAGACAAATAGTGCCTTCCAGTGTTTCCCAAAAAGGGATATATTTACCTTCTGTATCTGCACACAAGCTGACCCTAAGTAACTTCACACATTACCAGGTTATGACTGGGTTTTTTTATGACCTAAGAGCTGCTCAATCATTTTCAATCTCTGATGGAAGCAGTGATCTGTCCCCCTCATACATGGCAAAGTACCTTTTTTACTCCCTTGCCTCTTGGCGTGCCAAGTTCCAACTGCAGTGTTTGGTCTATCATCGGTAAGGATGACTGCCCTCTCCTTTTCCACATCTTCCTAAAACCTTTCCTCAGCACAGTGTGCCAAGGGCTTACAACATTTCTTGGAGTGAGTGCTGCTCCCATCCCAACACTAGAACCTGATGATCCTGTTCCCAAGGCAAAGCCAGCATGTAGGTACAGAAGGCACCCTTGCTCTGTCTTATGTTATGGGAGTACATTTGCAGATAAGGCTCAAAAAGCCCAGTTCCAAACTGAACAACTTGAAAGCTTAAATTTTTCAGAAACTGCACAATAGAAATGGCCAACCTTCATCTCTCTGAAGGCATCTAGTTGTGTAGCAGCATGAGTAATACCCATCATTTAAAATAAAAAGGTTATTATTTTTCACATTACATAATGCAGCCTGACATATTCTGTGACACTGGCACCCTTCTCCTCCCTTTCAAAGAAATGCTCCCCTGCAGTTTCAGGAGCCTGTTTCAGCTGCCTTACCTGTGCAAAGTACTCCTCAGAGATGCGCCCGGCCCATTCTATACACTGTTCTCTGGGCCTGCATGGGTTGGAAATGTCAGCACACTTTATCAACATGCGTTTGATAAGGATACGGTTTTCAGGAGACCTGAGAACAGTTTTGATTGACTCTCCATCACCATTATTCTGTAACATTTAAGAATTAAAAACAATCCATTAGCAAGGTCTCCATGCACTAACTGAAAAGCTTTTGTGCTGTGGGAATGCTTTCAGCACATGCTACAGGGATCAGTCCTGCTACCAGATTTGATGTCTAACTGAATTTGTAAGTGGATTATGAAAGTTAGCCACAGCTCTGAGCTAGCACTGAACTCCAGTTTCTGGATTCAGTCACTGTCTCTGTGACAGATCTCTTGGGCATCTTTGGGCAAGCCATCTAATCCCTCTATTCCTTATCTGCCTTCTCAAAAGTGTGGAGAGGATTGATTCATCACGACACACATAGTGATGAGGACCATGTAGGCAGAAAAATGTAACTGTGCTGAAACCCAAGGATTAATGGCCTTGCGCATTAAGAGTGGAAAAGTTGGTTTGAAAAGAGGGACTGACCCGAGATGCAGAGTCACCCTTGGCACACAAACCCCATCAGTGTATCAATCATTCTGACAGCACTGCTACTACTCAGAGCCAGATCTCACGCTGCCTCCCGGGCATGTTCCTCATTCCCTTCCCACGTTGCTGGACTCTTTAGGGATGGACAGGTACAGGAGTTTACGATGCTGTCTACTCGCAACAGAAACTCTTTGAAGCAAGGAACATACAAGACTTCTCTGGCACCTAACAAGGTCTTGCTCTACAGTCAGAGCAGGAAAGAAGTAACGAACAATAATAATAATGTGCTATCAGTTCCTGCAGTGTTTTGTACAAAGAGGGGGATACAAAGCAGCAGAAACATTCTGACCTTTTATTAGGTCAGAATAACCATGACATTTTTCAGAAGAAAATTCTTGTGGGGAAGAAAGTTCTTCCTAAAGGAAGAATCTGACAGTAATAAAAAAATTATTTAGTACTATAGAAATGGCTCAGAAATAACAGCTCCACAGTTCTCACCAAAATGAGATGCCCAAACCAATTATTTTCTCTCATTTTTAGGTATGTGGAAGGAAAACAGAAGAAACAAAGGGAGATGTACACACCTCCAAATGCATGGAGAAATTATATATGAGAAAGCCAACATAAAGTGATGGAAGCTTCAGAAACACAAGCATGGAAATTAGGTATGGAAAATTTGAGATTGTTCAGTAACGGATAGTAGAGAATATCCTAGTAGGTAAACCACAAGGGATCAAGAAAGGATGTCCACCTCTGAGATCTGTTCAAACCAAAGGCACAGTTCTGATAGCTGGATGCAGATGTCTTGGGAATAAAATGTGTTAACTGTGCTTAGTCCCAGCATCCTGCTCAGAGTGCAGAGGTGTCTCTGCATGTCAGATGTTGGCTTCCTGTCATAGCTTAGGTGACATCATGAAGGGAAATGGGAGGATAAAGAATGCTGGAGCTGGAAAGGGTTTTTTTCTGTTTATGAAACAAAAGTAGAAAGGAAACAAACAGAGCAGCTTCTCAGCATGGTTCTTTGAACAAATTTGTATGAAAATAATAACTTAAAAAAAAAAAAAGTGGAACTGTCCCATTTGGAACAGGCAGTTGGCAGCTCGGCCTGCAAACTGAGTCACCACCATGACTGGAAAGCAGGCCAGAAAACACACACTGCTGCTGCAGCCAGAGGGTCAACAGACTTGAAAGAGGGGCTGACAGCGTTGTTCTGCTCAGCATAATAAATAATTTGCTTTACCCACTCACACATTACAGGCCTTTTAATAAGAACTTGCCAAACTGAAACTCCCAGCCAAAAGAAGGGAAACATTTTGCTTCTTGTTTTCAATAGAAATTATATATTCTTTGTCTTTCTTCCCATCCTTGGGCACAATTTGCTGTGAATCACAAATGCCTTGTGGGGCAGATAATTTCCCTGCAGTCTCTGGGGCTTAAGGGTAGAACTAAGCTTTTGTTTCTAAGCATTTTTCTGTCCCTGTTTGTGTTTTTGCTCTCTGATTTGTACAGGTCCAAGCCCTGTTGTCCAGCAGCACCAGCTGTTCAGCTCTATGTAATAGGCCAGAAGAGTTTGGCTCTTTGGATGGATGCTGCTGCTCAAACAACTGCTGCGTCCCAACCCTTGGGGCTGGGAGGAGGGGCTCTGCACACCAAGCCAGGCCAGTGCAGAGACCTTCAGCAGGACCAGGAGCACTACAGAGTTACACACTCCACAGGGCCAATGCAGTGCACTACACCCAGCAGCAGCAGCTCCCTTGTCCTCCTCCTGCACCAACGCTGCTATTCTCATCCAGAGAGGCTGTCCAGCTGGGAACTTAACAGCCTTTCTTCTAATTTATTTAGTACAACCAGTGTCCTACTGGGACTTCAGCTTCACATTCACAGAGTTCCCATTAGCATCGCCAGGTGCCAAGAACAAAGCTAATTCTAGCCTATACTCCTGTGGACAAATGTACAGTTCTCCAATTAAGCTCCAGTCTGCTTCTCATGGGTGAAGGAACAAGACCTGTTTCTCTCCCACTCTCAGATAATAAAAAGACTGCCTTCCCCTATTACACACAACAGTCATAAATGTGGCTTTCTAAAAAACATGGTAAGAAAATACAGAAAACCATTACGGCTCCTACATGACGTTGCCACCGATGCAAACTTTATCATAACCATTTCTGCAAGTCTTCTCTTTGCAAAAATCATTCCAACAAAATTACACACTGCTCTTACTGGCAACAAAACTGCTGGTTGAAGCTGTTATAGAAATTGGTGTGGTTTTTCAGAAAGAATTCTAAACAGGCAATTTCTTTGTGTCCATGGGGTTCCAGATGGCTATTGATTATGTCTATATGGTACATAATGTCACCATCATCTATTTTAAAGATTAAAAAAGAAAGCAGACAGAAACCCCATGAATGCTGCCAGGCAGCACTGGAGGCTGAAGGCCCTTATTCCCAGAGAATGCACCACATGCCAGCCCACAGACCTGCCCTTATGCTGCACCCCCAGCAAGTCCCCCTGGGAGGGATGTAATTCAGCCTCTGCTTTGAAGCAAACCTTGTCTCCTTTCCAGAAAGGACCAACAACAATGCCCAGTCTTGCCACTTTTTCCATGGGAGTGACTGGGTTAATCAAAATGGCATTTTTACATGAAAACATACAGCCCAGGGTCCTGGTTCCAAGTATAACATCACAGCACATATTAACAGGATCCAAGTGAGTCCCACTCACCCTCAAAATAAGTGACAACTATGTTAAGCAGAAGGGGATTCAAACCCAGAGGTGAAAAATAGATCTCCAGCCTCTCCTTCTCCACATTTCTGATAAACTTTCTTAGAACACCATGTGGGAATTTCCTACTGCCAAGGGTTCCCAGTCCCTGCCCAGGCATTTTAAGGAGGACTTGCTTACCCCATTTTCTTCTAGCGCTGCCAAGGGTTTATTAATGCTGTTGACAAACTTGTTGACATGCTCAAAGTGCTTTGTCATTTCTGTTGCTAAGACCATGTCAATAATGACTTGGCGAAGGGTTCGATACTCATTCCTGTTTAAAGAAGGAAACAATTAAGAATGCTGGCTGGGTCACAAAGGGCTGGTTGCTAAAACAAGTCTAACAAAAATGCAACAGACCATTCCTGTTTGAGAGGGGTGCTAGGGGAAGAAAGAACAGTAATAAAGGCTTGGGCAGCTGCATCTCTGTTAGATGTAGGAGTACCTTTGGTGTGTAGGGATATATGTGCTCCAGGCATGACTGGATCTCTAGGAGAAACAGTACCAGAGCTGGGCAGAAGCAGAGGCACCAGCTGCTCAGGAGGCTGCTAGGACATGCCACACCCGCATGTTCCCATGCGGACACTCAGCAGTGGCTCACTCTCCAGTCAAGTTTTCAGCAATATTTTTCTGTTGTATCTTGAGAGAACCAAGGCAGTGGTCACATCCTTGCCCTAAATGCTTCTCTGAGGCTGCAAGAGCAACAGGTCCTTCATTATCCTTCACTGCAACAGGGTATTTTATTTTTCACTGATGTTCTGTGGCTCTTTTTCTCCTTGTTCTCTACCCACCCAGCCATAGCTTGCTCTCTACATTCAGTTCAATTCTAGTCTTGCTCACATTAAGATTTACACTAAGTTCCTTAGATACAGTCTGCCTTTGTATGGACAGGAGAAACTGACAGTGAGGAATAACTCAGAAGTGTCTGCAGGAGAGACAGAAGCATTCTACTCTTTTAGAAGCAAATTTTACAAGGGCCATGGACAGTTATCCACCAGGCACTGCCCTCCTCTAGGATGCCTGTTTGCCTTATGTTACACAGAAGGAAGTGAGAGATATTAGGGGGCAGACAAGGACCCTGGGGGTTAAGCTTACCTCTCCATGTTTTTAAATATATTGCATTTGCCATCCCGGGTGGTGAGCTGGAAAGCCAGGGCAGCATGATGGCTCTCCAGCACAGCCGTGTCATTGTAGAGAATTGCAAGCTCGCTGCCAGCATTGCACAGGAAAGAATTTGTTCTTCCTGGGTGATCCACATCATGGACTGTGGCAGCAATGAGCGCGGCAACCTCGTCAATCGGATCCAGGGTTTGCTGAAAATAGAAGGGTGCTTAGTTTTCCTGGCAGACTCATTAGAAACCCTGTTCTGTCCATACGATTAAGCCAAGTTGCTGAGGAATAAAAGCCAAAACTCTGGAGATCAGTAAGGGTCATATGTTCTACACAGAGCAATGGAAAATTCATTATAAGCTTCACTGAACATTGCATGACTTTCTGGCCATTTTGTACCACTTAAATTTTGCCTTAACCACACCTTTGTCACAGCACATCAAATTAAACAAATGTGAAGTAATAAATTAGTTTGTGTTTTCTAGCAACACTGAAACCACCTTCACTTGGAGTTAAGGTACTCAGCTTGGAAAAAAGACCAATACTGCTAAAAATTACTCTATTGCCACCAGACCCCTTAATTTCCTTTGGCAATTTAATGTGTCTTAATCATGTTCCACTTATGTGCTGGCTAGGTTTACAATTTGAAAGGAATGTTATCCATACATCCAGTTCTTTATTAACACTGTCCTGGGGTTACAGCTAATGCATATTCTGTGGAGAATATTCGATGTTTTGTATCCATGGATAAATTACATGACACACGTTCTGTATTTTCTGTATCACATTCTGATTCTGGTGGCATGCTGCACTCCATGCTTTAGGTCTACTTGCAATGGGCATTGCTTTATGTCTATTTTTATCTACCCTGTCATGAAATACAAAACTATTTGACTCTTAAGATTTTACACTTAAGTGTTAATAAAGGAGAAGAAGAACTAAGCATCTCAGAAATATTTCTTATACATTTGGAAACTAGCCTTTGTGCTGTGTTTATACTGGCATTTCTGAAGGACCACAGATACAAAACAATTATATTAAAAATTTTAATAAAATGAAAGAGACACAAGAACAGAAATCTTCCTATTTGAATCTGGGAGCAGGGCAGATAATTTTCATTCCAATTTGCCTTAATTTGAGGTCCAAATTCTCTATGGGCTCTCTACTACCATTCAGAATAGTTACACTTGGTAGATGAAAAGACAAACCCTACCCTTCTTGACACCTCCTGATATTATGCAATGACTTGACTTTGGAGGAGCCAGGGATATTATTCACTGAGGATTGTCAAGAGAGTCTTGTGGAGAACAAGAGAAGGCAAGTAATTCTTTCTGCTCTTGATCATAGTTAGCATTGTCTGAAATACTCTCTGCTGTGTGTTAGCTTCTTCCTTCTTTCAGCTGCTGCTCATGGGATTCTATTTTTGTGGTATGAAGTTAGGAGAGAGGGATTTAAGAACAGGCTCTCCTCAGAGGGACACACTGACTAGCATTCAATCTGGCTGAGAAAGACCTGTGCTGATGGGAAATGGCCAGAAACATAAGAATACTTGGCCGGGAAGACCATAACAGTTTACCTGACACTTATTTCACAGGGATTTACAGCACTTTTACACACAACATCAAGTCAAGGATTCTAACTTTTTTATCTTAACTCCCATTGCACAGAAGTGGAAATTACTATGAGAATATGGCTTCAACTTGGGAGCCAGAAAATTTTCCTAGGCAAGTTGAACTGAGTTCAAATTACCAAAAAAAAAATATTCTCAGCATGAACTTCAGTGGCAGAATTGGGCTTTCTGTGTTTAGATTAAGTTGAACTCTGGGCAACACAAAAGCAGCTGGGCTGTAACTTTGAATAGATGAAGAGAGAATTCTGAACTTTGATTCTGCTCCTTCTGCTCCTACAACATTTTTTCTCTTCCTATGCCTACAGAGGAATGCAAATAACATTCAGGAAAAAGAGGAGGCAGTCATGCTTCTGTGGCATTGAAATGGATCCAGATCTCGTCTGTTTTTCATAGATATTCTTGGGAAGACCAGCTAAACCTCTGGCAAATCAGGGGCTGAAAAAATCCAGTGACGTTCTAGCCCCACTTGGCACATAGTATTTGTAAATCAGCCTCTGGAGAGCACACTAATGAGCTGCAGCTCCAAGTTAATGGAATTACTAGAGTTTAATGAGCTGTCAGAAGCTTGTTTACAGTTACAAATTTCTCAGCCAGGTGCCCATCACTGGCACTATCCTTAGGCAGGCCAGTTGAGAATTTCTACCCAAGACTGTGACTCAGAAATATGTCCCACCACTCTACTGCACACACACCAAGCACTGCTTTATTCCCCTTCTCCAGTCTGGGCATATGAGAGCAAAAGTCCCTCTGATTTATTCTGGTTGTCAGCGGCTCTAACACTCCAGTGGGTGTTATGGTACTGACAAGTAAGTTTTTTCAATACTCTCCTCCAATGCAGTCTCTATAAGCCTCAGGGCATCTTCTCCAGTGGGTGATATAGCCTACTTTATGGCCTCTATTGTCCTGGGAGTCTTTTGCAAAATGACCATCACAAGGCATAACAGAGGGTAATTCATCACATTAAATCTGTACTTGGCATGTACCATCACAAAAGTAAGTGTCATTAGCTCACCTATCTGAGAAGGTTTAACTATATGAAGAAGTTTTGCTTGAAAAGGTTTTCGTATTCTCCCAATCAAGAATTATTCAATTCTGTAATATTAGTATCCATCCTTCTACATATGCTATAAGAGAGATCCTAGAATTCATGTAAAGCAGCCCAGTTCTTTGATCTCAGAGTCAGCAAACTGGTTGGCACTAGGCAGACGTTTGGCTTTTGAATCTGTTTCTGAGAGATCCTTCTTTGATTGCATCTGTTATTTCCCACCTACACTGTTTCTCATAAATGTGGACTCACCTTTACTCTTTCTTTAGACAAGAAGTAAGCAGTAGCGTGTAGTACATCTGCTGAATGAGTAGAATTATGGTAGGAGTTGGAGGAATGGTAGTTAGCCTCAATAACTTGTAACCATGACCTCAGAGTGGATTCTGAACAGTTTAGGAATTCACAGATTCCAAAGCGAGCAAATATTTTGAGACCTAGATAAACCAAAGGCCTGTGGAGAAAAATAAACAGAAAGTTTTAAAATGAATGCAGCTGAAAGAATATTATATAGCATAAACAGTATGAATCCACATAGCATTTTTAGCTAATGACATATGAAATGACGTATAAGGACTCGTTACAGAATTACTGTGTCATATACTAGAACTGTAGCATACATAAAGTGAGAGCCTCCTTAATCCCCCCCAGTGTCAGACAAAGGTGTCTCCAGGTTTTTCTGTCAGGGAACTGTAATGCACTAAAATTTAATTATTTACCCTGTTTTTATTACCGTATGTCTGCTTGGATTAAGGCAATACTAGTAATATATTCATACTTGTGAGTCAATGAAAATCACTTTACTTCTCTTAACAAATGAACTGCCATTATTTAAACATAGTAGGAAGCAATCATAATTATACTACCTTTAATAAGAGTACAGGCAACAAAATACCTCCTTTGTCCCTCTGTGGTCTCTCCAGATCAGTAAGAGCAGAGAAACCTTCCAGGTGATCTCATGCATGTCAGCTGGGATAATTAATTAAGCTACTGCAATGTACCCATTAAATGTTGTAAATCACACAGACTGACTGTATTTGTACATTTTTCTTTTTAATTACTTATCTGTATTACTTCATTAGAAATCGAAATGCAACAAAGAAAAAAAAACCTAAAGCAAGTGGATGTAAATAACTTCATTTAAAACAAAATTATTTTTAAGAAGAATAAAACCCTAGGGGGTTTTGCACCTTTTTGGCTTATAAAACCACAGTATAATAATGAAGTGCATATTTGTTAAGTAAGTGCCTGACATCTTTCTTAGACTTGGGTTTTAATAACTTTCAAGCTCTTAGAGACCTGGGATTTTGACAAAGAGTTTTAGATAGTCAATTCATTGCAGGATCTGGCCTCCAAATTAGTGTCTCACAAAAGCTTTTACCTAAGACAAAGCATGATAAAGGAAACTAGACCCAAAAGGGGAACTTTTGATAAGCACCAGAAAATAAAACCAAGGATTTAAACAGAAAGAACAATTTATAGTCTGATGGGGAGCCTTTGCTACTAATGAAGTACAGTCTATCAAAGCTGCTGATCTGCTTTTGAAAACTTCTGTGATGGAAATTGGTATGCCCTGCTTTTTATCAGTAAATGTTCTTCAGTTAAGCTTATACATAAAATGTAACCTGCCGAGATTTTAGAATAAAGATCTTCCTCTAATCCCAGAGAAAGGTAATGGGAATTCTGCTGAAAAGCTGTATTGGAATTGTTCAGGAATAAAACCTACCCAATCAAATGGAAAGAAAATAAAACCTGATCTGTATCAACTGATCAAATCAAGACCAGCATGTTGACTCTGTGTGTAGTTTGCCATAAGAGGAATTTGAATGCCCAAAGAAAATAATTTGATTTGTATAACTTTTCTCTTACTGAATAAAGGAAGGCTTTAAAAAATATGCTGTATTGTCATTATACCATACTACAGATATATAATCTTCACTTATATCCACTGGGAATTCGCAGGAAATAATGCATGATGAAACAGAAGATATTTAAGATGCATACACAACTAGAAATGACAATGAGAAAATTTCAAACATCTCACATTGAAAATAAAATTAATTCAGTTTTAAAAGCACAGGTAGAGAACTTAAAGATCTGATTACAGGATGACATTTAAGTCACTTTTCAGCAACTTCAGTTTATGAGCTCTTGCATTTACTGACCTTTTATGGGTGGCAGCCTCAAGTTCAAAGATATCAAAATCCCACTGTTCCTCATTTTCCATTGCCTGTGTTATCCGTGGGGGTATGTCATTGAGGGAGATTGGAGAGCTCAGACTGCCAGCGACCTGATGAGTTTCTTTTGAGGAATACAGTTATTACTATATGTATTTATTAACAGTATATTAAGCAGTCTATTTAATAGTGAGATACAATTTTACTGCATGACCATGCTTTCTCTTCTGTAGTAACACCTGGCTCAGTAATGCTGCAGAAAAACGCTTATAGATAAAAAAAAACTCCCCCCCAAAAAATGCTCATAAAAAAGGACATCTAATCACATTTGCCCCATTTCCTAAATTTCTGAAGATGTTTTAGTATCTCAGTAGCTGCCAAATTAAAACTTACGTTTTGCTGACAATATGTATTCGTTCCCTGATAGTCTTCGTAAACCATCCTGTTAAATAGAAGTTGCAAGTTAAATGGAGGCTATTGCACAATAGGTCTAGGAGATGATGACATCAAGTAGTAGCACAACAACTTCAGAGAATCCTGACTGCAGCCTGTCACAGTCATCAGAGCTGCCTCTCCCTTATTTGTTTGCACTGTTCAGATTCGCCTGGTTTATATACAGCTCCTAACAGATGAGCAACTGCAGGCTAGGGGATACAATATGGGCTCAGGTAAAAACTCAGGTTTCTCAGGTGCAGATGGAGGTCCAGAACTGCAGCCTCACATCTGTCTGTCTGGTCAACATGCACACCAGCTGGGGGTCTGTGCCTCAATGCAGATATGGTGTGTCCATACACTTCCACCAACAAGCAACAGTGGGCGGTGGGAGGGAGTGGATGGAGACATTCCCCTGCTCTCCTGCCCTGGTACTGGCAGATCCAGTCACCTCAGCAGCATAAGAATCTCATGACTGCAGAGGAACAAATTACTCTGAGGCTTCCTTTCTAGCACACAGAATGTATGCTTGTTTATTCTTCAGTTCAGTGCCTCCTAGGCTTAATTCTGGCATGATGCCTAGATGTGAACACTGAGATGATGGATTAAAACTAACAGAATTATGTATTTAATATTTACTTTTTGTTTTATAATTCTAAATGCTGTGGCCCAAATCCTGCTTGCGCTTTTGAGGTTACAGCTGTTAGCTCATGTTTAGCCCATGATGTAAAAAAAAAGTGCTTTAAAAAAATATTTCTGAATGCACCTTACTAAAAATGTTATTCACACCAATTACAGCAGAAGTAAATGTGGATCCTGTATCTGAACATGGAATATCTGCTCTTAACTGTTATATCTAATTTTTATTTTCACATTTGTAAGTAAATGAGTCTGGAGTTTTGTGATTTAAAAGGAAAGGGAGTACAACAGTGGCTGTTCAATAGAACTGCTATGACACAAATATTTAGGTCACCAGATGCTGCCTATCATTTAGAAGCAAAGATTAGTTTTTAAGAGTTGAAATAGCAGGTGTAATTGTATCTAGTAAATCCATCTTTGAACTCCAAATGTCCTTCCTGCTTGAGAGTTTAAATCCAATAACATATTACTTGTTTCCTTCTCAGACATAGTTTCTGAATGCAAATTCTGTTTTCAGCAGGCCCTTTGATGGACAAATGTTTCTCTCCAATAACTTTAAAACTCGTACCATGCCATATACTCTGAAATTAATTTTGTCAGGTTTTCTTATTGCTTCATAAAAGAGCCTTGGGTTTATTTTTAGTAAGAATTTTATATGTTGCAATATTGTTATCTTCATGTTCATGGAACAAATACAATCAGAATAAAATGCATGTAAGAATCAACAATCCACATAAAGGAGAAAACAGTCGAGTTTATGGACTCCTGTATTCAGCAGGAGAAAAAATTTATTCAAGACTACTGATTATATGTATCATTATTCTTCCTATATTTTTATAGTTAAGGTAACATTAAATTTTGTCTACTCATTTAGTAAATACAACCTAATATGAATAACTCAGGTCTTCTCCTTGAATTCTTGGAGTCTCCCACATTTCTCCTGATTAGATATTTGATGTGGTATTTTCAAAGGTAAAAATACATATAAACTATTTGAAGATTCTGATAGATACTGCAAAGGTGTCATGATAGTTCCAACATGAAATTATAATAGCCCCGAGACATCTCTGAAAAGCTCACATTTTTTAAGCCTTTTTGCATCCAACACACCATAAATTTTATTTCTGATGTAGCCTTTCATATGCAACCTACAGACTAATGAGAACACATATCCTTAGGGCACAGGTAACATTCATTTAAACTCATCTCATTACCATCAAGAGGGTCAGACCCCAGCCTCTGAAGATTTGGGTTCAGTTCTTGCTTTGCTACGTGACCTTTGTTCAACTTTGGGTACTATGCTACAGGTACAAATACATTCCAAGAAACAGCAACAAAAATATGTATTTTGTATTCTTTTGAAAACACATTCTTTTGATAGACTGAAAAGCCCCCCAAAACCATGTCATTCTAATCCTCATTAATAAACAAAAGTATCTGGTGCTCTTTCCTCCTCTCCCATCTATACTTTACTCAAACGAATGACATTGAAAAAAACTTTGTTTTTACTTTCCATTTTTAGCTAGACTAATCTTTTAAAGGGGCTGGCCAATTTTCTTCCCATTTGCAGAGCTACATTATTCAAGTAGTGGGAGAAAGTCCACAAAAAGACGTGTGCAGTTTTTCCTGAAAATCTGGCATTGTGGAGGCAGAGCACATGGCAGGTGATAAAGATCAAGTAACTGGGAAAATCAGGCAGTGAACATTAATCAAGAGCTGTTTGTGGCAGTAAGTACTTACTGTCATTAACCCTCCAACAAGGTCACTTGTATGTGGATCCTCATCTTTTGTTCCCAGTTGTGGAGAGTACAATTCAGTGGTTCTTAAAATCTCCAAAGCCCGGTCTAAAGCTTCTGCAACTGGCATGGGACTGCTCTCTTGTGCAGCATTGATGATGTTTATTACCTAATGTAGCATCAGACATATTGTGAACTTAGAAGTGATTTTAAAAAAACAGAGACACTCATTAATTACTATGGAAAACTCAGGAAAATAAGAAGATCTAAAACTTTAATCTGCACGGGGGAAAATCAAAATGAAAGGGATCTTACTGAAACACTGATGTTTGCTACTGACTCTGGGAATAAGATCGTGGCCCTTAAGACAGCAATCTTATTAATGACTTTCCCCTCCAAGGCACAGCCTCAAAACATCTCTCAATGGATTTAATGTAACTTTCTCCCACTTGCCTCGCAATTTGTTAAAGAGCTGATTTTTGACAAATCCTTGAATGGTTTCAGAAAGCAGCTGACAATGCATAAGTAAGAAGGAGGAACTCCAGTCCCTCCTTCTTAAAAAGGATCATGTGATGGCTGACCCCATGGGATGACACTCTACCAAGCAGGTTTGGGAGATCTTTGTTCAGAGTATCTGCCTTTTGGAAGCTACAGCAGTGGGTAGGTGGAACAGGAGAAGGAGCTGCACTAGAGGCTGGTGCTGTCTTGGAGCCTCATGCTCCAGTGCTGCAGCACAGCACAGCTGTGACATTACCTTGGTGATGGGAGCCTCGATAGTCATGGAATGGACCCTGGCCATGGAGGAGCGGCGCCGCTGGGAGCTGCCTGTGTGCAAAACAGAGCAGAATTTGTACCCTGATTGCAGAGACAAGGCTCCATGGGAGGATCAGCCAGGAACTCCTGACACCTTTTCTGCACTGCTTACCGTGCTGTGCCTTTCAGAGGCAATCTACTGCAGAATGCACAAGTGCAAGGAGATGCTGGCTGAACCACAGATGTCCCTGATTAGAGATAAGTGGCTGTAACAGCCTGGCAAAATCATGGTTTTGCTTTATTATTTTAAATATTCAGTTACAAACTCAGTTAAAAGGCTATACAGATGTGTGTGTATAAACTGGCAGGCACAGGTAGGTAACCACTGAATTTAGATTATTACAGGATGTATCTACTCTTGCTGCCTGATGCAATATGACAAGTCATAATGAGTCAGCTACCAAGCTGAGGTAAATCACTGAAGCCCTTTTGAAGTGGGCACCTATGCCAAATAAAAACAGCAGAGGTTCTGGCCTATTACACTGCAAATTTAAAAACAAATGTTTTATATTGGTTAGCAATTTTGGTTCTGCAGAGAAAAGGTCAAGATGAGATTTTTTTGGATATTGTGCTACCTATAAAACGCAGACACATCTCTGTTACTCATTGTGCTGAGCAGTTCTTAAGAAGAAGAGCCAGTGCTATTTTTGCTATACTGGAACATGAGTATGCTCACTGCCACAGACATGCTTCACCAGTGTACGCTGCCTAGCCTGTGATGAGGTATGATTTAACGAAAGCATGTACGTGTCAGCAACAGTTTCGAGTATGTGACTCATCTACCAAGTTTGGGGTGATCTAACAGAGCAAAATACAACACGGTGAAAGAAAACAAAATTAAGAAAAAAATATCTTTGTATCTTTATCAAGGGAAGAGGTAAGAAATGTAATCATTTGTGTATTGGGTTTGCCTGACAACTCCAGCTCAGCCAGACCCAACATGATGAGTTGTTTCACATACCATCACTCCCACGTGATGTTGTGGATCTGACATCCAGGGATCCTTTCCTCGTGTCTTTGTGTCTGCAAGTCTGACTATCTGTGAAGAAAATGATATTGCATAATGACACAAAGTTTTGCCTAAGATGTATGTTAAAGGAACTGAAGCTCAGAAAAGCCTGGCAGCAGCTGAGTGACATAGACCTCAACGCTTCAGCAGATGAGAGCTGACTGAAGTGCCTTTTAAAGCTCTTGCCCTGTTGCACTGTCCTGAACACAGTCAAGTTCTCAGGCAGAACATGCCTAAATGTCTGTGCAGAAGGAAACAGTGTGGAGAGAAAAGGCTCCTCTCTTGCCACTGTGACACAACTGCAGTTGTGAACACAACTTGTGCAGCACACCTGAGTTCACTCAAGTAACCACGGCCACCAGGAGCTGGTGGGCCAAAGCAGAGCACATGCCAGCAAGCAGGGCAGTGTACCCCAGGCTCCTTATGGATGCCAAGATTTGGCCTGTGCTAAGACTACAGTTAACAAGCACCTACAGCATGGATGGCAAGGATGTCCTAACTGAAGTGCTGGTATGTGGGATGAGGGTGAATGACAGAGTTGGCCATCCTCATTTCCACCCACATGCAAGTTCCCCACAATGCAGCTCAAAGCAATGCAGACACAGATGCCATGTGCTACAGGGCAGCCACAGCAACACATGACATGACAACATCCTTCTCATTTCTAATTCTGTCACAGGGATCCACCACCTACAACTGAATTGTGGCACTGAATCCAGCAATACCAACTTGGGGCCCTGTGTGACAGCGTTTTCAAAGGTGGGCTGCTTTTATGTCACCTCTAAAGTAAGTGAGGCAGGCAGAGAGGGGGCTTGTATCTACTTTCCTGCCTTTTGAGTTGGATTCCCAGCTTATCACTAGGTAAATAGGACTGTTCTGTGAAACTGTGTTTTCAGTCAAATCACTAACAGTGGCCTTTATTCTCTCCCCAGGTATGTTCTCCAGTTCTTGGGACAGAAGAGACGTGTCATACCTGTCTGAGATTCAGCCTGAATACATTCACATGTCTTCTCCACCTACAATTCAGTATGAAAAATACAGTTAGTCAGAACTTTGCCATTATTTTGTTATACTTAGGGCTCAAAATAAAGTGAGCATTGCACTGTTTTCACTTACCTTATTGTTGTCATTGCACAGTCTACTAATTGACACATAGTGTCTAATCTTTCTGTAGGCAAAAAACAGTGTGTTAATTCCCATCCAAACCTCAGCTCTAATTCAGTGCTGATACTTGGGTGCTCCAAAGGCTCGATTTGGGGACCAAGTGGAAGTTGCATAAAAATCTAGACATGCTTGAATCTTGCCCATGATCAAAGCACACAGTGACTTCATCCCATAAGAACCCTTGGCAACAGCCATGAAAGGAGCACAGAAAAGTGAGCATGGAAGGAGACAGTACAGGTGCTGAGTGAAACAGGATGTAGGTCCTGGTGACACCAACACGAAGCACAGAAAGACAGGAGGGTGCACTTGCACTTCAGGGAGAATTAGAAGAGTCAGAGTCGCAAGTGAGCACATCTGCATCTTTGGCTCCTTTTGGGGGAGAATTAGGAGAATTTCACTTTCTCTGCACACAGCATGTAAAGCTGATTTTGCCCCAAGGAATTGAGCGCAGAGGTCTGAGGCACCCTTCCTTGCATAAGCTTCCATTATACTCAGCAGCAGGATAATCCAATATCTGCTGAAGGCAACTGAACTCTAAACTGACCCTTCAATCAGACACAAATCATGACTTTAGCTTTCACACTTACCCTCCCTGTCCAATGACAGGTAGTATCTTCACATTTTGTTGTATGCTATCTCCATTTTTCTTTTTCGCATAGTACATTCCTTGCCATTCCTGAAAAAATAATTCAAGTGAAAGGAAGTTCAGATAAAATATGAAGAGAAGCTGTAGATTCATACCTTCTTTCACTGAAAGCTGTGTCACAATACAAAACCAGGCAGGACTGGTTAAACTATGCTCAAACCCTCAAATTTCTCCCCTGTAAGTAACCTGTAGGTCACTGTGTTGATGCCAATGCATGGACAACTTCCTGAGAAGCAGCCTGGGAATCCCCTGATGGCAACTGCTGGAACTCAGGAGCTGTGGGAATTAGCTGCATTTTCTTCCCTATCCTACCTCAGTGGTGTTGCAGATCATTTTGGGGAGAGCTGCAAAGAGGCCCATGAGAGCTGGAGCTCAGACCAGCCTCTGCCTGGAGCAGAGTCCCCCCGGGGCTGCAGGTGTGGGTTCCCCAGGGACCCAGGACAGGAAGGTCACTGCAAAGCTGTTACACTGCCCTGATCACCTTCCCTGCTGGATACACCATCTCTCCTGCATGGCTGGGATGTCTTATAACTGGTTAACATTAAATGTATCTGTCACTAAAAGTGCTTTGGTATCCCAGCACACTGACTTTCCATACTGTCAGTTGACTCTCAAATGCAGCAGAGATTTATTCTGTTTCTTTTAAAGCAGAAGAGAGCCCAGTAGAATAGCTCCTGGATTCTACCTCCCCTCTAAAAGCACTCTGGTTTTAGGATTGCCCATGTGTTTTCATCCCTAGAATAGCTGTTGGTGGTCTTTTTTAACAGCTGCGTATTTTGAGCTGGGCATTTACTAAATACCAAGTGATTAATGAATAATTAAATCCATCTTGCATGCTCACTTTACACAAACTGCTCAGGCCAATTGCTGTATTTCAGTTGAGCTCAACAAACTGTGTATCAGATCTTACGTAAGTGAAAATACCCTCATGAGGCAAACAATATGTATTTATTTGTGTGAGACTGACAGATTTCACTGTCAAGCAGGCTAGAACACAGGTACAGAGAGAAAAGTTTTACATTTATTTTGATGGAGCCAGCAAATAAAGACTCCAGCCCACAGAGAACTGCATGGTGACAGGCTGTACAGAAAAAAATATGAAAGGTTTTTCTGAGGATCTGTCAGAGAAGAGAATTGTGAATAACAAACTTGTAGTGAGCATAATGTCTTCTGTGAGCTGCTTGAGGAATACAAATGAAGATAAAGCAAGCACCACAAAATTCAATGCTCTTATAATTAAAAGTATGCACATCAATAGTTTCCTGACAACCAGGATGAAGTAGAGATGAGTAATTGATCTCTAACCCAGGTAATAAACCCAGGATGTGCACAAAGGGGTGAAGTCATAAACTACAGATTGGATAATTCCCTCATTGAAAGCGCATCCTTTTCAAGGCAGGTTATTCACTAATGTGTTCTTCTTAGTCAACAGATCGATTTTTTAACTTGTGAATTTCTAAAACCTGTGAAACTGTGGCAAGAAATGTGTGAGGGAAAAGGTCAGCGCAATTCTGAGAAACAGGAGGTCCAAGCCAAACGCCTGCTGGTAGGTGAAGTTCTCCCAGGGAAGGCACTTAAACATATTTTAAGAACACCATATGCTCTCTCCCAGAGCCTCTGTCAGCAATCCAACAGAGAAGAGCTATTCCCATGACGTGCTGTCAGTCAAGCCCATGGTTATGTCTGCACTGGAGCCACACAAGCACCGTGAGCAGGTCCTGCTGCGGGGAGTGCTGGGGTCAAACAAGAGCAAACACCACACACAGCAAACCCCACAGTGTCACTCCTTACAGAGTGAATCCATGCTGAGGTTTCAAACGCCACAAAGAAGGCCAAGGCACACATCTATCCACTGAGAACTCTCACAGGCACAGTAAGGAACCCCCCAGTTCAGCCTCCATTTAGACTGGGGCTTCTTGCACTAGGCAGCAAAGTTCAGCAAACTGCTTGCAGAAAACAGAGCAAACCAAAATAAACCCAAGACCTCACGAGCACAACCTCACAGAAGTGAAGGCTGAGCTAGGAAGGTGCTGCCATAGACCTTTATCACAGAGTGTGATTGCTCTCCCACCCACTCTGGAAAGACCTTGCAAACAGCTCCCAAAGAGTGAGAGGAATTACGTGGCTTGTCTGCTCTATCAGTAGCTGTTCATCTCACTTCAGAAAAAGCAAAACTAAGAGCAAACTGCAGAGATTAGAGGCAGCAAGAATTCTAGTCAGAATTGCACATTTCATCTTAATGGATCCAATTTGAATCATGAAACGGAAGAATGAAGAAAAGCACAACTCATTTTTTAACTCCTCAAGTATGGATGGATGAACATTTCAAAAGCATTGGCTTCTGGAAAATTACAGACAGTTGTAGTAACAAAAAATTAACTTCCAGAAATATGGTTTTTGCTAAGAGAAACAACATCCTGACCCAAGAATCCCTATGTACCTTGCAATTTCCAATTTTTGAGTATAACACCTATGAACTTCTGTTTGACTATACTGAACTTGGTCACAGCACCATGCTTTTCAGCACAAGAGGTGAAATGCTGCAAGAATGTCCATCTTCCTGAATTCCATTTAAAGACAAGATGAATTTCATACAGCCTAGATTTTTCCAAAGATCAGAAAAACTTGCTTTCTATTATTTTTATTCCTAATTGTTAGTATAGTACCACATTTGTTCAAAACAAAAGTCAAACCTGTTGACAGGAGATTATCACAGCAGCAGACAGTTTCCTTTTTTGATATGCTGTAATCTACATTAGCCAAAATATGGCCTACTGTAGTGAAAAGCAGTCTTCTAAATTTAGGATCTAAAGAAATCACAACCCTAAAAACTACACACAGACCATGTCAGAATGATCCAGGTAACTCAGGCACCTCTGAAAATGCTGTAATATCTTGACACAAATTATTTCAAAACTTCAGGTATTTCAAAGGTTGCTCCTCACAGTAAACCTCTACTTGCAAATGATTCCTGTAACAATGTAATTGGCAATTCATTTTTATATTAATATAAATGTAGGTTACATAGCTTCCATATTATAAAATGTTCCAGAGGGAAACACAGAACACCTGCAAACAGAATATATCCACCTAAAACAGCTTAAGCTGTTACAAACACAGGTTTAAGCAGGCAGTATTTCATTAGCCCTCATTGTTGAAGCCACACAGGAGTAAAATTAGTACACGGAAGGAGATGAATTAGATTTAGATTTCTATCATTCATAGAGTAAAATATATTTCCATTATTAATTAAATTTTTATCAGCTCACTAAAATATTAAAAATTTTATCACTTTATATCTTGAGAATTGATGGCGTGGATTTAAAGCCCGACACATCTAATGCATTTGAATTATAACTTAATAAAAACTCTCTCCTAACATCAGTTTTGTATTGCACACATTTACTGAAATAACTTCAGTCAGGCAACAGAAGTGTGAAGCACCATAATCCAGACTACTGTCTGTTGCTGGGATCTCTTCCAACAGGCCAACACACGTGGAAATGAGCGACACAATCTCCTTGAAATGCACACGGAATCTGCACCCAGCTTTTGCCTCTGAGTGCTGTGTCAGCACCCTGACCTACAGAGCATGACTCACCACAACTTTGAATTTGTGCTTTTGCATCCCTGTCTAGATCCAGAGTGCCAGGATTCACTTTGGCATCTCCCTGCTCTGTGCCAATGCTGCTTCCCACGGACGGTCCCCTTGACCCAGCCAGCTCTCCTGAGCCTGGGCCATGGAGCATCATCAAACACACCCTTCCCAAATCTCTGTGCAACCTCCGTGATCTTCTCCCTACAAGGCACTGTGTCATGTTCAATGGCATCAGAAACCAGCTCATCTCAGTGCAATGAACATTTTTAATGGAAATCCATTAGACAGCTCCCATGCCATTAGGGAATTAAACAGATTGGCAGCTGGCAGCTGACACTGCCTATCACTTTCAAGTGATATTGCAAATGTGTCCTTGGTATTTTTACATTCTGAACTTGCAAATCAGCTTCCACATTTCATGGTGAAATTCTTCAATATGGTACTTTTCTCATTTACATAGCACCAGATAACATGTGCATCCATCTCATTTTTCTTCAGTACTCCCACACCATTTGCTACGAACAGCATAAATTATAAAGAAATGCAGCAAGTCACTTATTTTTCTAAAACAAGTACCTCTACCAAGCAAGAAAAGAGAAAGAAGCCCTTAAAAAATGAATGACTTTTTACTTCCTGTTCTTGTTTTAAGTAAGTTGCAAATGCTATGCATCTGTGAAGCTGCAAGTCACAATGTGTATCACTGCTGGACTACAATAACTTTTACAGGTAGCAAATAAAAGTGATACCATGCCATTACTTACCTTTCCTATCTTTATGCAGGAATTAATAGTATCTAGGAAATCAGCTTTTTTTTCATTTATAGGCACTTCTGTTAATTCCTTTTCTATTAGTTCACCTATTTGATAGCCCATCATTGTTTCAAAAGCAGGATTGACATACTGTGAAATAAAAAAAACACAACAAATACCCATTCAACGGTATATTTACAGCATAAGACAATCCCTTGTTTTGTTTGCTTAACCAGGAGATCTCTTTCCCAGCCTGAAATAAATGTCTGCATGTACCATTCCTGAGAGAGATGCTCACATTTTTTTCTTTGTTAAGCAAACCAGGAATTTCCATGCTAGAATAGTTGTGCAGAGTGTGTGCATGTCAGCAAAGAGAGGGAAATTATACAAACAGCTGAGTATCACATATCCACAGAGTTTAGACAGACAACATAAATTCCTGAAAAATTGGCTCTGTCAGTTCCCAAACCAATAAACCTCAAACCTACCTCAGTGTTCCTAAAAATCACAAACTGGATGTTGGAATACCATAGGAATATTATCCATATCTATTGGCAGATTTATCATCTGATTCTGTGTAAGGGCCAACCATCACTATTCTCCTGTCCAGACAAAGCCCAGCCAAGCAGAGTGGAAGAAGTGGGATTTAATAAAGCAGGCTTCTCCCTGAAGTGAATGTTGCATTTCACTGCAGTTTTTGGCCCTTGCCCAATAAAGGTGAGGACTGGTACCGACAGCCCACCCCTTCACGGCCCTCTCACTTGCTGAGTTACAAGCACAGTCCTGTCAAAGCACCATCTGAATGCCTTTACAACTTGCAATGTTTTTATATGAGGGAAAGGAAAAGGTGCCACTCTACTTCTAATGGTTCTCCACCAAAAGCTCCTTCCCAAAGGAACCCCTTCCTTCCCCTCCCTGTGCAAAAGCTGCGCCTGCTGGAGCTCCAGGACTCCTGCAAGTGTCAATTCTCTCTTACTCTGGGGCTGTCAGCAGAGGGACAACATTTGGTCTGAAAAAAGTGTATTTAAAACAACTTCAGGATGTGTTCTGCTATTTTTGCAAAAGGGATGAAGAAGGTACATCCTTCAATGAAGTTGCCATTGTCAAGATTTGGCTCAAGAAGGTACAATTTGTATGCATGTTATAATTCCCAGAGGCTGAGACTCAAGCTCTTTACTGATAATGAAATCACTCATCACTGCTTCATAGCTAGGGATGGAACTAACTCCTTTAAAAAGATGATGGTTTTGAGAACTGCAAAACTAAGAACAATTTCTTTTCCCTGTTTTAAATAAATTTCTAAGAGAGGATTACATTCAAAAACAGTTGGCCCAAAAATCCTGATACATCAAACAGTATCAGATTTTAGAAAAAAGAAGTACAATTATTTGAATAGAACATTCCTTTAGATTTTAAAAAGCATCAAATTAACATAAAATATTTTTGGAAAAGAATGCACATAAGCCAGTGGCTACATTCATTCTTGCTATAGAGAAGGAATGAATAGAGGTAAAGAATCAATACAAAAAATAGAAACGAGAGTAAATCCCGATTTATTCAGAAACAACAATCTCCCTTAAAATTTATTTGATTTATGTCAGACACTTTAAATGGAGAAAATTCTACTCTATAGCTAAACTCACTTCAATCTTTTAGAACCATTAAGTTAGATTAGATTCTTGTGCTGTAAGAAAGAGTAAGTGTAATCATAGATGAAATAAAATACAGAGCAATCTTCTGTACTTATGACTGGAACAAACCTGTATTACATGGTCTTCACTTGTGATCTCAATGGCTTCTTGACTTTTCTCTAATGCTGTAAATAATGAATTACATGCCCTGGAGAAAAAAGAAAAAGGAGTCCAAAAATTTTTATCCACTTAATTCTTCTTATATATGATAATAATGTATTATAACTCCATACTGAATAATATTGTAGTTTAACAATTAATGTATTTTTTTCAGGTAACTGAAATTCTGTAATTTACTACTGCACATTAAAAGAAATACTCTATTAAGGATCTGGCTAAATTGGAAATTCTTTTTTGATAATGTTTTTGGTAAAATTACCTTAGTTTGAATTGTGCCTGCACCTGTCCAAATTCCAGCTGAATCAACTCATTGTAACAGGCCATTCTGCTAGAATTTTCTACATATCTCTGCAAAGAAAAGGTTAGAAATATTTCATTAATACACATTCCTGTCTGCAAGGATTTGAAGCTCTGATTTCTTTTGCTTGCTGAAGAACCAGAAAAGAAGCAGATATGCCAAAAATGAACATGCTGAGACAAGAGCAATGAGAGAAGATTATTTTTTGGTACTAGCAAAACTTTTCAAGTTGCTGCATTTTGAAAAGGTGACAGATCCTCATGGCAGTGAGGCTCAACCAACCTGTTTATTCTCTGTGATTGTCAGCAGGATCAATGTATTTTTAGAAAATCTACTTTTAGCTTTCATGCTTATTTAAAATAATAGTGAAAAAATTGTGGGGTTTCAAGTAGTTAAAATTTGAAATTATTATGAGTTTCCAATTGCTAATATCCCAAATTGTCTATATAGATAAAAATTAAATTTCCTGTGAAATATACCTTTGTTGACCTTGGGGTTTTTATAGCAATGATCTCAGTATCTTTCACTTTTAAAAAAACATTTCATATTTACTAGGTATGAGCCTGAATGTTCAATCTTTGTTCACACTGAACTCCCACAGACATAGATAGTTTGGGTTGGAGGACTGATTATCACAGGTAAGCCACCACCATCAAAGCTGCTAAACAAAATTTTCTATGCTTTGCCATTAGCCCCATCTCCAAGGCTCTGATCCATAAATAATTCAGAACCTGTGTTGAATTACTTATGTGCCCCCTGGAATGCCTCTGTTCATATAAATGCCATTATCTTCAGGCTGTAGCACTGGGATCTTACTAGAAATAAGCAGATGGGTGCAAATGGAACGTGATGGAACAGCAAAAATCTGGTGAGCACGCAGCCGAATATTTGGAATCGTGCAGTAAATCAGGCCCATCCCTGCTCCATTGTCAGCTGAAGGCAGTAAGGTACCCACTTAACTGATGCACTAATAAGCACCTTTTCTGCTCAGCTGGAATAGTTGCCAAGGAACAGATTCAATGCAATACTTCCCAGGTGCCTCCAAACAATAGCTAATAGCACTTGACAGTGTGTGAAGCCTGTTTACAATGGGAATTGGCATTTGAGAGAAGAAATTTCCCACAGCACACTCTGTTGTTCATTGCAAGCTGCTCTCTGGCTCTGCCACAGCCACTAATCAATTTGTCAGTGTCAACTTTTCAAGGAAAGGATCATGTATTTAATCTGAAATAAACATACAAAGTAGAGAAGTCTCAGACCCACTTTTTATATCCCCAAGAGTGTCGCATCAACCTTCAGAATTGGGACATAGAAGAATGAGCAGCACAAAAAAAGATCTACAGGTTGGATTGCTGACACAAATGGTGACTGACAGCCAAACTTCTGGAGAGCTTCTTGCATGGCAATTTTGAAATGTCTGAGCAAGCCAGCCAAGTATAGCACATACCCTTGTGAAGCCAGCAGAGATCAGGGGCAATATTGATGACTCTTCACGATCAGTGTGCCTTTGAAACAAGGAGGATAAATCAGAGATTATTTTTGTAATTAACTCAGACCAAATTTCACAATCCATTCATCTACTTGTACCCCAGATGTCACACTGAGGCATAACTCTGCTAACACTGCTAGATCCTGACAGGATATAGGAATATAACATATTTTTTGTATTTTTATAAGATTTCATCTTTGGCATGGATAAGCCAAAATGTTATTTTCCTTCATGCATGTAATGAGCTGCTTAAATAAAAAAAACTATAACGCTTCAAGGAAACCAATTAATGAGCTTGATTATTGGACTTTTTCTGTACTGGATCCTTGTTATTTATGCTGGCATTAGTCAGAAATGCCCCTGAAAGTCTGCACAGAAAAAGTTCTAAGAAATTACTTCTTATCTGAATGTACCAAATCTTAGATGGGCAACTCAAGGTGCCTGAATGAAGATGGATTTTCTAGTGTTGCCTACCCACTGCCTTCTAGTAAGTCACATTTGGGATACATTCCCAAATGAAGCATCTGAATAATCTGGCTATACTAACTGTTAAAAGACCCTTCAACATATGTGAATGTATGGCTGCAATCTGGAAGAAAGGCCATTATGTGAGGTTTCTGTCAATAAGCAGATTGCAGCTGGTCACGTTTAGCAGATGGCACAATAGCTTTTATTTATGCAGGAAGTTTTGGATCTTGATATGTTTAATTAGGGTCTTCTTTAGGTAGAAATGGTAGTGTATTTTTAATGGGAAATTTCAACACGTCAGAACTGGCTTTCAGAATTAATGTGTTCTGAGAAATGGCCATTCCCGAATTATACTTTGAGGAAATTATCTTCCAGTTATTTCATTTCATTAAATATACAGAGTTTCTTTTTTTTTTTTACTTTTACATTATTTTATAAGTAATGTTTTTAAAGGAGGGGGAAGGAAATAGCATATGGCCTACTTTACTGAGATGTCATAATCTCTTTTGCTTTTAAAACTTCTGTGGTCAGATGATACTTTGTACTGACCAAATGATTCTATATCACTTTTCATACTCAGCAGATCTCTGGTTTTCGCTGAGATTAACCATACTGAAAGGCAGATTAGGAAAGGTTCAAAACACAGATCTGCAAGACAGTTTTATACAGGATGTTGCAGAAGTTGTTTGAAACATACTCTGAAAGCCTGCAGTGATGGGGGGGAGTGTGAAGAGAACTCGAACCAAAACTCAGAGTGAGATTCTTGAGTAAAAAAAAAACAGAAATCAAAAAAACAATTTCTGTCCCAATCTTATGGTCAAGGATAGTAAAAACTCTGGTACAGCACATTATTATTAGCACAGTAGGAAGTTCTAATTCTGTTTTTTTAATGTAGTGTTTACTTTTACAATGGTAAGATTCACAGTTTTGATCACCAGTGAAAGTAAAGATATGAGTATTTACCTTTGTACTACACAAATAATGACTGTATTTTCTGAGGCTTTCATTGTTCTGATAGACCTTTAAATAAAAAGCAAACCATTTAAATTCTTTTTAAATTCACATTTCAGAAAACATGACTTTACAGAACCTTCAGACAGCACTTTTTCTCTTTTAAATCATTTAACAACAAAACAAAAGTCAAATCCCAAGCCTGATACTAAGAAAGGAGAATAAATTGTATCTGATACTCCATGAACACAGATTAACAACTCAAGTACCCTCAGTGGAAGAACAGCAAAAAATATCCTCTCTGAAACAGCATATAATGGACTTGTTTGAAGGGCTTGACCCCACTCATTTAAGGTGCATTTTACTGAATTCTGGGACAGATTGGTAAAAATGGAACAAGGGGAACAGTGCTACCTAGTCTTGGCCTGACAAAGATCTTATCTACTTCCCTCAGTTCAGCAAGAAGAGCCTTTGCCCCACCACAGTCCCCCAGGGCACACACCCTGACCCTGCCACCCCACCCCACAGACTTATTCAGTCTAGACACGTTCCCAAGGGTGATTTCACTGCGAAGGCACTGGAGCAAGGCACCCCTGCCTGTCAAGTCTCTGAGGAGACACTCACAAAGGCAAATCCTTTCCTCCTTTTTTCATACTTCACAGCAGTTTCTAAAATTATTTTTGGAATCCATTTGCAATTTTGCTCCTCGTAACATATTTTCAAAAGTTGTAGATATGGAAATGCGCACATCAAATATTGCCTGTTAGCACTGGGAGTTATTCAACAGGAAGTAACATTGCAAAAAAAATTAGAACACTAAAGAAATGAATGAATGAATTAAGGTGCTTGGTGGCACATGCTATCTTTGCAGTTGATTTAGTGTGAAAACAAGGAACCAGGTATTTGAAAAAAAAAAACAACCCAAACAACCAAACAACAAAAGAAAACAAAAAAAACACCCAACAGTTCACTGGGGCAACAAATTTGTACACTGTAGCTCCAAGCCAGATGGAGCTTCAGAGACCCTAAGACACAACCAAAAATGCTGCTGCTATCAGATGTAAAGCACTGAAGTAACACTATTTGATGCTGCCAGTGCACACCTGTCGAAAACCAAAAAAATCAATGCTGGAAATTGTTTATTAAAACGTCATATAAAAGCAAAAAACCTTTGATAATGTGTCAATTATATTGTTAAGCACTAATTACACTGAAACGGTGCTTACCTGCATAATGCTTCTGCATCGAAGTGTCTGGAATGTCTATGGTCAATAATGATAATGTCATGGTGTTTATCTAGAAAACATTCCAGGGCAGACTGAGGTGTCCTGGCAAGATTCCATCGAAATCCAGCCTTGTCACACGCCCAGCGGAACCCGTTACTCTGCTCATCTTCCTCAGCAAACACTAAAAGTACCTGAGGTGAAGACAGGCAGTGGATCATCACAAACAATCTTGTACTTACAGTAGATTCTGTGACTTTTCCCTGTTCTTAACGTGTTTTTAAAGCCACTTTTGAGGTTTAATCCATTGTTTTTAATAGAACTGCTTTCTACAGACCACTGCCTTTTCTACAGTTGCCTGTATACAGAGGTGTTTCAAGTGGGTTAAACAGTCTGCCAGAGCCATGTATATCCACATGGGAAGAACAAGTTTTGGAACTCTCTCTTGTCATTATCTACAAAGAGAGCTCAGGCAATCAGCTCAGACAAGATGCCTGTGTTTCAGACAGTGTACATGAACCAACAGTGAGTCCACTTCTCCGAAACTGTCCCACATGCACCCTTTTTCTTGGGGTTTATTTTTCTTGCCAGGATCATATTCCGGAAAAGGGGAAAACAAAAAAACCCAACAACAACAACAAAAAAACCCACAGTTCATCTCATGTGAATCAGTATTTAATGTCATTCAACGGCATGACAAAAAGTCTGCTTTCCTTTCCATCTCATCCTAATTCCCCAAAGTACTGGATGCTGCCCACTCTGTGGGGTTTCTGGAAATTCTAGACAGGCTGGTCAAAAGGAACTCATGCCAGACTGAAATCATAAGCAGTACCACTGTATATGGAGTATGTCCCCACGTGACTCCTACACAAAGCCTGCCATGGGATTTATATGACAGAAGGAGATTATCATAGCTGAAATCCGTAACTGGAGGTCAGACCTGTGAGCCACTATTTGCTCTGTCCTAACTTGCCGTGTAATTGCCAGTAACTAATCTCTCTAAGCCTTTTTAAAATCAACACAATGCCTATAGACTAAAAGTATGATACGGCCCAATTCCTTCAAAATGTATTTCCAGTTCTAGGGTTTAATACAGAAAATGAACAAAGTCTGCTAAGGAAGATTCACTGATGTGATTGTGCTTTGTGTCAGGATAATGTTTTGCAGAAGAAAACTTCTCTTGCCTGAAAGAATACAGCATGGCAGACTATAGATCTATGTTGTGTTGATTTTGGGGATGGCTCAGCACATGCAGCCTTTTGGGAAAGATGGGTAACTAAGCCAGCACTTGGTCTATTGTCCCAAGATACCAGTCTTTCAGTAGCTGAACCAAACCACACTCAGACATGTTTAGATCAGGCAAAGTGAAGCATGTGTAACTCACATCACATCCCACTGCTGTTTATCTTCTGTGTGATTTTAGGATCTCCAGTGCTGTTACACTTTGGACCAGGCTGGTGAAATGTCTATCAGTAAATCTTAACATTTCTGTGTACTGCATATTTTTGTAAGAATGAAGGATTTTGCACACATTCAGTTCAGGTTCCTTTTATAGCAACCTGCAAAACTGTTTGCAAAAACATGTCATAGTTTGGGCTACATTTAGTGAAGTTAATCTATAACACTCCTTAAGAGGGGAAGAATGGGTTTCAATAATAGCACAGAAAGTCAGGAGATCTGAGTTGTATGACTGACTCTGGCAAAAATATGATGTTGCCTACCTTCTCCTTCCCTCACACCTGCCAGCTGTATTACCAGGATAAATCAGTAGCATTTCAGGACAAAAGTGATACAATCATTAAAAACAATACAGGTGGCAGAAATACTCAAGGACTTTTCTGATTTTGGGGAACAGCTGGATGAGGATGTCCTAGATCTGATTTTTGATAATACTGTTCTGACAATGGCTCAAGAAGACATTAAACTGCAGTTCTAAGACAGACATTTTCAAATTATTAGGTCCACATTGCCTCTACTGAGGAGTTTTGCAATTACTGACAGAGGAACATCTTGAATGATTAATGGTTCAGTATGCCTTGGGATATGGGAGAATTTCCAAAGGAAGTCCAAAGCAGTCATATATCTCTAAACCTCATGTCCATCCCAGGCAAAGTAAAAGGACAAATGACATAAACCCTTTATTAATAAAGGGATAAACGAGGATTAATTATTGTCAGTCAGTAATTAATAATAAAAAAAATACATTTTGCCAAGCTCACTTCATATCTTTTATTATGATATTGCAAGTTTGGTTGGCTTGGTATCAGTTTGATGAGATTGTGATCAGGAATTTGACTACCAGCAAAATACAAGATGAGGCTCAAACTAAATTGATTACAAGGTAACTGATAGCAGAAAAAATAGACAGCTCTATTTTTGAGCTGAGAGATGGGTGGAAAAAACAGGCAGGGTTTTAAGGATATCACATAGATAGAATGTCATGATAAAAATCTGTTATGTGCACATTATCTCTTGAGCAAAATATTCTGTGAAGATCTCTATAATCCAAAAAATTCCAGTCATAAATTTTAAGCTAACATCTGTGATATTTTAGAAATCAAGCTTCAGTTTTAACTGCTGTGTTACCTGAAGTTGATCTCGATGAAGTCTCATAGGGCCAAACTGCACATCTGTTACTGGTGCCTAGAAGAAATAAGAAGGGAACTTATTAATGAATAATACCTAAGGAAGAAGAAAAATAATCTCTGTTATCTCTCTTATCTACCATTGTCTGGGGGATATACTGCTATCATTATGAGGCAGCATCTTCATGAGTGGCTTATTCTGGTTTTGTAAATTTATATGCTAAGCTGCATTGCTGTTAGAAATAACAAGCTCATCTTCAAGTCATTTTTTATTGTTATTTTAAATGTAAACTAACAGATTAGTCATGAAAGTCTGGGAGACAAATTGTTATTTTTCTGTATCCTCTGTATCGTTCCAGCTGTTCTGCAAAACATGGAAGTGTTTAAAAACTGCTTCTTTTAAAGTCAAAAAAAGCATTAAAGATCCTGTAGAAATGCAAAACCACATAATTCTTCTCTTAGAATTTCAAATGTAACAGGTGCCCAAGGGTGCTACAGAAACATTCACTTCTCCAAGAGCATTTTGGTGCATTCCCTGCTGCCCACCCAACCCCCCCAGGGAAGGTTCCAGAACTCAGAAATGTGTTGGGATGAAGCATGTATTCAGCATGCAGCTTTGTTCGAAAAACCCTGCAAAAATGCAGCCATACGTCACGCTTCTGACATGCCCCAGGTTAGGTTCTGCTCAAGTACCACGGTTCAGGATGCAGGAGCCGCTGGCCACGCAGGCCCCGGGCAGGGCTCTCCTCCGGCGAGCGGCGGGCGATTGACAGAGGGCTCTAGGGAGCGCGGCGGCCCGGAGCAGGCAGACAGCAGCGTGGCGCGGCATCCGCGCAGGCAGGGTTGCGCGTTTCCTCCTGCTAGTGGGGTTTTTAGCTTGTTGAGTTTTTGTTGGTTGCTTGCTTTTGGGCTTTTTTGTTAGCAATGGTTTTTACACGATCAAAAACTGCAGTTAGTACAAGTGTGTGCAGCCAAATAGAACCCTCCAAAAAGGATGCATCTGTCCAGACCCCTTCCTGTGCGGAGTGTTCGAGCTTATCAGTGGTACCAGGGGGCATTGCAGAAGTAGCCTGCCTGCAGTGTGAGCAGGTGAATGATCTCCTTTCTCTGGTGGCCAAGCTTACAGAGAAAGTTGAAAGACTAAGGAGTATTAGGGAAAGTGAAAGGGAAATAGATTGGTGGAGTGCCGCCCTTCCATCCTTGAGGGAGGCCCACCAGGAGTCACAGGACTCCCATGCCTCCCACTCTCAGGCAATAAGAGGACACCTGGTGGATGAAGGGGAGTGGAAATTGGTCCCTCCTTGGGGAGGTAATAAAAATTCCTCCCAACCCCCATCACTTCTCCAGGTACCACTTCAGAATAGGTATGAGGCCCTGGATCTAGAGGGCCAGCCAGATGACATAGAAGAAAATGATCTGCCCAGTGAGCCTCCCAATTACACTTCTTCTGTCAGACGGATCACCACCTCTAACATTAAAAAGAAAAGTCGTAGTGGGTGACTCCCTTCTGAGGGGAACAGAGGGCCCCATGTGTCGACTGGACCCATCCCACAGGGACATCTGCTGCCTCCCTGGGGCCCGGGTATGGGATATTACCGAGAGACTCCCTGGGCTGATTCAGCCCTCTGATTTTTACCCACTGCTGATACTCCAGCCTGGCAGTGATGAGACTGAAAAGAGAAGCGTCAGGACAATTAGAAGGAACTTTAAGGCACTGAGTCAAGTGGTTGATAGGGCAGGAGCACAGGTTCTGTTCTGCTCAGTCCCTTTTGTGGCAGACTAAAATTATAAAAGGAATAGGAGAGCCCACATTATTAACAAGTGGCTCAAGGGTTGGTGTCATCAGCAGAATTTTGGGCTCTTTGATCATGGGGGAACTTTATGGCACCTGGCCTGCTGAACTGGATGGGCTCCATCTCTCTGTTAAGGGATGTATCATCTTTGGAAGGAGGGTCAGGTCCCTCAGGAAGCATTCAAGGGGGTTGCTAGGGCATGTAGGGAAAAAATTAGAGAGGCCAAAGCTCAGTTCGAACTTAATCTGGCAACTTTTGTAAAGAATAATAAAAAATGTTTTTACAAATATATTCACAGCAAAAGAAGAGTGAGACCAACCTTTGTTCTCTACTGGATGTGGGAGGGAACTCAGTAACTGCAGAGGAGGAGAAGGCAGAAGTGCTTAACGCCTTCTTTGCCTCAGTCTTTAGTGGGAAAACGGCTTGTCCTCAGCTGTCCTCCTGGGTTGTTTTTATATTCTTTGGACTCAATGATCTTGAAGATCTCTTCCAACCTAGTGATTCTGTGTAACTGAGCCAGGATCCTTCCCCCTCACTTGTCCCTTTGTGGGAAGGAGGGCAATGACCACAAGTGCTGTTTATCGCAACTGCTTCTCTTTTATATCATTAATCAAACTACAACATGAATGACTCTTCAACTGGTATGAGACTACTTCTAACAGAGTTAAACACATAAATACAGAGGGACACTCTAATAGGATTACAAAGGTTTGGTCCGTTGAGAATTCCCACCAGGCAAGCATCAGCACTTTCAATGTACTTAAATACTTTTCACCTCTTGCCCAAAACTAAAAGCTAAAAAGCAGGAACAACAAAGTTCCCCATTCAAAACAGGAAACAAAGTCCAACCATTGGTCCTTGGAGTCACACAGACTCTTCAAAAGTAACTGGAGTAAGATATCAGAAGAAAATAATCTTTGGCAATGCAGTAAATGTAAGACATCTCTGAACTGAAACATTAAAAGGGCTGTTGAGCACAAAAGTGGCATTTTTATATTGCTCATTTTCAAAATTAAAACCCCACTTGAAGATCAGATTTATTGCTTTGTAACCTATAATTTTTCCAATAAGTAGTTTCAAAGAATCATCAGCACATCCCACAGAAAAATCTTTTAGAACTGCACGCTCCACTCTTTCTATGACCTTAATGCCCCATTGCTCAGCCCTAAGAGTATGTCATTTGTGATTTTATTTATTTATCATCTTGGAAGTCATCACTGCAACATGAAATAAGCAACAAACACGAGTCAAGGAAAAATGGCAACATAGTGCCTACAAAAGCATGCCAGGAACCAGTGTTTGCCTGTCTTGCTTAAGTGGGCCTTTACGAGCTGGTGTTAAAATTACATGGAAGGGTTTCAGATTTACTCAGTCATTCTGGTCAGATCAGCTTAGTTTAAATACACTTCATTTCTTTTTTTCTGATCTTGAAACCAAAAATCTCTTTTCAGTTGGAAAACTCAAGTTGCTTTACTCTCCCCTGTGGTACATCATCCAATTATTCAAAATTTACACTACAAAACAGCAAAGCCTTTTGCTGATAACACACATAACAGGAGAGAATCCAGCTCTTTGCACCAGTGTTACTGGTTTTGCAGCACTAACAGTAGTAACTATCCATCCTGAATCAGTAAGATCAGCAGAAAAGCCTGAAGGACATGGAGAGAGCATGTCAATTGAGTAGCAGATACCTAAAAGATACCTTTTTACAGTTACTTCTCTGTCCAGAACTGTACTTCAAATCAAACCTTGGACTTTTTGTACACTCTACCTGCCAGCATATAACAGTGAGTGTTCCGTGTCACCGGGCAACGGCCTGAGCTGGAAGGTTCAGATCCAGAGCTGAACTTCACTGGCATCTGGGCGGATGCAAAACCCCATCTACCACACCAGTGTACCCTTGAACTATCAGCCCTGGCCCAAGGGGAATTTTAACAAATGAGATAAACACAGTATTGCCAGTTACTGCTTTTCAGATGCTTCTTTCTTTTAAGAAGTTTGTGAACGAATAGTCATTGAAGTATTTAAAGGGCTGAGCCTGAAAAACACTTTTCTGCCAGAAATCTGTGGCAATTGCTGCAATGAAAATACCTGTCTACGCACCATTTACGCCTAAGTCACAAGAAGTGACCAGATGAGATAACCTGTCTTGTTACACATTAACTTGATGTCCTGAGTAGAATCAAAGCCTTGGTCTGCATCTCAGCTGGAAAATTTTGCTGAACTCCAGTTAATTCTTAATCCTGTTGAAATCTGTTCAAACAACTTGATTAATCATTTAAACTTTTTGTGTGCTGCAGGTAACACTGAGAAGTAACATGCTGATTAAGTATTGTGTCAAAAATCAAGTCTTCAGCTAGTATTAGCCAAAACACTCAACTATCGCTGAATTAAATGAGCTTTAAAAATACCTCTAATGCTGCAAGCTTGTAACAAAACCAAACGCAGCCAAAGCTCACACGTCTAGTAACTGCACAAACACATCTTTATTCACTCACATCTTCTTCTACTTCTTCCTTGGAATTTCTTTTCTAGTCGAAAAGCTTGAGTACATTTTCAGATTGGCAGACACAACTTAGGCATGTGACAGCCTTCCAGGCAGGCACATATTGGGAAGAGTATCTGACGAGACAGAGGTAGAACTGGTTGTGGGTTCCTGGAATTGACTGTGATAGAGCTGGGTCTGTTGCCAAAGCGCTGCTGACGCAAAGTCCGTAAGTGCAGCGTGTGGGACTGCAGCTCTTCAAATGCACACACAGCAACTGCAGCCATTTTACATTCTCTGCCCCCTGAACTGCTGCTGGTAGCACTCATTTCCCCTCAAATTTGCCTTTCTTATTTGAACACTGTATTTTCTGTCCTGTGGAACCAGCCCTGGCCCTGGCACAAAGTGGGATTCATCCCAAGGCAATAGCATAACCTGTAAGTGATTGACAGCTGTCAATGGGGAAGGTCATCCACTGACTGCTGTGAGCAGCTCAACACTCGCCAGAAATGATCTCTGTGTTGTAGCAGCTGCATTGCAAACATTGAAATTGCTGATAGAAATAGTCCACGTTTCCAATGCCCTAAGAAAAGCGAATGCTGGGTAAATAAAAACAAGTGAAATAAGCTTTAGAAACACAGACCTACACAACTGTGACTGATCTGATTAAAGTACAACAAAGTCAGTGTTGACCTGATGTAACCTGGTAAAGTACTTCTTTCTATGAGTCATTCTTCGTATTTTACCAGAACAGAATCTACAGGAATAGTCTGTTCCTCACTGCTGGATTGTTTTTTCTTTCTTCCTACAGCTAGAAAAACTTCAGATGAACTTGCTCAATGAATAAAGGCAGAAAGGAATAAAGGGTGGACATAAAGCCAGCTTGATTCACATGCTCCCTTTGGTGATAAATTGCCTGGCTGGTGACAGGGACAGATCTATGCAGCCCATATGTCTCCTATTTGCTAGAAGTGGTGTATCCTGGCTTTCTCCGAAATATCTATTACCATTACCCATTGGAGAAGAGAGCACACCTAAAATTTTGGGCAGAATCAAGTCCCAAAAAACCCTTTGGCAATTAACTTCCATGCAATACTCCTGCTATGGAGGCACAAATGCATTCCTTCTGGAGGCTGATCTTCTTAAGACACCTCTTTGCTGAAGTTTTTGTGGGATGTTTTAAAGCAGAGCCCTGGGCAGCCCAAGGCATCACTCGGCAGAGCAGTTGCTGCAGCACTGCCCACCCATGAGAGGGGCTGGTGGGGAGCTGCTGGTGCCCGGGGGAGCAGGAATGCTCCCCTGACATCCACAGTGCTCCATCCCTTCCTTTCTGCCACAGCAGGGGCTGTGCTGGTGACAGGAACGACTCCTACTCAGACCATTCCATGCACAGCCCCGGCCCCTCCTGACAGTACCTCTCCCTGAAGGGCAGCTGGCAGCACTTCTGCTCCTAGTGCTCTTGCCTTTTCCAGGTGAGCACAGCTCACCTCACAGCTCAGCTTTTTCCTGCAGCTCACTTGAACAAAGAGGTGCCATGAACTTTTGCTGAATGGACTGCAGATGGAAGCTGCTGCTGGAGGGCAACATCTGCGTCCAGTGGGCAGACAGAATCTCTGACTCATTGTAATATATGACAAATAACTACAGTGATTAGACATATGACTTCACTGCTGGTCCTAATGGAATACAGCCAGCAAAATTAATCATCTTCCTCAGATCAATGTTTTAAGATATCACCAAAATTTTTTCTCTGATTTTAAAATACATACTGATATTTTCTACATATACTAGGTACATGATATGAATCTGCATGAGTTGACTCATCACAGTAAGAATTAACATTCTTCATTATCAAGATATGCTGGAAGCCACAGAACTGTTACATGAACTTAATTTTTTGTAATTACAAGAAAAACAGAGATTCATTTTACAGAGGATAAAAATCCTTTCTCTTAACCTACCATTTTAGGCATAGATTTATCACCCCAGAAAACAAAATCTCAAATGAACTGATAGATTTATACCATCCCTTAAACTTTTATTGATTCAGGTTCTATTTGCTGCAGAAATTTGAATTCTGCATAATAATATACTTTCTCAGAAATCTTAGCCAAATCTTCCTGGATGCTGAAAGCTGAGAAATAAACAATTTCCTACAAACTGGCATGACAAGGTACAAGATCTTATCCAGCCAGGTCATACCCGCATGGCTCCTCTTTCTCAACAGAGAGAGGCTTTGTGATTCGTTGTAGCTCATACTTCTGGGTAAGAAAGTCTCCATGTTCAGGATCAAGTTTTCACAATTCACATTTTTCTTTGCTTATCATAACATTCTGAAGTATATGAATACTAATCCAATCCATATTCATCTACCTATTTCTTTCTCCAAGGCAATGCACCTACGTAGATGACTTAAGACTCAGCTTCCTATTTTCCATGCCTGTTCTGCTAGACACTGAACATCACTGTTCATGTCTTCCTTGCAGAATTCGACAGCACTCTTGTTACCAACTCAACATCAGTGCAAGCAACGTAAAATGCTGTCCAAGCAGATCTTCCTAACAGGCACAACTGTTCAGAGCATAAAATGAATTTTATAGTCCACGGACTGAATTCCAACCTGGTTAGCAAATCCAGTGAAATCCAGAGCAATTCCATCAATACAAGGAAAATATACTGGGTTTACTTCAGTGTAAATGAAGTGGGAGACTGGCCCTCTGCAGCTCTTTCTTTTGTTGTTTGGAGGCCACAACAGCTTGAATAAAGAATATGAGAGAACAAAGTGTCCAAGGTTTCTGCCTTTGCTCAACAGATTCAAGGACAAAGGTAAACTTGGCCTTCAAAGACCCTATGCTGTAGAGAGTCAGTTTATTCTTTGCTGAAATACAAAGACATGAGTTCTGAAAGGCGATTAAAATTTAACAAAACTGCTCTTCAACCTGGATGAAACCAGTTATTCCAGTCCTTAATATTTTTTTCCTATTTCTGCTTCATAAAAGATGTAGACAAATGTAACAGATGCTGAACTCATAATGTAGCATCCTGACTCAGTGCTTTGATAAAATCTAGCATTTAGATTAATCTAAATCATGTTCTCACTGATGCATCTCTGTCAACAAAACAATACAGATTTATACCTATATCGTAAGGCCTGCAGATCACTCGATGTTTTGTTCTGGTTTAGTTTTCTTTTTATCTATTTCCTGTTTTAAATTGATCCCTAGAAGAATTATGTACAATGTTGCCATGTAACAATACAGCAGACAGTAAGTGATGGGGTAGCACACCCTCTGTTTTTTAATCTGTTTCTTAAGTTTTAATACCTGTTTTTGAACCTGTTTTACATAAATGAGTTATTGAGAGCCCAACTCTGGCTTCCAATTCACATCATTAGCAACACACAATTTTGACAGCTGGCAGTTTTTGTGAGAAGAAAAGCTTTATTGAGTGTAATGAGTTGCCAGCACTCTTACATCAAGGTGCTGGCCCTTCTCTCTGGGCATGTAACTAGCCACGGGACTCACTTTCTCATTCCCAATGAACTGGCAACACCTTTACTCCTCCCAAAATCCAGTAACTCTTCCATTACTCAACCTGGGGGCAATTTTTGTGTTAACCCAGGTCCTGAGGAAGCCTCCCAGGCAATTTACACCCTGGTGGGACTGGGACTGCTTTATGGGCGCGCCGGCACACAGCACTGAGCACAAGGACTATCGGAGCCCCGCCAGGGCACAGCTGATTTTTGGGTATATGTTCAGCTTGCCACACATGCCAACCACTATTATATATGTTTGTTTGTTTGTTTGTGTTTTGGGCCTGGTTGCCCACTGCATTTCCTAAATGCAATAAGTGAAGCCAAGTTAGAACAGAACTGCAGCAATGCTGTTGGGAAATCACAGTCGTTGCCTTCTTGCACACTTCAGACATAATCAAGAACTCCTACTTTCTACTGTTTATAAGTTCTCCCCTTATGCTTTACAGGAAACTTTAGTTATCAAACTGCAAGCGTAGCATATGCAAAAGTGAATCATTCTGCTTGGCTGGGAATAATTAACGATGCTGTCCCAAAGTGACTTGTATTATCATCTGCACTGTGGTAAGGCCTGGACGGCCTCTGGCCCAGACGAGTGGCCCACTGTGGTCCCATTGTACAATGACAGCAGAAAAAGCCAGCCAGCAGTCCCTGCCACTGGTAAAGGTCTGAACTTTTACACAGAGCAGGCTGACAAATTGGGGGACTTTTTTAGGTCCTGATACGGTATTGAAGAGATAAAACAAAAGTCATTATCACTTAGCGTGCCTATGGAACAGTTGCAGAGATGTCCAAACTTGAAAAGGGAGGTTGCTGGTTTCATTTTGACATTTGGAGGAACTGAGGCACTGAGGGAGAGAGACAACCCCAGCCCTCCTTGTCCTGAGCCCTGGCATCCCTGGGCAGGGTGCCCAGTGCCCCTGCTTGCTGTCCAACTTACAGCAGCAGGCACTGGCAATACTGGGACCATGAGGCTGACACCTGGGAAACACCCACTTATTTCTGAAATTCAAAACTGAGTTGGTGATAATTCAAACAAGTTATATCACATCTTGGTAACCACAGCAGCACTGTAGGTTTCTAAGCTAAGCAGACGCAACTCCTGCAAAGCAACTCTGCAAATCTCACACTATGTACTTACACAAGAGTCCCCACTCTCAATGAATCATACAGCAAAAAGGGATGGAATACATCAGCCAAGTCAGAAAAAGAAAGCCATTTACTCATTAATCCACACTGACTTTTCTGTCCAGTGAGAACAAAGTTGAATGGAAACAAGTCCTCATATCAAAAACCGTTTAAATCCAGCAAGTTATATTTCCTGCAGCATCTACCTGATTCAAAGACCCTTTTTAGACCTGCATTTTATGCACAAGCACACTGGGCTTGAAATTTCATCTGTCTCTTTAGAAGAGAAAAAAATGTGAATCATACACTCCACAACAACAAATGTAAATAACCTTAACGTTGGTCTGCGCCTCATGGTTGTCATTTTGCCAAACCCTATTCTGACCAACCAGCACAGAATTTAAAGTGCCCTAAGTCTTTATCACCTTAAGATTTGAGATGGCTCACTGGGGTCTTCACTGAGGTCCCACTTTCTGACTGAAAGTGCTGGCAAGAACTTCTCCATTCATGGAAAATATGCACAGAAATTTGTTTGGAGCCTGTGAGGTCTCCCCATATTGAATCCCTGGGCTGCTCACTAAACTATAGTCAAGTATTTCTGTGTGGTGAGGGCATGCTGTGGAGCATCTGTAGTTATATCCTGCACTAAGAGAAAACCAGCAGCTTAAATGATCTGGCCTGTACTTCAGAAGAATTTTTTAAACCCTATAATAATGGTTTTCTATACATAGGTTGCAGAAATGGATGCCTTTATCAATGCAAAAAAAAAAAAGTAAGTAGCATGAACATTTTCAGCAGTCCAAACAGGAACAGAATATGCAACATGCAGAAACTTAATTGCTTCAGATGAAGAAAAAAAAAGTCATCTTTAAGGCACCAGCACCTTATTCCATGTTTTATTAGTTTCTGACAAAATTCAAGGGTCAGATACAATACCCTGCACTTCAGAGCAAATGTCCTGCAAAGTCAGGCATCTCTGGTATTCTGGGCTTACGTGCAAGGGTTGTGATTGCCTCTGTGAAATGCTACCTCATGGTCAGCCGAACAGCACATCTGGTGGATATTGCAACTTGCTGAGTTTCAGCAGCTCTTCCCTTGTACTACAGCAACTCTGAGACTCCTCTGTTTCCCCTTTGCAATCAGGACCAGCCACACTATATCTCACAAAATGCTTTAATGGCAGCCACATAAAAACAATGTGCCTAGCAACTCCCAGAAGGCTGAGAGACTCGTTTCCTCTCCCCTCTTCCCCTTTGCTGACACAAGTCTGTTATTCCACTGGCTGGGGGAGCTGTAACTGAGCTCTGGGGACCAACTCACTCCTCGTATGGCAGCATTGCTATGAAAGTTTCACTGTGCTATCCTCTCTCATCTGTTGGCAGCAGTAACTTTTACCCAGATGCAAAGGCTAGCCAAGTCAACAGAGAAGAAATTGGTCTGTAAGTCTTGCAGGTCATCAGCCAAGACATGTTCAAAATCAGAGCATTAAATATATCGGGGCTCACATAACTGCAAACAAATAAATGCAGCCTTTGGCTTTTCCAACATCTTTGTCTAACGGGAAAGGAACTTCTCACTCAGCTGCTGTCGCCTCAGGTGTATTAATTTTACAGGCAGGCTGTGGCTGACTTTCCATCCCCCCAGCTTGAGCAGACACTTCAGTACAAATACAACATTCTTCTGGCCCTGAGGGAAATTCTTCCTGCCTGCATTTTAACAGTTGAACTGCACGGCACTCTGGGAGACTTAAATATGGCACAGTAGTTCTATTGTTTAATATTATTAAAACTGCTTGCTCTCTTGTGATTCTGCAAGATCCTGAACTATAGAAGTAAGTGCTAATCTGCTTCCTATCTCTTAGATAGAGAACTATCCTAGTTCTCTTTTTTCTGGTGGATACCACTTACGAGTTTTATTTTAGAGATGATTACAGATGCATCAGAATACAACAGAACTCCATTATCAGTTTTCATTTTTTCCTTATGAATACAAATTTCAGCGACAGTTTTCTTTGAACCATCTGGATTTGAACAAACTCATCTGACTAAAAGGAAGTTCCAGTCTACCAGGAAGTTTTCCAACTACTCTATGCCAGACAAACTTTTCATGGCTTGATCTACCAACAGTGGAATCATCACAAACAGACCAAGCAAAGCAAGAGAGTACAGCCCAAAAATAGCTTAATTCAGTCAGTGGATCTGCTAGGCTCCCTAGAAGATCTCCGTTTTGTCCTAAACCTCCATTTGTTAAGGAATAAACTTGCTTTTTTATTGTCACTAGTAACATTTTTTTTGTGCTGACACAGTTCAGGCTCTACTGACCATAGTAGTTTTTCCTATCTGCTGCCATCTGTTATCTTTACCTTACAGAGCTCCAGCCTCTGCATAAGTGGGCATCCTGGATGTGCCAGTTTAGTCCTCCCAAGGCTGGATGCTGACAGGATGAAGCTGCCTTGTTCCTCCTTCTTCCCTATTCTCCCAGCCATCTGCCACACACAACATCTTCACACAGCACACTCAGGTATCCGTGAACCTGCAGGACATCGCTAGAATTCCTTAGGAGCCAAGGGGCGAGCTCTGGCCACCTTCAGGATGCACAAACTCACCTGTGCTCTATGCAGTACTCTGCCTGGGAACTGCTCTGAGCAACAGCAAAGGTGCTGTCTCTGAGATGGGATTTTGCAGGTAGAATAAATGCAAAGTCAGTGGGACAGCATCCAGTACAGCAAAGAAGAAATGTTCAATACTGATAATAAACATAACTGTATTTTTGTCTATTGAGTGCATGTTTCTCAGACTGAGTGGAACTGTCAACTGACACTTGAGAAAACCAAGAGGAGTTCTTGGCAGTCAGACCTTTTCTAAACAGGGAACTTTGTCTCCAACAAATGAAGAGTTGAGACTGCAGGCATATTCAAGATGTCTTTTTTAAAAAAACCTGAGGAAATTCTAAGTAGTACATTCTTTTTTTTCACTCTAAGGTTTAGCATTAATTTTGCTTGTTCACAGCTATAACCAATCTAACAGACCAACTTCAGGTTTTATGATAAGGAGGAAAACAGACAGAAATATTTAAGAGTCCTGGGCATCCCTTTCTTTTGACCACTAGCAACTCCACTGGCAGAGAAAATGAGTGACTGGCTTCCTCTAATACAGATGCCTCTTCATTCCTGAGGACCTACAGGGTAGTTTGAAACCTGACACTGGTTTTCTGCCTGACTCTGGTTCAGTAACACACAGTGCTTCTGCCAGCCCACAGGGCTCGTTAAATATCACACGCCTGGGATGGGATGGGATCACGTTTTTTTTTTTTCCTTAAGTAAAGTAGAACCTTTTTACAGTTATGCCAATCCCCCTAACTCTGCATGTCTTTAATAAAGTGGGATTTTCATTATAATCAGAACTGCAATTAAGTAGAATTTATTGCAACAAAGCACTTTTTCATTCTGGTTTCCTTGTAAATATAATTTCACTCTATCTGGATTTGAGGTAGGCACACTCCATTTTATTTCATTTAAATGAAAAAAAATCTGTGTAATTATACTATTATCTTCGATGCAAAGCAACCTCTGCATCTTCTGCCTACGGGTATCATTTCCTTTACAAAAGAACTGCTGGATATGCCAAAGGAGACACTGCTTTTCTCCGTAGAAATGCACAAGCAATCAACACATTACCAACTCCCAGTAAAGTTTCACAGGATTAAAGCTGTGGCAGGCAAGGCCTCAGCACAGGAGTCTCCCACAAGGCAGCTCTTTAATAAACAACCCATCATCAAGGAAGCCCATAAAGCACTCTGACATTGTAGTCCTTAACTGGGAAACAAATCCAGCTGGGTATCAAATATCCACTTAAGATGAAATCCTGCCCTACTGTCCAAATATACTCTCTCCAGGCACCATGTTAGCATTTCTCAGATTAAGTACAAGGGCCATAATTATCCAGATAATAATCTATGGATGTTGAATAGCCTCATATAAATTATTTAACCTTGAGATTTCCAGGAAAGAGAGATAACACCTGGAGATACTTGCATCAAATACTTTTACAAGTTGTATGGCATCAGTGAAGCTTTGTCACAGAGAGCTGCTGCAGTCACAAAGTTTGAAAGATTTGTAAAGATCTGTAATGTGGGAGGGTAAGAAGAGAAGATGCAAAAACACTGAGTAAATCTTTAATGTAAACATGTGTTCACCTCTAAACTGCCTAGCATAAGTGCTGTATAAACTATGAAGGCTCATAAGCACACAGCCAGCAGTGGTTGAAAGGTGCATTTGGTCAAGCAGATGTGGACTTTTTGTGTGTCATTTGAAGAGACATTATAGAACAGTGCTTGTCTTCCCTATAATGAGAGTGGGTGTCAGAAAATTTTTTCTCAGAAGCTTTATCAGACTCCTCAGGTTACCAGTCCTCAGACCCTTGAGTGAGACCTTCCACAGGGCATATCTGAACACCAGCACCATGTGCTGCCTCTGAAATGAGCAGATTCTCTGCTCCTCCCTGCAAGGACTGCAAAATCTGGCCAGCCGAGCCAAGACTAGAGCAGCAAAAACAGCTTCTCAAATATTAGGATCAGCAGTTGCCTATCACCTTCTGCACAATTTTATTGACGCCTAAATTTATCTGTCTCATCTAAAAAGGTCTGATGTTGCAACTGAGAGTGGCACAAAAGTTTTACAATAGGAACCATTGCTGGAGGTGGCTCTTCTGTCACATGGAACAGAGCTTCATACAGCACCTTTCAGTCAGGCAGTGACATCCTCATTCCACATAACAATGATGAACTAAAAGGAGCACTATGAAAGAGAGAGGCTCCACTTACTCATTAAATAACTAAATAGTGTCCACCTATGCAAAACTCCCATAATTAGCTGCAAGGAAAACTGGCCTCTATCCAAAATCAATCTCCCTCGAGATCCGAATTCTGGCATTAAACAAGTCTGTCTAATCTGTTTTGCAACTATCCAGAATATGTTTCTCACTCGGCTGCTTTTTCTAAGGAGAGGATGCAGGGGCCCTGGGCCTTCTATTGAGAGTGTGAAAGCTTTATGCCAAAGAACAAACAAGAGAAAATAGACATTAAAGTCCTGTCTGGCGACACCATTAATAAGTTCACAGTCACCATTTCCTTCTTCCTCCCCTGCACCAAGTGCTTCTTCCCAGACAGTGATCCAGACTGCTGATAGCTCTGGCTGGGAGCTTTTACCAGAAATTTTAGCAGGAAATGTTAATTTGCAAGCCTCAGTGTCCTCCCTTGGGGAGGACGGACACTGTATCTGCATGACCAAACTGTGGAGACTTAGAGTTCCTCAGACCTGCCTGCAACAGGCAGAAGAGAAACTCCTCTGTATCTCCAGCAATGCTGAGTAAAAAACCAACTGTACTCATTTATTTTCTTTTGCCTTTCCCCCCAAGCTACGAAATACTAGGAAGAACGTCCAAAGCAAACAGAAAAATTCTATTAATGAAATATGCAATTTAGTGCAGTTTCATGGCCTGACTCTGAGCTCAGCCAGACTTCTAGGACATAAAACATCTCTGGAAATTCGTAGAACTAGAATAAAACAAAACTATTGCTTTGCATAAAAATTACACTGCACTTCTATAAACCAGTTTAATGGGAAAGATATCCTGTGTGAATCAGTAAATATAACCCATTACAAATAAAATAGATATCAAAGATAAATAGCTTTTTAGTATAAAGTCTAATGTCTCATATGTAAGCAACAGAAAGGAAAAGCCAGACTCACTTTATTAACAGTTCCAACAAAGCTACAGTAAAACTACAGGCCGCTTTGAGAATTAGAAAATAAAAGTAAACCTATAAACTTACTGAAGAATGACATAGATCTGACTCTTGAAAAGTTTATTACTCAGGTATATCACCTGACTTCTTTTTCTGCCTCTATGAACTTTGAGCATAAGACTGTAATTACTTACTATAGATGCAGGAGAGAACAGTGTCCTTGATTATGGAAGCTTTTCTCAATCCTGGGAAATTTCATTTGACTTGTTTTATGTGTTTGCATGTTCCTTTAGGCCAGGACAAATGTTCTTACCACATTCATATTTGTGTGGTTAGCAGCTTTTTCTGCATCTCTTTTGTCCTCATCCTCCAAAGACAAAACAAATGGCCTGCTGCTCAGTGTTGAACTTTATAATTTTAGTAATAGGTTGCAGCAGGAATATATTTTGACTAACTCTATGAGCCACTACCACGTACAGTCTAAGCACCTACCATGGAACACCACAGTTCTAATTGTTTTCTTCACTGCTTAATTTGAACCAATATGTCGTACTCTGGATGACTTCAGAATATACTGTGAGACACATAATTTAATCCAGTTACATTCTGTAATCTAATTTTGCCAAGAACCTTCAAATATATTCCAACAAAAAAAAAACCCTTATGTGAAACAGCAGGAACACATTAGAGGTGGCATCAAACCACTACTCCATTAGACATAAATTACTCCCAAGTATGTTCCCCACCAAAACAGAGTAACAAAATTTGCAGGCCACAGTATGAGGTTGTACCGAGAAATACTTTCCAGATGAAGCAAGCAAGATTTGCAGTGGTTTTCTGACACAACCGACAATTTCCTGCAAGTGGAAGAGGTTATCTGGTGCATTTGCTGCTGTGATTCTATGTCCTTGCACATCTCCATTTCTGAGTTCCACAGAAAGCTGAAGAAGGCATTTGTACAAACCAAGGTCCATCATGACTCTCCGTGTCCTTCCCTCTCTGCCCAGTTGGCCCTGAATGCTGAGTAATTGATCACCTGGGAGTTCCTTTGTCAGACAAATCCAACAAATCCACTGCCAACCAGCCGTGTGTGGTATTCCAGCTTCATGCCCTTCTTTATTCTTAAATAACACAGCCCTGCCATGGCTACCCATGTGCTCTTCAGGAAGGAAGTGAAGCATGGCTTACTTGTACCATAAATAAATACTGCTTACAACATTTAAGACTAATTTCAATTTTTTACAAGAGAAACATGCCCATGTTAGGTAAAACATTTTTCTGATACTGTAAATATGAAGCCACGGGTGTCACAACTCACACTGCACATATCACATTTCTACTTCAGACCAAGTTTCAAGACAGAATTTTACAGTGTTCATGACAATTTAATAGCCTAACTTCTGATTTTGCTTTGCAATTCTGCTCTGTATTTTTAGCCCATTCTATTCTTTTCTAATCTGCATGGCACATAGGGCATATAGAATTACCAGGACTATCATTGGACTGCCTTGCTATTTTTTCTAGAGTAAGAATAATCTCTTGGCTCTGCCAGTCAAAGAAAAACACTTCTTCCCCCAAGTTTGACTTTGAGAATTAAGCTACAGCCTTTGCAAGCAGCACTATGCAAATCAGTGTTTCCCACAGAAGAAGCTTTTCCCAGAGTCTGCAGCAAGAAACACCTTATGATAAGTACAGACCTATTTTCTGCAGTACATGATAGCATATTTTCTGAAATGTTCCATTATTTCCACCTTTTCTGTCATACAAGATTATTTTCATTTTCTTTTAAATCTAGTTACTACTGTTCCATCATTGCAGTGCCAGCCAGTTGTTTGCTCAACTCAACCCTCCCAGTCTCACCTGGAACCCTCGGAGTTTCATCTTGTCAGAAAAACTTGTGTCCCTTTGACTGCAAACCACTGGCAATGGTGAGCATTCATTTCACTCTCTGTTCTGCCATCTAACACAAGACTGAACAACTGGAGCCCCAAGCTGATCATATCAGCACTCCAGGAGTTAGAGGGAAACATCTGGAATTTATTTGTTAGAAATAAAATGAATGATATCTCTTCAGGAGCTTTAGCTTGCACCTGTACTTATAAATCTCCATGAGGGCAAGTTATGAATCAATTTAACCAGGAGCAGGAGGCAGAGGCTCAGACTTTGAGCCCTTTGGCTCAGTCCCTGTCAAGGGCCCCAGGAAGAAGCTTGGTACTAGGATGCCCTGGTGACACAATTTGTTGAGCTCTCCTCTTCCACTGCAGGATAAGGAACAGACTGTCTTAGGCTTGCTGGGCCCCCCATGCTGGCAGAGCCCATGTGCAGACAGCTCTGCAGAGGGCATGGGGAGCACAGCCCCCCTGGTGCCCCCTCCCCAATAATGCAGGGGTCTATCCAGCCCTACAGTCCACACAGGCAACTGGGAGCTTTGTCCACCTTTGCCACAGAGAAAACATAACCCTGAAGATTATTTTTGTTGCTTGTAACACCATTAAAGGTTCAAACTTGGCAGAAGCTGTGATGGGGAATGAAAAAGAGCACAGGAGAAATTTAATGGGACAGCTCTGCAAACAGAATAGTAAGGGGGGGGAAGGGCAGAGGTCAAAAGAATCAAACACCACCACTGTTATCTGATGGGAAGGCACAAAGATACAGGATGAACCTCAGAAAACATGGAGAGGAGGGAACAGGGAATACACAGAGAGGAAGAAGGGCAGAGGAGAAACAAAGAGATAGAAACCCTTGCCAATTGTTTGGATGAAGTGTTACCTTTGCCTAGGCACTGAACTCATTGTCTGCAGCCGTCTCCTCTCCTGCTTCTTTCCTGAGCCCCCTCAGCAGACAGTGCTTGTTCCAAATCGGAAGGTGACTGCTGTGGGTCCTACACTGTGGGCAGGTCTGTACCAGGGATCAGATCAACTTCTTTATTTTCATTTGTGCACAAGTGCAAGGTTTGCACCGCAAGGGTTTAACTCACTGAAGTGCAAGTCAACCACATCTTATCCAACCTGGCAGCCTGTCTTGGAAAATGCTCATGTTTAGGCATTGGTATGATTTAATTGAGACAAGCCCATTCAAAATGCAAGCCCACACCTGGAGATGTAAGGCAGATTCACACAGGTACCCATGGCTGGGTACTGCATCCAGTCCATTTCTCTACACACTGACTATGGGCCCCATTATGGATGCAGGATGCTGCAAGAACAGGAACTTGGTATTGCAAGGGAACCTCTTACATTCCTTTCTCATTATAATGGAAGATACTCTGAGGCAAAGAGCATTTTTGTCTCTGCAGAGATCCAAGCATGAAGATGTCAGAAATGATGACAAGAACTCAGCATTTCAATGAGGTGACAGCCCACATGCTCTACACTCGGTACTTCACACACTCAGACTATTTCCAGTTACTGCAAGCATCAGTGAGACAGTGCAACAAAACTGAATTTAGTAGAGAAAGGCGGTAAGCAAAATGTTCTGGCTGTAACTTAATAGAAACCTTTAAAAAATAAAGACAAACTCAATGCCCCCAATGGTGGGATAGTTCCTATAAATCACTCCAGCATACCCTGTAGTTCTGTCTGTCGTCAGATACTTCTGCATTTTTTCACTGCTCTGCAAGTTGACTCCAAATGTTATATGTTGTGGGATTTTTATTTTTCTGGTATTTGGCGGGGTGGGAGGGGGAGGGTTGTTTTGGGGGTTTTTTTGGTTTTTTTTCTTTGGGGGGGTGTTGTTTTGTTTTGTTTTAAGAAAGAACCTTAGGAGAATCCTTGCCACAATTGTTTTCATGAAGTGATCAAATGCTCTTTGGAGAAAGGAAAAATAGAATTCCAAGACACAGCAACACTAAGTTGGGGGGAGCCACTTGAAGCATGACAGAACTACAGAAGAGAGGGGAGCACAAGACTCAGGTACCAATAAAGGACACAATATGCCCTATTTTACAAAGGTTAGGTGGGTTTTCTAACACTAGGTGCTCCCTCTTGCTATGGATGACAGGAGGCCAATACGACAATGTTGGTGTTATCAATGAAAGCACCCTAAACTTTGTCTGGGAGACCTCTTGAACAAAGGCCTCCTCTGCTTATCGCTGGTGCTTGCCCAAGTGGAAGTTAATGACCCTGTGGCACTGGCCAGAAGACAAGCAAACCAAAAACGTAAGGGGATCAGCCCCCTGGCAGAGTGTCAGCACTCCTGGGCTCAGCACCAGACTGCTGCTCTGGCAGCAGAGGAGTTATTGATGAACACATTGCTGGCAGCCCCTCTGCCTGCAGAACTACAGCACCAGCAGCAGAATGCTGTGAATACCTGACAGAGGTGTTTTCACAAATACATCACACAGCACCACATTATAAACTATTTCAGGCTGCGTCAGGAAGCTGCTAACATAAACTCATGGAAAAAAATCCAAAAGCCATTAAAAAACCCCACAACATGAAACAAGTATTTTATCACTGCTCAAGGTTTGAACTGTCAGCTTTATCCCCCTGGCAAGTACGCAGCTCTAGTTCAGAACTGAACACCTACTTTATTTATTTAGCTCTGCTGCATTTAACCCTACATCCTGTCTGCTGGGTGCATCCGGCTCCACAGATCTCCACGCAGCAAAGCTGGAGCATAAGGTGGGGGAGCCACTTTCCACAAGCCAAAAAACAGGAAATTTGATGACATTGTTCAGTGAGCAGACGTCAGCAGAGAGTGATACAAAAGAGTAAACAACTTCCTAGCAGCAGCAGACAAATGGGCCGGAACTACTGGAATCCTGTGATGTCTGGTGTGTTTTGCATGAAAATTACCGTTTCAATGAAATAGGGAGAGATCTTTGGCTGATGCAAGTTGGAGCTGCTCCTTAGAAATCTAGAAGCTACACTAGTTTTGTCTGATTAATATCTGACTCCAAGTCCTTACCTTTCTGATCCTGAAAACATAGTTTTTGAGAATTCATATTGTTGATATTCTACATATTTTGCAAATATTCTCATTATTTTAGAGCACATGAAAAGTTGTTTTGAGCATAAAAGGATAAACTTCAGTGAAAGTATGGAAGGCAGTACCAGCAATGCAGGTGCCACTTCATCATGACCATACTACCATCAGTCTCATATATACAATGGATATATAGACATATAACCTATAATCTTGTTTAAATATTTTGATATGAAGGAAGCACTTTCTGAAACCACACAGTAGGCATGACATCTCCCTTTTATTTGCTTTGTTGGCTTTGTGAAATCTGCTCTCCTATTTTCCAGCTATGGGCAAATGTCAAATGTGATCCAAAAAATTAACCTCTCAGGTAAGCATGCAATGAAGGTTGTTCAAAGCCAGGTTACATCAGGCAGGAAGGAAATGTAAAGGAGGATATTTTTGCTCCAACAGAATGCTATTCTACCCATCTCTGTCCAGTCTCTTAACTGCAAGAAGTAGTATTTGAACCAGTGACCACAAACATGGAGCTTCACACTAATGAATTCCAATCAACTGTGTCGAGAAAGATGGTAACCCCTGGAAAAACTCTCTCGCCTACACATCTACATGTAAAGAGACCACCAAGGCATACAATTTTGCCTTTTGTACTATCCTTTGCAAAGGGATTGTAGAGAAATTAAGTCCTACTCTGAACTAGTTCTTAAACTGTTGACAAACAAGTCAGCCCAGGACTTAGCTGGGGCTTTATAACCTAGAAACATCTGGGGATCTTACAGAAAATACACAGGGATATTCCCAGGGGGATGCAATTCAGTAGGTACCAATCACAGGACTCTCATCTTGTCCAGGTATCCCCTCTAGCCAAAATCTAAGCAGAACTGACTCCTAAGATGAAAATTAGCAGCTAAATTTAGAGGTGTCCATGAGACTGCCCTACTCTTAGTAACAGAGAGAGAGAACAACAGGAAAGAGCCAGATGCTTCTCGGCTCTCCTTGCCAAATTCTCCTCTCTTTGGAGACAGAAGATGTACTACGTAATCGTGGGGAGGAAGACACACCAATAACCATGTCAATGCTGCAGTCAAATGACAAGGCAAACACACTGGGCCAAATCTATCTGCAATATAACCAGTGATTTGAGCAAACTTCGTTCTTTCTAAATCCTGGCAAGTAGCTAGAGGCTAACAAACAACTAGGCAAAAATAAATAAATACATGCACACAAAGAGCAACAAATGCCAATAAAACACAGCAGGTCTATAAACAAAACAAAACTGCTTTTCACTCATCACTCTACCTACATCAGAATCTTCCTGGCTTCAATTAATTTGTTCTTTCAGTAGAGTATGAGTTTGCACCAGTTCTGTCATTCTTCCTGACTCCTTGGTTTGAATGTAAGAATAAGAGCTTAGAAAACAAACTCCACTCTGAAGCTAATCATTCCCAATCTTCTTCTATCTTTGCTTACATGGTGAGATTAGGAGTATATACATCAACAGCAAAAACTTCCAAGAACAAACAAATCAACCTGGAGGAACTCCGAAGTGTTTATCAGAGAATGATATTCATCTGGGTGTGCCAACTATGTCAAGAAGTCAGTCGTGCCAGAAGACAGGTTTTCTGCAAACCCCACATGGCTCCAAGATGAAATCATTATTTTGCTATAACTCCCTTTCCAACGTCTCATTACACTAAGGCTTATGGCTAGGGAAAAAGACCTTGTTCTGACCTGCAGGAGCAGTGATGATGGTGCTGAGTGGACATACATGACTGTCCAAGCCTGTCAACCACATGGCCCTCTTATTTAGGGCCTTCCATTATTAGGTTCTGATTTATACCAGCAGAGGGTACCAAAGGCAGACAGCATGTGGCTTTAAATATAAATGAAACCATGGAATCCCATTGTGTGCAAGCACAGAAGAAGCACAGCACAGGAAGGGTGGGTGGCTGTGCTGAGCGTTCTGCAGATAGGGGTTAGTTAGTTACTAACTCTTCTCCATAGGATCTCACATAAAGGACAGCAATTTCTACAGAAATTCCCTCCTCCTTTCATTGGTCTGAGGCCCAAGACTAGGAGGTATGCCACAAAACACAAAGTGTTTTCCAGTTATCTCTACAATGCCGCAATGCTAAGATTGATTCAGCAGCCAGGCCACTGTTTCCTGCTTTTTTCTGTGCACCTAAGCAGAGAACTCCTTTTAACTTTCTGTGCCTGGGATCTGTCATTATCCCCCATGTTCAGTTAAATTTCTACATATGATTTTATTTCATGGAAGTGTATTTTGAAATTTTGCTTCTTCAGTGTAATGTAAAAGCACCTTTTAATAAGATTAAATTCGTAATAAAAACCAAGCCTGGGTGTAAAGGGGAGTGAACCTGAAGACCACTAACTATGGTATTTCCCAAGTTACCCCTATTTCAGGTCACTTTACATTAAATTAGCAAATGGACTAAACTCAAATATGTTCTGATATTTGAGAACATATCAGAGAGTTCTTGTCAGGGAAAACAAGAGCTCCAAGAGGTTGATGCACCTACCATGTGCCCATCCACAAAGGGGAATGTGTTTCTTATAGGATCACTGAACAGTGGTAAGCTTTGTTTCTGTAGAGATTTTGACATATGGCTGAAATTAGACTTAAATTAGAATATTCCTCTTTGAATTGAGAAATGATCTTTCTGTGCAAATGAATAGTGTATTCAGTGTGAATAAAGCTTCTGCTATTGCACAGTTCATCTTATCTACTGATGTAATTTCCTCTTAGCTGCTTCTGTAATATTAATAATCACCATACAGCCAAAGAGGTCATACACTAGGAATGTATACCTAAAAATTCTTCAACATGGCAGAAGAGTTGGAAGAAAAAAATCTGTTTATGGCTACATGAACACAGTGAATGACGAGATTGCAAGAACATGATGTTTTGCCATCTAGAGATGGGGATAAAGAAACCTGTCTGCTCACGGGAAGAAGACTCCAGACTGCAAGAGAAACACAATAATTGAACTTGGGAAGGAAAATAATGAATGAACAGTGAACCTAAGCTTCCTAAAAAAGGGCCATAAATAAAGTAATCATGCTGATACAGGTAACAGATCACACACAAAAACATCATTATTTGATTTATGGATTCAGGACATTTCTTATTTGATTCTCGATAAAGTAATTCTTGTTCTAAAACTGATTTCCAGCAGCGACTTCTCTTTGCCTGAACACAACAGAAGCAGCATCCTGAACACAGTTATTTTCAGGACTCAATTCCTGGATGCACAGACACTCCAAGGATCCCCACTTACCTACCCAGCCGAAGAGCAGAAAAAGAAAAACATGCAGGTGCAGAAAAATTGATGTTTTTAGGGTACACTGGTACCTTTTAAAGTAAAAAGCTGGAGTATTTTTTTTGCCATGAGTCCTCTGGTTGGTGGGACTGTGGCTACTTCCTGGTGTTATGAAGTTTAGCTCTATGTACATGAATGGGAGCAAAAGAGAATAAGGAACCTCTACCATGTCACAGTCACAAGTAAAGATGCCAGAACTAAAAATCTGGAAATTCCCATCACCTCTTTAACTCATGGAGGATTGCAGGAGCCCGTGTTTCAGATCCAAAGGAGCTTAGGAGACAGGAGAGCTCAAAGAACTGGCTACCTGCTGGTACTGGAGTGGGATTTCGGAGGATCTGTCCCTTGAGCTTCAGCAGGATACCCACATTTACATACCAAGGGAAATTAGGGTATGTGAAAAATGAAGTTAATGTTTAAAAAAGATAATTAGGATGCTCTTTAACATCTTTGATTTATAAAAGCCCTTCATGGCACCATATGTAATTTTGAATGAAGCATTTCTTCTCCTTGAAAACAATGAAAATTACTTTCTAATAAAAAAGCAATCGTTTCTATATGGAAAATTTTAAAACTGTATCAAATGAATAAAAAATATAAATTTGAGAAGGAGACAAGGTCTAGGGCATTTGAAGTGAAAAGACATTAGAGCCAAATAATTAACTCTCAAGAAATAGCCTCAGAACACAGTAACTGGAAGCTTTCAAGATGGGCTGATAAAAAAAAACCTAAGAGTGTGATCTAATAAAAACAGCAATGATTCCTTAGAATATTACAGAAGAACTGGTATCTCACAAATATGTTCTTTTTATTCTTTTACTTTGGGTGAATATAGGTCCATCACGGACATTGTGCTCTTTTATGTACTGGAGATCATTCTTTTATGTAATTTGAAGCATACTGTTCTGAAAAACTTATTATTCCCCCCTCAGATTTGAAGGTGGGTTAGTTCACAGAGGTAAAGGACTTGTTATTTTCCTTTAAGTCAAAGCATTTAAAAACATTTTAAAAGCCACAAAGAAAGGCTGTAAACCCTTATGGTAGCTGTATAAGCTACAACTGCTGAGCAATAGTCCAAAATAGTTTGAGCAGAACTTGTGGAAGGGATTGCAGAGGGATGCAGGCACACACAGCTGGACACAGAAGGATTATGACAATCCTAACCAGCTGAATCCCAGTATATAGGAAACGCCTAGGGCGAGCACAGGCACTGCCTTCCATGGAATTTATTTTGTTGAAAACCAAGGCTCTGCATGTCCAGCACACAAATGTATCTTATTACAATCAAGAGAATTTTAAGCTAAGCTTGTGCTTAAGTTCTTGCTGAAACACAGCTTGGCGTTGTACACAAGCAAGTTTATAACAGACATTCATTTTCAACCAGACAACCTAGACATTGCAGGAATTCCATCTTACTCTCAGGATTGCAGTTAGACTGATTTTGTGAGTCCCCAAAGAGAGAATTCCACTGTTTATTACAAGAGCTGGGATTAACTGTGTACTCTACTAAAGACACTAGAAGGCCTAGCAGGATGTAACTGTATAATTACACTTCTCACAGATATCTCAGAACAAAATACAAATCTCAGTTAGTGCTTACCGACACCCCCAGAGTATACAAATTCATAAATGAAGTGCTGTAGATTTATAAACTGATAGAAAAAAGCTTATTGGAAAACAACCGACTAGCCACACTTACCATACTTAAGCTCAATGAGGTTCTGGCAAACTAGAAAATACAAAGGAAATAGTTGCATAATGCCTAATAACTGCTTGAAATGGAAAAAAATGTTTCTTTTATCTTGGCTTGTTTTAAGAGGATTGTCAGAGAGTACAACACTGCTTCAATATGAAATCATGCCTATGATTACCTGAAGCTTTTAAAAGCTGTGTGCATGTACTGTACAGTACCAGGTTAGCTTTGAACCACGTTGAAAAGAGAATAATTTCTATTTGCTAGGAAGCTGTGGTTTTAACTTAATAGCTCAAAAGCAATACATTGACTTTCCTGCAACTAAGCCAAGGAGGATGGAGTAAGTCTTCTCAGGACAATAGGAGATAAATCTATACATACATTTGTATCTATAAATCTATGTGATACTGATAAATCTATATTCCATTTCCTTGTTCTGTGACTCTATACATTAAACAGCTATTGCAAATTACCAGGAAACTGACATTATTGTATACTTCCAAAGCTTCCCACTTTCCTATATCCCATCTTCTGGAAGGTGCTATCACTGGAGCACCAAGAAGGCAATGAACAAGGTCTTTGTTTCTCCAAGGGGAATCTTTATGGAGAACACTCCTTGGTATTTGCCCTGCTTAGGAGACGTGAGATACGTGCTGCTCCTCAGCACAGCTTTCCTGAGAGTTACAGTGGACCTGTTTCAACAGATGCATCAGAAACAAAAAGGTAAATGTAGTCCTGGCCTACACAGCCACAGCTCTTGCAGTTCTGTCTCTGAGCTGTCGGGTGTGAAAACTTTGTTTTATAGCTCATTGTTTTATAAATAGGCTTTGAGTGTCTACAAACAAGATATTAATTTTTTGTACTGCAATATTATGCCTCATATTGCATATGCCAACCATAAAATTCAGGCTAACATATACCTAGATTTTCAACTTTCATGCTAAGAAAAACACCTCCAGTACTTCTGGTCTTGAACCTTGCATTTCTTGTTAACTTCAACTCCATGTCTTCTGAGGGAAAAGCGCTTTTAGTGCACCAATAGTTTATTGCTGTTGTCATCACTCAAAGAGGCCTAATTAAGGGGCATCAGAATATTACATGAATGAATATGACAAGTGGTAGTAGCAAAGATGCCCCCAGGTGAGGACCTGACCCTTTTGACTATTATTTTGGAAGTTGCACTTTTCACAGCTGCAACTAACTATGTTTCATGGCCAACAGCTTTTACATGGGCTATAAAGCTCAAGACTCCCCAACAGATGACATTAATATTAACAGTCCTTAAAAATAAGAAAGGCAACACTGGCAACACACAGCCTCAGCATCCATCTTGTCATCTGTTTACACTGGAAAGCTATAAAGTCACTAGTCATTATTTCACTGCTTTTGCAATTATTAATCCCTAGATTTCAAATCAATTTTAACATGGATGGTAAGTTTTTAGTACTTTAGCTCCTCTGTGCAGCACCTTACTACTTGAAAAGTCTAAGCAAAATAAAAAATTTGGCAAACCTGATTTAAACTTGAAACTAACTCGAAATATTAATTCTGAGTGCAACTGTAGCAGAAATCCTTAACGCACAACTCCACACGCCCTGCAGCATTTCTAACAGCTATGAATGAGCAGTCAGCAAAGAACCTACTTGGGGGATGCAGGAAAGCAGCAGCAGCTGTCACTGCAGCAGGCTCCAGAGAGCTGCAGAGATTCACACCAGCAAGGGGCCCTGCTTTGAACATAACTTCCAGTTCTTGTGTGAGTGAACTGTTATTTTTTCCTTACTAACTCCACACATGACTTAGCAATTACATTTTCTGGAGTGCTCCCAGAGCAGCAGGTTGCAGTTCATTGGGTCAGGACTGTGCAAACCTGTGGCAAAGCCTGTGTTGCAAAGCCTCGCTCAGCAGGGTCCCTGGGGATGGGTGAGATCCAAGAGGCCCCTGATCACATCCAATCCTCCTCCAGCAGATTCAGGGGCACTGCCCTTCTTCCTGCTGAGTGCAGAGGAGCTGCTGAGAGCTGGCATCTCTCAGGAGGTGAACAAATGTGAAGAGTTCAATCCAATCAAGACCTTACAGATGACAATTAATTACGGAAGCAGAGCTGCGGGGCAGTGTGACAGGCATGCCCGACCACAGGCAGTACTTTGGTTCATGCTGATGAAGGTGCAGCAAGCCCCAGTCCCTGTGTGAGCCTGGGGGCTGGGAATCCTGGCTCACGCACAGGGGACTGAGGATGCCTCAAGAAACATATTTTGAAAAGTCATCTCAAAGCCCAAAAATGCAAGATAACCTAAGTACAAAACAAGATATCCGAGCTAAACTAAAAACATGTATCTTTTCAATACTATTGACTAACAGCCAACTGCTCTACTGTCTCTATAAATATTACCCTCAGATCAGCCAGATTTGAGCTCTCCCTCAGCTGCAGCTGAACTGCAGCCCCATGAGTCCCCCCTTCAGCAGGGATGCCTCTCCAGGTTTGAGATTCCTTACCTAAGAGAGCCTTCCCTGCCCAAGGCAGAGAGATCCCCTCAGTAAGTGACTGGTAGCACGCTGAATTAATTCTAATGAAACATTATTAATCTAAGTAGCTACTCAATATTAATTAGCATAAACTTAATAGAGATAATTTCATTACACTTATACCTTTGTCCCAGTCTGAGACTAAGACTGGCCCATAAGCAGCTTAGAAAGCAAGGGGGTCCACTCTGAACCTTGTGACTCAACAAAAAGGTCTGAGGTCTCTGTGTGAACCATACTAACCAGACTCTAATCCAATTTTCCTTTGCATGTTTCTTCCACACAGTAATTAATAAGGTGAACCTTGCCATCAAACTTACTGACCCATAGCAAACCCCTGTTAAATTTTAATAAATACCATCAAATTTATTGAATTCTGTTAAATTATTATTTCACCTAAATAAAACATACTGCTGGCTTCTGTATTTTGAATGAGGTACATTCTACTCATCCCCAACAGCCAGAATAGCTCACATTCCAGGACAGAATAAGAGCAACTAATTCTGTGTCTTCGTGCCAACATTTCTGGACATCTTTTTGGGCCCAAGAGTTTTGTCACAGGTACCAAAGGTCTAAGGCTGTCCTTGAGTTAACACACCCCTTCTCAACTCAGCATATTCTCTGCCTGGATACTGTCCCTGTGACAGATTAAATCCATCCCTTTCCTTTGTTGTTTGTCCTTAGACAACAAAGAAATCTCACAAAGGGTCAAAATGTATCATCTCTGTTGCCAGCTAACAATTCCTTATCACCATTACTCATTTATTCTGTTTATGTTTTCTTATTGTCATAGTAACAACACAGCTACAAAGGGCTTGCATGAAATAAATCAATGGAGTCTGCAGACATGAAAGCTGCTCAGTTAAACAATGGTTCACCTCGAGGGGAGAAGGTGAGGCACAAAACCTGCAACACATTAATACTGGACAGTTTTTTATCACGCACTGGTAACTGACAAACAGTGTCTAAAGAAAACTATTTTTTTACTAAAATCTAATACGGAATGTCATACAAAGAGAAAGACTTTGATGAGACAGTCATGAGTATTCATCACTATTGTAACATATTAATTAAGCGTTGATATTACATGCACCCATCAGAAATTTGGCCTCTAGCCTAATGACCCTGCAGTCTACAAGATACAGCCCTCAATTCTTCCTTATACTAGTGTCCTTTTTTTATATGAACTGCCTCACTGCATGAGATGCAAGACTTCCACAATCAAAACTTCACAACGGACAACACGTACAGAGAAAAATAATCTATTAATGGTGATCTGCTAAATACTTTAGGGAAAACATGGAGAGAGGCTGTTGTATAAAGGGCATGTAGGCAAGTTCTGTTCAGTTTGTTTTAGTTTTTAACCTGCTCTCCCTGGTTTTCCCTTTACTACAAGTCTCAAAATATATTTACCATTAGTCTCTGTACTTATCATTAAGTGCATCACAATGCTGATACATTAACAGAAATGCCCAGACACAGAACTTTTCAGATCCACAGATATTTTAATCTGAACACAGGTGTTTTGCCCCATTTGAGATGTCCTGGTGTCTCCCACATGGTCTTCCCAACTAGTCCAGATGCTGTTAGTCGTGAGCTATGCGCACTGTGTGGCAGCCCAAGAGGATCAACCGAGGTACAGCAAGACCAAGTGGCCTAAGGATCACAGTCTTAGATGAGGAGATCTGAATCAAGTCTCTCTTTGTTGGATTTGCTCCTTATAACAATCCTTACCACTGCTGTTGCAGCAGGAAAGCTTCAAGTGCCTTTTCAGCTTTGAGGTCCCATCAGCTCCTCTGTTTATGTTTATTTCTATCAGCAGTATATCCTGCAGCCCTGGGATGCTGATTTGCTGGATCACCAAAACACAACGATGGGCAACACCTTACAGATCAAGTACATGACACAGAGGGAACAATGGGGACAGGTGGATGGGGTGTAATACAGGGAAAAAAAGCACTGCCAGAGTGGAAGGCAGTGCTTTCCACAGACTGGAGACAACCATCGTTAATTGGGTCTGGCATGGCTGCTGCTGTCAGCAATACTGGCAAGCTTTCAGAGCAGCAAGTAAGCCCAAGCAGGTATCAACTCACCGTAAGTAAGTTTAGGCTTCAAATAAGAAGGATTAGAAACCCTCAGAAAGAACAACCTTCTAACAGAAACAGGGAAAGGCCGAAAAGTAATTAGCTTTGAGACAGTACAGGATGCATTTATGAAAGACATTTAATGCTGTGGCTGCCCATAATAGCAGAGGACTGACCTTCATGACCCAGGTCATCCTCCTACTACAATAACTGTGTATTTCCCCAGAACACAAAAAAGGCCAAAAGCCTTTGTTCAAAGCCCTTTTGCCTCTATGTGCTTGTTGTGTGCTTAGTCCACTTCTACAGTGGCCAGTGAAATAGTGAACAAGTGGTATGAAAAAAGGTTTTAAATCCAAAAAAATTCTCAGAAACAGAGTAAGTCACTACATCAAAACCCCAAAGGTGTTCTATTTGAAATTTAACTTTTAAATTTTCCACCCCCAACTCCAAAGCACAAGAGCACCAAAGTGATTGGGGAACCAAATCTCCTGGTTTTATGGTTGTCATTACACAGGTCATAAAAATTACTGACTCTGGCTCTTTATGCCTTTAATAGATTAAACATAATTACAACCATACCCTGACTGAAAAGTAATCTCACTAGTCAGCATGTGATTTTAGGGTTTTGAAGAAAAGCAACTGCTCAGCAGCACACAGAGCTCACTCGTCCCAGAGAAGAGGAGCAGGCAGCTGCACAGTGACTGCGAATGCCTCTTACAGCACAGTTTGGGTAGTCCTCTGGCCTGGGCAAAAATCCTTCATCACCATCATCACCTCAACAGGTAGCTACTCCTGGAAACTACAAGAGAGTTGCTTGAATTCTAAAGAAAAGGGGAAGAAAGAAGGTTTTTCAGTCATTTGGGAGGAAAAGTGGTCCCAGAGACAGCACTCACAGGATAAAGAAAAGCTGAACTCCCTTCAAGAAGTACATTTATAGCATACTGTAAGTGATTTGTTCATTCTGGCTCCATACAGAACTCCCACAGGCACTGAAGGGGGAATGGGACTGAGTCAAACATTCAGACAAAATTTGAGGAAATTACTTCCAGTTCCAGGTGCCTTCTATTTTGAGAACCTCAGGTGACACTCCTACAGCTGATACTTAAAAGGGCTGCAAATTCACTGTTTCTTACCTGCCCAGGCAGTGTGATTCTCAATTTGGCAGCTCCACACACACTGAGTCTGTTAGATCTGCTCTGGCAAAGTAAAGCAAAATTCAGAGACCTAAAGTTCCCTTTCACAGCAGAGGCTGCCTTACTTTACATCTGTTCAACTCAGCTAACTCTCCTTAACACTACAATGACTACAGACAAAATATATCTTAATTACCTTTAAGAAAGCAAAGAATTTAGCATCAATCCTCAGAATGAGAAGCTTTGTTTGTTTCTGTTTACAAGCTCTGTAAAGCCCAGTTCAAAGTCAGCTCCAAATTCATTGAAAGGCACCCAAATAACATTTCAAAACTACAACACAGTCAGTCACCATGGTGCAGTCAGCATGCTCAGTGAGAATGGGATAACCCAGCATCTATACAGAGTATTTCTAGGTTAAAAAAAAAGCCAAACCAAAAATCACTAATCTTTAAGTCCCTCTTCAAAATCACATCATCCACCCTTTGAGTTAATGCCACATGAAAGTCTTCTCTTATTTCCTCTGAACATTTCATTCAAACTACCTAGCTGCAGGTTTAAAAGCTCTTCCATCAACAATTAGTTTTGAAAATTGTAGTAGTTTACTTTCACCTGACATCATATATAGTAATCTGCTTGTTACCTCCTTGTTACAGTGTCCCACTCTGAATGCATCAGCTGCATAAGCTATTGCTGCTCTCCATCCCATTTCAGGCATTTGCAATTTTATCAGCTTGTGAAGAAGTTGGGCTGGGCCTTGGCACTGAAGCAGAAAGAAGCTGACTTCTAAGGACTTCCAGTGTGAAAACCTCAGCAGCTTTTTGTTCATAAAAGTCTATTCAAGGATGTGGATATTTAAGGTCTTCAAAAGATGTAGTTACAAAACCCCTCTGTTCACTTTTAGGTTCTTGTGGGATGTTTTTTTCCACATGGTTCAGTATCTGGACCACAAAGCAGTTAAGACTATTTGGCAAAAATATTCATCAATACTAAGCCTTTTTTGTAAGTACATTGATATTATCATATTAACTTTTTCAAACATAACCACATTAAAGGCTTACATTTGCTCATAGCACAAAACTACCTATGTCTCATTTTACTGTGGAACAAAGATGTCAGTACTATAAGCAGTAGAAACATTCTCCTGCACTTGTCAGTCAAGGTGAAAGGGGGGTCCCCATGGCATTTGCATCACTTAGGCCATGGCAAATCGAGAGGAGACTTTCTGTTTCTCATCCTCATTTTCTGGCTGCAGATGCTTCAAGACTGAAGCAGCAGGAGGCCCAGAAGCAGCATTCATCACCACAGGACATGTCATCTGCCACAGTGTCTCTGGGGGCCACTTTCATACCCACAGCTGAGCAGCACTGGACACCACTCCACTAGAACCTCTGCAACTTCTTTCCATCCTTCTTCTGGACAGATGAGTGTCTCCAACTACACAGACGGGAACTCCTTCCCTTAGCTCTTTAATCCACCTCAACATTTCCCGGTTACTCATTCTTTTGTTCTTTGAAAAATGATTGCCTACCAGCTCCTGTAACCGGGTCATAACTTCCCATCTGGCAGAAAAGCAAAGCGGCTTTCCGGCACGAGTACAGGTAGTGCTGCGGCCCTACTGACTTCCCTGAAAGTCAGTCTGCCTGGAGAGCCTCAGTCTCTCCTGCCCTATTGCACCCGAGAAATATTTCTTCCTACTTCTTCCCAGCCTCAAGGAGCATGTCATCCACATGGCACTTCCCTTCAGCAGATAAAACAGGTTTTCCAGTTAAAGGCTGAAAACTGAATTAGAGAAGAGCATAAAAATTCACACATACCTAATTAATGATCTTTGGCAAAGTATTGCTTGAACAACACGATGGGGTTTTACAAGATTATTGTTATTGTTTGGCAAAGCTTTTAACTGTTACATTATTTTTAATGAGTAGTAATTAAGGGGGAGTTTGCTACTGAATTTTAATTTGAAAGTCATTTTTTCTTAACACATTGGTATATTTAATTAGTACACAGCAGTCCGTGTGAATGCATGCACACAGCAATGAAGACATTTCCCACCAGCAACTGCAGTTATCCTAGAGCATATGGCCGTAAATTTCCAGAGAAAACAAAAGGAGACAAGCAGAAAAGGAAGGAGACAGTCACAAGACACGGGGCCCAGCTCTGAGACTAGGCAGTAAGATCCATAGCTTAGTGAGGTCTGTCAAGAAGAGGAAAGCAATAAGTAATGAATCACAAACAGCTGGGGGTAGGGGGGAGTTTTGGACTGGTTCCTTTCTAACCCAGTCACAACCAAAGCAAAGTCCATGTTGCGAGGCCAGGGGAACAACAGGAGGAGTCTGACGCTACTTTGAGGCAGGAGCTGTAACGTCCATGGACCTTGGAATGACTTGCAAAATCCTTTAGTGCTGCAAACCATATTTACCGTACTGAGAAGCATGGTCTTTGAACCCATTCTCACCTTGTCTTACCACAACCAGTGGTGCCTCAGTGTGAAACTCCATCTGCTAGCACTGATGTCCCCTTCCCCTCCCTCTGCCTGTACTGTATCAGCTCAGCTTGAACTGATCACACTAGGAAACAACAAAGACACAAACCTAAACTCCCCTTGAAGGACATGACTTTTTGTCTTCCTAAGGAGACCCGAGCATGAAATAGAAGGCACTGATGCCGTGAAGGATCAGAATGCAGCAGGAGCAGGCAGACCTAGAGGGCTGCTTTCCTCACTCCTGCACACCTTGCCCTCCACAAGGTAGGTGAGGGTCAGGCTCTGCTGTAGAACAGGGAACAGTTGGACACTGTGCCCTGGGGCAGGACAGCTCACAGGGAGGTGGAGATGCTTCAGGAAAGCTGGCTCAACAGGGTCAGAGCAGCTGAGGAAGCAAGCACTCCTCCTGTTCACTGTTTGCCATACTTTTGTTTCCCTTTTTGCTCACTGTCCACCTTTTCTCTCCTCCCTCCCTCATGTTTCAGTGGTTTTTCCTCTTTTATGCTTTCCCTGCCTCACTCTCACTGCCTTATCTTCCCCTTTCAGTCCTATTTATTTGCTCCCCTTTTTAAGCATCCACTTGTCCTCCTGTTTCCATTAGCCAGAGATGGATCGAGGTCCCATCCAGACCAGTAACAGCCTCAGAGTCAGTGGCAGAGAGCTGCAAGCCTGTCCTATGGCCACCACAGCCTGTGCCATGCAAGTCCCCACCAGGCAGTGCACCCAGCAGCGCAGCAGGGAAGCAGCTGCTCGCATATGAATTTGTTGCACTTTACTATTTTAACATTTTGAATGCCTTTGCTTCTCAGCTCCATCACTATATCCAGGGATCATCCTCAGTCACCCTGTTTTCCTTCACAGGGAATTTTTCCTACCCTGGGCAGAGCCCAGGAAAGAGGATCTACCACAAGCAGATTAAGTTGGGATTTCCCTCCCTTTTCAGCAGAGCCTGCTCTCCCCGACCTGTGGCTGGTGATGCTGGCAGACATGGCAGAGACTGTCACCCCTCCAGCACAGCTGCCCTGCAGCTCCTAATTCCTGTCCCTGACAGCACACAAAGCCTCCATCTCTGGCAGCAGCCCCAGTGCTGGGATAGCTGCATGTACAGACCAGTTTAACACTTACAGTCTCTATGTCAGTAGCTGCAGTGGAGTGTGATGCCTGTAAGCTATAGAAGACTACCATATTTGGGCCCTCTTGAAGCTCAAAACTGAAATCTCCCTCCATGAATACTCCACAACTCATTATCAAGATGCAGGTTTGATTTGTGGAAAACTAGGTTTACTTATTCCCAGACAGACTAAAATCCTGAAAGATTTGGCTCTGAAGAAGTCTCCCTCTGGGAAACATGACCTTTGGACAGAACAAAGACTTTTTCAGTTTCCTCTATGTGTACAAGGCATCTGCCCTGCTGGACATCAAAGAAAGCCACCATGATGATAGGAATCTTTACTTTGGCAGAAAATGGCATGTAGCATATAAAAAAAATGCAGACTAAGATGAGAGCTGGCCTGCTGGGGTTATGTGTGCTGTCACTGTGTACAGTGACTCCTGTACATGACTGGGTGCTGGCTTAATTTTGATTTAGTACCTCTGCCTCATTTGTGTGGATTTATTTAGAAAATTCTATAAAGCAATAAATAACTAAATAGCTAAGGGACCTGACGATAATTGGACACAGAATGCCTCATTTACACCACATGTTCATATTCCTGCTGACTACTATATATGATTTGTTGCTAAACCACAGAGATTCAGCAACTTCTGATCATATTTAATTTGTCTGCCACTGCCTGTTTTGCTGACCTCTGGGGCTCCCTGCAAGGCCTGTTTTCCCAGACTCCCAGAGGGGTGGACTGAGCTGGCCTGAATGAGGAGTGTCACATTTACTGCAGGCTGGGAAAAGATGAGGTCTTTGCTTATGGCTGACGTGTGTCAACTTTAAACCTGTAATAAGGGCATTTTTAGAAACACAATTGTCTGGGTGCTTTTGTCTGGAGCTGACTGTGCTGTGTCACCTGGACAGAGGAGGCACATGAGGAGTGAGAGGTTACATAAAACTCATTTATGACAGTGAATCCATGGGGCATTAGGAATCAGCTAATTAGAAAGGAAGAATGTGCATGTACACACACATCTTGCTAACTGGTGATTATGGGAAGGAAAGGATCAAGGAAACACATGGCAGCTAAACAGGATTTTAACACGATTCTAAAGAGACAGAAAGACTCTTCCCTCAAGGCCCAATAAGCATAAAAGTGGCAGATACGGTCGATAAGAGCAGCCCTGCCCCACTGTGCTGCAGCTGCCCTTCCATGAACAGCACGGTTGAGCTCATCTGAAGTTCAGGGCAGAGGATGGACCTCAGCCACCTCAGACCCTAGAACAGCCAACATCATGGCAAGAGCCCTCAAAAGTATGCTGATTTCTGTTCCAATTCCCACCAGAGAACAGTGCCCCACTGCACAAATGTGACTTCACATTCACATGGGGTAATTCCTGGGGAGAGTTAGGGATCCATTAAAGGCTCCAGAGAGCCACTGGCACCGTGAGTTCCTGCATGGACCACACTGACACAGTAAAGACAAAGAGAAAACGGATTACATCTCTGCACAAACACCCCAGTCAGGGAGCTTCATTCAGGTTTCTCTGAGAGTCTTCTGACTTCCATGGTGTTTATACTGACTGTGGCTTTTTCCACGATGCTACCAAGCTCTCTCTCCCTCAGGCAGATAATGTCTTTGAAGTGGTGTACAATAAACTGTGTAAAATTGTCCTCCTTTTTCATTTTTTTTAATCAAGGAGAACAACAGAACCTTAAAACACAGTATTAGACCTTGAAAAAAGAACTGTTTCATGTTACAGAAGGAGACCTTTTAGCATGCAGACCAGCTCCAACAGTCTGTTCCTGCACACAAAACCTGAAGCACAGGTAAAAAAGACAAAGCTAACATGCAAAATAATTAAGCAACAGTAAAATGTAGCACAGGTGAAAGCAGTAGAAACTTTTAAGTTGACAACTAAGACTAAGTAGCTGAAGTTCCCTCCCCAAGTCAAAGTGTACAGGGCTCGTACAGCAATAACAAGAATTGTCCCAAGAGAAGATGCAGAGTCCTGGCTTTGCACATTCACAAGCCACTTGTACAGTGCTGTGCTGCTCACAGTGTCAGCTGGGACCAGGAGCACACTCACCCCAGGGGCCATCTGTTATCCTCTGCTCAACAGCCACTATTAACTCATTGTCACTGTATTACTTATTAATACATGGAGTTGGCTGTTCTTCCTGCAAAAGAAAGCTGTTACATAAACATAAGGACTTACTTCCAACCCTCAGTATTCAACGCTTGCTTGCCTGCCTATTCCAGAGTCTTCATTTTTAAAATCTCTTCTTATGATACAGACTTTTAGGAAGAAACAATTTGTTCAATAGTTTGCTTCTGGTCTTGAACAGCCCTGATGAATAAAAAGATCAAATCAGTCCCTAAGCTACATGCCAAAGTGGAGAAGAAGAATTNAGCCCTGATGAATAAAAAGATCAAATCAGTGTTCCCTAAGCTACATGTCAAAGTGGAGAAGAAGAATCAAAAACTTTGCCATTCTATGACAATGACTGGGTAGAACTGCCTTCATTTTAGTGGCAGAGATTTCTCTTCACCTTCCTCTCCATAACGTTATTTACTCATGGTATGGTTTTTTTGCAGACTGGGACCCTTGCTCATGTGAGCCCTTGTGCACAAGTAGCACACTTTGTCTCAGCAGGATTCATTCAGAGACATGAGTCTGCAGAAATCAGGGCTACAGCTGCATATCTGAATGCTGCTGCAGTATAGAGACTGCAGAAACAGACAGTGTCTACAAAACCTTCAGGTAGAGCAGCTTCCTGGCTGTTGACTGAACTGTGTATCTCTAAAGGACTGCAAATGATGCAATTTCCGTTACTTTACAGCAGCACTTATAACTGGAACAGCACTGGCAAAACTAGATTTAAGGTAAGTCATGGTCCCCAGCACTCCTTTAAAAAACAAAGGCAAATAAGCAATTTGATACAAAATTATAATCTGAGCTGATTTTGCAGTATTTGACATGCTTTCAAAACCACTTTGTGTTTTTAGAAAATACTGCGGATTCTGTACTCTGTGGTGTTTCCAGCGGACACAGCTCTTCCTGTGGTATTAGACCTGGCACTGCCACAAGAACTTTGCCCCTGATTGTCTCAATGAAAACACCACAAAAAGGAACACTTTCCACTACTGACTGAAAACATTTAAAATATACATCTGTACAGGGATAGGTTTATATAATCAGGCACGAAGAAGAGAAAAATCTGGGAAATAGATGAAAATGCAATTAATGATTTTACTAAAATCAAATAAAAAGCAAGGATTTGGGGAAGGATTTTTGTTTGTTTGTTTGTTTGTTTGTTTGTTTTTGAGATATTCCAGTCAGGCTCAAAAGCTTTGCTCATTTTTAGCTGGTGGATTTGAGCCAGAGCCTTTCCTTGGCTCTGACTCAACTCTACTCTATAGCTTTGATTCACTGAAATCTCAGCTGCAGCTGGGGGAAGGGAGACAAGTTGGTGCTGCTCCTGCCAGGGGCAAGCAGGAATTGGAGGCAGCAACTCACCCACCACTGTCCCTCTCCCTCCAGCGTGGTGTGGGGTTCCTGGCTCCTGGAACCCACTCAGCTGTCCCTTCCAGACAGAGCTGCTGGATCATCCAGCCTCACCAGGTCTTTTTTGATGTGTGAAACCAGAGTCAAAGGGAATCAACCCAATTATATACAGATTACATCGGGTTCAAAGAGGTGCCAGTAATGTCACACCCCCTGGGAGCTGGTGAGGATGCCCTGCAGCCACAGTGCAGGTACCTTCCATACACTGGCAGGGAGCAGGGTACTCACACGCGTGTCCACACTAGAGCTCGGCTTTTTCTCTCAAGTGCAAAACAGTGTTTGGCTGCACCAGGACCCCAGCACAGCCTGCCAAAATGCCCCAGCCCTCCCCAGGAGGGGCCAGCTCCATGGGTGAGAGTGTTGTTTTTTCACCTGGTGTGTTCAGGTGCTTGGCTGTGGCCCTCTCCACCAAGGCTCCCAGCACAACCCCAGCAGGGTGGTGGTGGGCAACCAGCAGAGCTAACCTGAGAGCTGCTCTGAGCCCACTGGCTATCACACATCAACAAGCCTGGAGAGGACAGTGACAGTGCAGCACAGCCAGATATAAACCGATGACATAAAGTCTACAGCTTTCATTCAACCGCTTAGCCATCCAAGTCACACATTTCCCTCTGTGAGCTCAAAAAAATACATTATAGAGAATGAAAACTGTAAAGGGAAGCAGGTCAGGCTTAGACAGACACGCACACTCCAGGGCATGTGGCAGGGAGGCAAGGAGAGACACACAGCTAATTGCAAATTGCTGCCATTGCCATATTAGTCATGCAACATAAACACCGTCAAGTAACAAGCTTTATGGGAACAGACTCTGATTTCTCTAACAATGCCAGAAAGTGGCATTGTGGCTAAAGGCTGTAAATTAAGCATTGTCAGGGTTGACAGAAATTTGCCAAGATCTGTTGACTAGCGGGGAAATGGGCTGTATTTAAGACCAGGCTCCTTCTGCAAGCATGGCTGACTGCTGCTATGGGATGCCATGGAGGGGAAAAGGCAGAAGGCAAAGAGAAACAGCTCAGTGGCCAAAGCACACATGTAGACTGATTCTGCATGCAGAAGCCCTGGAGAACTCTTTCTCCAGGAAAAGTAACCAAAATCTAAAGCTGCTTGGCCAAATACTTTCCTCCTTTTGGTGCAAACAGAATCCACGGTATTTACCCACATTTTTCTCTTCATTAAGCAAAACTCTTGACTTCCCTTATGCCCCAGTGCTGCATCAAAAGGGTAAAGGTACAGCTGTAAGCATTAGGCATGTCTTCCTTCCTTCAAAAGAAATAATTTAGAGATTTTTTTCAGATTAGTTTCTGACTGCATAAACAGTTGAGCTTGCTCCATTTTGCTGTACTCTGCAGTAATTAGTATCACGACTCCAAAATGCCAATTACAGCTTCTCACTCAGGAAGTCTTGAAGAAGACAGGAGTTAGATATTTTGCTTTCTGGCATGTATTCTCATCCAAAATTAATTTATTCTTAACACAGAGCCATGTGGTAATGGCAAAGAAATACAGACCCTTTCACCCCAAGTGGGCGATTTCGTCAGAATTAGTATCTCTGAACCTACAGCAAACTCATTTTTGTCCTGCTGTGGGATTCCTGGTTGTGGGAGCTTTGCCAGACTCTCCACCTAGGCTTCCTTCTGTAGTTTTAAGACAGCAGTACCCAGCCATCCCACTCTGGTAGATGAAAAAGTTCTAGAAGTGTCCATATAAAACACCAGCCAGTAAAAATAGATTCTAACAGCAGAAAATGAAAAATTGAGATTAGAGAATTGCAAAATGGTGAGAGAGACCATCACTCCAGAGGGGTAGCTAAGCAACAACTGCTTTGTTTTGTTTTGTAATCTACATGAGGAATAAAAATACCACCAGCCCAGAAAAAATATTCTCTGTTCTGAAGAAGAGCTGGGGCAATGTCAACCAGTCCAGCTGCCTGCAGTGCATGAAAAAGTGTCATCTGTTTTAAACCTGCCATCTCAGAGCTGTTATTGGCAACCTTGCATCTGACTGTTCAATGTGTCAGATAATGATGGGATGGCTTTACTGAAGTTTGTGTGATAATTTTTTTTAAAAACATTGAATTTAAATTGGGTGTTCTATTCTTGAAAACCCTTACAGTAAGTCTGATAGCTTAGACTGCATTTACTAACAGAAAAAAGCCTCCCCTTAGAAGGGACTTGCTTTGAGTGGGTTAATTAACCTAACAAGCACTACATTAAAACCCTATTAAACCAGGAAGTTCCAAACACCCGTTGACTGAAACACTATCCTTTCCAAAGTCAAATGTACTCTAAAAGTTCATTAAAAGCCAAAGTGAGTGCCCAGCTAAATTCTGCTGGAACTCTAAAACGCAGGCTGAGACAGGGTGAGACACCATATACAACAAAGAAATGGAAAGTGCTGTGTAATTGTTTCAGACAGTACTGAAAATTTTCACCATTTCAAAGGACAGACTCTTCCCCACTAGTTAGCAAGTCCAAGATAAGGCACTAGCATCAGAACAACACTCCACACTCCTTAAGCCTTGGGAATGGCCACTTGACCAACTAGGAGCCACAGCACATCTGCAGCAGGAAGCTCTCTCACAGAGGAGAAAAACACTGAGAAACAGGTAACAAAAGAAGATGTGCTTAGCTTACTAAACTGAAATTCCTAGATCTTAGATGAACCACACAGTTGACATGAAGGTAGCTTTCTAATTAAATCTTTACAAGGCTGAGATTTTCTTCGTGAACAAATGCAGGGGTAATCTTTATGGGTGTTTAAGCGTACAAAGAGAGGTGACTCATAACTTCTTACAGCATCCAAGAGAATTCATAAGATGAGTATAGTTGAAAATCCTAGTTGGTGCTCACATGCATTTCAGGAACCTGTCAAAGCTTGTCCTTTAATCCCTCAATGAATAATCATAGAATGGTTTGGGTTTGAAGGGACCTTAAAAACCATGTAGTTCCAACATTTGCTTTCAGGCATTTACTAAAATCTTTTTTACCGCTGGACCATTTTGAATATCCTGAACATAATAAAGGATATCTGAAAACTGAATAAGCTTCTCTCACTTTTTCTACCTTTTACGTGGGTGTAACTGTATCAGTACTAACTGAAAAAAAGAACTCACCCCAACATTTATAGGCAGTATTCTCCCTTTGCCACAGGAGCAGAAAAATACAATCACATATTATTTTAACATTTCGAAACACATTTTGTCCACATTGCAGAGTTGTCCAATCCCTGCTAAGTCCTGTGGTGTCCATGACATGCTTCCTGAGACACCAGGACAGGCAGAGGTAGAGAACTCTCCAGAGAATGTGCTCTAGGGTCAGGATGGAAATCTTTCTAAGGAGAGGATTCTGAACCATCAGCTTCTGAGGAGAGCTCCTGGGGAGGCTGCACAGCCCTCTCCACACTCAAGCCTTAGGTAGTAACGTACAGTGTGTAGTTTGGGTGAAGCAGGATAGAAACTTCTCCTATTTCCAAGGCCCAAGTCTGCTCCTCACTGATCTGACAGTGATCACTCTGATTGGCACTGGATCCTAAGTAATTTATATCCCAAGTACTTCTAAATACTTCATCCTGTCTTTAAGGAGGCAGAATCTATGTTTGAGCACCTTAGGATGTCTTGCCACAATTGTTATTTTCCAGTGAAGACAAACTTCAGCCTCCATGGCAAAGCAGACCATCAAGTCACTGCTGTTGCTAATGTTGGTTAAACTGAATATAGTGGAAGAGGACAATAAAATAAAATTACAATTTCCATGTGATGGGCCCAAACAAGCAGCCATTGGGGCTATGCCCCTCTCATTCCAACAGATGGAGACAGAGACCTTTGGGTTTAAGCACCACACCTAAATCTCAGTATCTACGAATTTAGATATCACCCTAATTTATCCATGCACTCTCCCAAAAGCTTTGGCTTCTCACTAACTTTCCACAAAAGGAACAACAATAATAAGGGAAAAAAATCAGTTTACAGAAACATGTATAGAAATAAAATGGAGGTATAACCAAAGAAAAAAGAAAAAAATATATCTTTCTTTTCCTCTCCTATACTACACCCAGCCATAGTTCAAAAAGCAGTGTTAGGATGAGAAGTAATAGGTTTGCTTAAATTGTATTTAACTAACTTAACTAAAAATACTCACGAGTTCTGGGAAACAGTCTCATAGTTGGAGGAAAAAACAGAAGTCAAACATTTTCCCTGTTTATTGTACTTTAAAGGTTTGGATACTCTTTGTGCTTCATAGCTGCTGTTTAAGCAACTGAAGCCAGTGAGGGCTCTGAGGTGCTCAGTGCTTCAGGAGTGCATGTCACACCCCCACAATATTTTGGGTTCCCAAAAATAACCTTGGGAAGTTGTGTGTCTGCATTTCAGCCAACCATGGAAATGTCGCAGTAGGCCCTGTTGACAGTGCCTTCTTATGGACTCCAAGGAGCCTGTCTTTCTCAGCAATGCAGAATTCAGAAGAAACTCTTTGGGCTATGTAAGGTAACTGAACTCAAGATACCTTTCAAAATATATTTATCTGATGTATTTTTTTTCATATAGCTCCCTCTGCTTTTTCTGGGAATAGTAGTGAATGTACTGCCATTTGAACCATGACATCTCCCTCCTTTCTAAAGTCATCTGTGTAAGCATTTTCTGAGATGTTGCAACTGGCTGTTATTGCAACATGCACTTCCCCCCCTCCCCAGTATTCTCTGCTGCTTCCAGGTTGTGACATTCACTCGCAGTGTGCGCTCTTTCCTCCCTCCAAGCTCAAGTGTTTCACCTTCAGGAAACGTCCCAGCTCCTCTGGCCAAGAGCAGAAAGAACACGAGCTGGTTTCTGTGCTTGGTTTTAATGCAACAATTGACAACACTGCCAAGTTTCCAGGCTGACCATTTGCAAATCAATCTAGTACTATACGTGCCACATACTTCCGACCTGTGCAACAACTCATACTATGAAGAAGCAAACAATAGAGACAGTTCTCCTTTGATACATGTATTACTCTACTTTCTGAACATTTGCTGGATTTCATCTGAAAATGGCAGTGTTGATTAAAATATAGAAAAACTCTTTTTTACTATTTAAGGCAGGAGGACTCTGCTTAAAAATCTTTGCCTTGAAGCTAAAAGCAAAACTTACAGTTGTTTACTGTATCAGTTTTACAAACAGTTTGCAAAACTAGACAATAAATTCATTCTCTACATATATCCTGTGTTTCTCCTCTCCAGCAGATCTAAGCTGTGCACTTTCCTTACTGCTAAAACTCTTTGTTACTGATTCACCATCTTGACTGTTCAGCTTTTATTTATCCAGCTTCCCAACCTCTAGACTTTTCACTCCACCCTAAATTGAGCAGCTAAAATCTCTGAATTTCTCCAGTGGCTTCCTGTTACTGCTACAAACTAAAGAAGCCTCTTCCTCACTTACAGTACTGTCAGTACTGTAGATGTCTTTCACACCATCTACATCTTTGCTCCCCTCCAGCTCCTCCCATACCATTATCCCCACTATTATTTTCTCAGCTTTCTACCCTTCCCTCCAGAGAAGCTTTTCACTTCTCTTCAGCCAGTTTATGCAAGTCCTTTTTTTCTCTTTGCTCATTAGCCACCAAAACTAAGATTGTCCCTTAAAGTATTTCTTCATGGCTTGATTTTGCCTCTCCCTACATTAACTTCTAACCTCTTCAACACAAGAATCCCGTCCTGAGCATAATGTCAGCAGTTCTTCACAGGGAAGAAAAGGTTGGAACAAATAAGCACAATGCTGTAGGAGTTTCTTGAAGATAAATGTATTGAATCCAACTGGGAGTTCAAGTTTTACATTAGAACACAGAAGCAGCTCAAAATTAAAAATAGAAGCTACTCCACAAAGGCAATCATTTGTATAGTTACACAGTTACAGGAAGAAATTATGTGTATGGGAGATTTTACTTAACTGTAAGCAAATCAGAGATGCCCATTGCATATATTTATTAGTCATCGTGACTGTACTTTTATTTTTTTTTGCTCAGGTGGAAATGGCACAGCTCTAGGTGAACCTACAAGACAGCTCCCCTTCCTAAAGTGTTGCTAACCTTGAAAAGGTGATCATATCACAGGGTAAAGAAAGAATATACTTTAATAGCTTCAGTGTAAAAGTAGTTCCTTATTTTTGATTTCTAACACTAAAGTATTTTTTTCACTTGGCATTGTTAACTAATTTGATGCTCTTTTTTATGCAGTGACCACAGAAAGCCAAAACAATGGAAAAATGACTTGAGCAAGATTCATCAGTCACAAAGAATGACACTTATTCTGGAAGCTCACTCTATTGTCTTTCTTCAGCAACCAGACTATGATTTCATTTGTAAGTCTTCCTTTTTTCTGAAGGCACCGTTGAAAACTGGAGCTGAAGAAGTTAATAAAAGGCAAGCTCTGCACTTCACTAGGGACACTTCCAGCTGGTCTAAATCGGACACTTCCAGCTGGTCTAAATCTGCACTTGTTCTAGTGCAGTTGATGGAGTGATGACAGTTCATCAAGGAAGGCTTTTGCCTTCAAAGATGTATATGGCCCTTTTGTTTAGCACTTTATTTCATTCCCAGTAGTGTTGATTTTGACAACATCCAAAGCATTGTTGTCTCCTTTTAAAACTCATGTGAACTGCTGAAAAGACAGGTCCAACAGGGAAACAGTCAAAGCTGAGACTAAAACCATATGACCAACTTCCTGCCAAACAGAACCAACAAAAATGATGCACAGCAACGTAAAATATGCAAGGTAGTAAGCATGACACAGCTGTCTGAAGATCTTGCTGCAATGCATGAATAGGATGCAATGTGATATCTTCAAACACACCTCTAAAAGAATGAATCATAATTGGTTCCATGTGATCATTCATATAGAGACTGCAGCAGTATTATCTTTTACAAACTCTTTGATTATATTCAGAAAGCAACTCAGGCAGTGTTTGAGTAAGGCTACGAAATGTGGGATCAGTAAGTACTACCAAGGTGTCACACATGCACAATAAAGACTCTGAAAATACACTCAGAGACAACTTTCTAAAAAGGTAACAGTGATCAAAATCAGCACTTTGTCTTTTACTCAAGTAAAAGATAAATAAATATTGAATTGTATACATTGGGAACACAGATGTCCAAATCTGCCTTCTTTTCTAGTCATAAAATACCATGCTGTTTGTGCACAGGAGAGAATAGATGGAAACAGCCTCACACATGTCCAGAGGTCGAATGCTGAAAAATGAAAGAGGAACCTCCACCCCTTCACTGCTCACTGGACAGACTGTCAGCCCCTGGCTTCTGGACAAACTTCACAGAGACACAAATAGAGAGACAACCTGTCACCCATGCTGAAACACGTCCTGTCTCACTGCTACCATCACACCACGGGCTCAAAGCACCAGAAGGAGGGGAGGGCAGCCAGGCCCTGGGCAGAGCCTGACTGTCCTGGCCCTGCTGCCCCTTCGGCTTCCAAAGTGTTGACTGTCATAAAAAGGTGTGCCACAGACACCAGGAGTACAGAACTGACCTCAGGTCCGTATGTGACACACAGCCCATGACAACGACTAAGCAAGCATGAAGTGGAGCATGTTTGATTTTTGTGGCAAGAGAAGTGAGCACAAAAAAAAGCAAGGAAAAGAGCTGACAGGCAGCTGAAGAAGGCAGGGTTCAAGCTCCTGGTCTACCACAGAGTTTTTGTGTGACCCTGATGGAGTTGTTTATTCCCTGCACGCCTGAGCAATAGCTCCATCGGTGGTGCAGAGGAGAAATACATTAAAATCAGGGGGTATCTGGATACAGGAGTACCTAAGAGTTCTAGGATTGGCATATTTATACATACAGAGAACATTCAGAGACAGTAACTCAGAAAGCATAAATGCACTGACGGCAAATGTTAAAGTAAGCATAAACAGAGGAAACTAGGAGGGGCGCAAGAACAGGGATGACTTCCCACAGCTAATTACATGGCTCTCGAACGCAAGAAAAGGTCTTTTCTTACAAATCTAACTTCGGGGTTTTTTGTGAGGGATTACAGCTGCCCATAAAAACGATGAGCAGAAACACACCTGTGTGCTGTGTCCTGTCTGGAACGACTGGAAGTGGCTGCAGAGTAAATCATGGCCAATGTGCAGCTGCTGCCAGCTTTGTGCAGACGGTCAAATGCCATTGTAAAGCCAGAGAGCACAAGTTTAACTCTCTTCCTAGTGGATACATGGGCTGGCTCATTTAGCCTCTGCCCAGCAGCTAACAAGAAATCCTCATTAAGCAGAGAAAATACAACTCTCACCCAAGAGCTCACTAGCATTTCTTGGGACATGTCAGCTCAAAAAGCAAGACGAATATATTCTACAAATACATACCAAGGGTTTTAATTTTTGACAGCTTTTCTCTTAAGTGAACAAAATATTTAACAATTACTTTTTAAGTGTGAGAGAGATTTTGAGTTCAAATATTGTAATTTGCCATACCAAAAGCAAACCATAAACTTAAGAATTAAATTCTAATTGAAAAAGGGAGCATTTGCTTTACAAAGTACACTTCTTTTCTCGTTGATAGGGTAGTTTTAAATGAAAAATCACAACAGAAAAAAGTAGTGCACAACTACTTTTTTGCACGTCACAAAACAGTTATAGGTTTTTCTGTGAAAATGTATATCATGGTGTTAAAGGAGGGGATATTTTCCCAGTATCTTCATCTTTGTTTTTAAGCCAAAGGAACATGATGTTAAATTCTGTGCAAATATAGCACAAACCACAGTCCTTTGTGCATGTTCTTGAACTGTTTCAAGGAGCCCTAGAGATATCACACATTATCCCATGATTCAAACCTTTAACCTTGAGGGAAAATACACAAAGCAGCTTCAGATTTTTTCCAACTCAATACAGCATTGAAAGTACTGTAACAGCTATTTGATAAACACAATGGAAGGACTTTTAAAGTGAATACATCTCATTTGCCATGTTTCTGGTAAATGTCTCAGAAAAGACTGTTTTAAAATGCAAAACATAATTAACAACTCCAATATTTTTACTGTACTGATTTGTCTGCTTTAAGAGACATCCAAGCATGTCTCCAGTTTGAGGAATGCAGTATCACTCAATAACTAAAAAGGTGATTGATAATTTTGAAAACTAAATAAACTTGGGTTTAATCACCTTCACCTGATATAAGGAATATTTTAAACAAAATACATTTGTCCCAAGTACCTAAAATTACTGTAAGGGCTAATAGAGTGGAAAATCTCCTACAGCATGAAGAGGGGGGCACATGAACCCCCTTTGGGCTCATGCAGCTTGCACTGCATGGTATGGATTTAAATTAGTAGCAAACCTTCCATAACTCACAACCACTTACTAATGTTTGTTTGTATTTAGCAAAATATGTGACATAGTAACAAAGTTTTCAGGGTAAAACTATACTAAAATACCTGCAAGTCGAATATTAAAGTATTGCTAGTCATGGTGCCTCACTTCCTTATAAATGTGAGTCTTTAAAATTGAAAAAGGTCCCCTAATATTATACTGCTTTTAAATTCATTTCTATTGCTTAGGAAATATGTCTGATTCTTCAGGAATGTTAAGGAACTTAAATACATTAATTTTAATTTCATCATCATTCACTCAGGCCAGAAATGGCAAAATAGCAAACTTCCTTTTCCTGCCTTATTCTGCAAACTACCTTCCAAAAAAAGTGCAGAAGTTATGGTGAAGTCACAACCATCGTATATTTGAAAAAAATAAAAAAATAAAACAGTAGCAGTCTGAAATAATCATTGCCATCATATTTCTACAGAACTGTGAATTTCTATTGGGTTACTGACATAGACCCCTTTGTAAAATATTTTTAGATGTCTGTTATGTAAATGTTGAAAATCAACCTAAAGTTTTAGGCTCTTTTTTTTTTTTTTTGGCATGAGATATGGGAGCCAAGATATTGTAGCATGACAATAACTTTTAAGAAACTCTTCCTTCTGCATCATTTTTTCACTAAGCCAAATAAACATCTGTGATCCACATGAAGAGAAGCTGGTGGTCTCAGAGAAAAAAAAAAAAAAAAAAAAAGTCCAAAGTCTCTCACTGCCAGCATAAAATCAGTGTCTTTTGAGGCCCCAGTGCACAGAGCACACACTCCATCCACACTGTCCAGGCTGGCATAGGAGCAAATGCATTTGTTTTGTTGTAAATCTCCACCAGGTGAGGGATTCTCCTGCACGAGATACAGATCCTCCGTGTCCAAGGAAGGCTGCCTACAGAATTATTTCTCCTGAAACAACCAGTGCCCCACACCAGTGACATTCCAGCAAAACAAGGGAAGTGCCGACCCGTGTGTCAGAGCTGTGTGCTGGGGGCACACGTGTAATCAGCACAGCCCTGCTGTAACAACTCGGGCTCAACAGGACTAGGGAAGAAGGCTGCATAAATACATTACATTTTAGAGCAAGCCAGACGTTGCAGAACCACTGCTGTACTTATTTCCTCCTAGAAGCATTAATAATTTACCATCTTTTTTTAAAAAGCAGCACTGGAGCTGCATCACTGCATTCTGAGCAAATTCTAGGTATTCATACAGTTGTTTGTTTTCCTTTATCTCTTAGTTCAGTCCTGCGTTTCAGCTCCAGTGGCCTTTTGTAAATCCCTGAAGATAGCTAGATGGAATGAAACCCAAGGTTTTATTAAGCTACAAAAGAAAATAAATTATGCTTAAGCTCATGTGAATATTTAGAATTTTTTCCAAACACGAGGATAAATGTGCAGGACTTGTGATGAGATACAGGAAAAAACAATTCCATTAAAGGGCCACTTATGCCCAGAGAGAACATTCAGAAAGTTGATGGGAAAAAAAAAATCAAGCAGATGACAATTTCAGGGCCTTAAATACCCGCCTGCCTGTCCACCAGGGACAGGACAGCCCTTTCCTGGGAAATGCTCTCACCTTTTGCACAAATTGAAGTATTTCTGAATCTCTCAGTTCCACGCTGCGTCCTTCTGGGTTTTCAGCCGACACAACCCTCAGGCACAAGCGGAGCCAGCGGCAGCGCTGGCTGCTCAGCCGGCACACGGGGAGCCGCGCTGCCGCCGCCGCCCCGGGCCGCGTGGGGAGGGCTCCGTGCTGCCAGGCCTTGGTGGGCTCTTGGCAGGCTGCCCGAATCATCCTCACCATGGTCCTACTGCTCCCCGGAAAGATTCTCCGCAGCAGGAGAGGCACCTGCCCAGAGCTAAGGATGCAGGTGCACGGGAGGGCGAGAGGCAGGACCTGTCAGTGAGGGGAAGCAGCAAGGCAGGGTGCAGGAGCCAGACAACACTGCTTTCTGCCCCAGTGCAGCCCGGGAAAATGGAAGAAAATGAGGGTGGGGAGGGAGGAGACCTTAAGACATTTTATAGTCCAGGCACGTTTTTTTAAAAGGTGCTGCTAGAAGAATACAGTCATCAGCTTAGAAGTTACCTATACAACCTTCTGACGTGACAGAACTACCAAAGACGCTGAAGGTTCCTCCTGCACCTCACCAGGCTCCCTTTTCCGTTCACCCTGGGAGGCACTAATGCACCTCTCGTGATTAAAAGCCAGAAGATCTGGTATGTGGCTTTACAGTCCTGATGTTTCTTCTCCACTGCTTTACCAGGAATCCAGACCTTCATGAAGAAAATGGAAAGCTCCCATTGGGCTCTACTGGGGACAGAACCAGACCCTTCCAGCCTGGCATGCGAAGCGGCCAGAGGCAATGTGTGCACCCAAGTGCTCCCTCCCCACTGACTGTGGGCACGAGAGGGTGTTTGCAAGGCTGGGAACACAGCATAAAGCTTCTCTAGTGCAGACAGTGATTAAAAGTCTCAGCTGTGGAGGAGAGATTCTTCCAAACAAATCCTTTCCTGTTGTGAGATATTTATTTTTTTTCTTAGCAGACATCAGAACTCTCTCATTTGCAAATGCATGTACAAGTCTCCAGAGGGAAGTTTGAACTTATCCTTAAGTTACTGAAAGTTTATTATTATTATTTTCTCATGGAAAAAGTCACGGATGTCTTGTAATCCCACATGTTCCCATCTTTTATAATTAAATGCATCTTGACCCAGAGAAAAGCTTGGGAGCCTATTAGAATAGGAGGTGAAAGACAATTCTGAAACAATTTACAAGATGTTCTTCCCTTCCAGACTTCAATATTATGACTCACAACTGGGTGCTGAAAGTCCCACAAGAGCAGCCAAGAATCTATACATTCAGTTTATGAAGTTTCTAGAGCAGCAATGGGCTTTTTCTGTGTTTTACATAGTGATGCAAAATACTTTGTGTCAACAGAGCTAATCTGCCTAGTATCTTGGTATGCGCTGCTCAGTCTGCTAAAGGAGCTTTCAAAGACAAAATGAGTGTACAGACTCTGACAGCACACATTTGTATTTCAGAATCAGAATATCTATATATTTTAGGGGATGGAAAGAGAAATAGTAGAGGTTAGAAGGCAAGTGGTGTGCCAAAAAGCTTAATCTCTTCTGTAAAATGTCTTACATGTTTTCTTAGGGCCTTTTCCAATGCCTGTTGAAACTAATGGGAATCCCTCCAGGCCTGGGCTTTAGCCTTTACACTGATGTACACATCTTAATCACTTACTGCAATTATATTCTTGTCACATCTGTGGGCAAAATGCCCGTGAGATGCTCTGATAAATAAAATACATCTATGAGAGTTCTGCCATAGGAGTTTGCTTTCCTGGCTTCTACATGGTGGTGTTCAGTGCCTTGGTTAAGAAAGGAAATTCTTGCTTTCTGTCTCTTAAAAAGACTTGAGGAACTATAAAACAATGAGTAACAGGACTACAGTTGATCACTAAACATGCTCATGCCAATGATATTCTGTGCCTGGATGGCAAATCATTTTGCCTAGTTTACCATGACTACCACAAAAATACAGTCACATCAGCTGCACTGGTGTCCTGCACCTACTGCATTGCTCTGGTATGTCAGGGCTGGACACACATTGCCCTGTAGAGGAGGTGCCCCCTGCCCTAATGTGTGTGGGATGGCTGGCAGCAGGTATCATGAATCCAGATCCTTACAGAAAACAGGCAAAACCACCCAAGAATACAGGCTGTTCTACTTCAGTGTTCAAGGAACACCCTCCTCTCGGGGCAATCCACCAACCAGAACGTAATGCTAAGAAAGATTACCTCATCCTGTACACTGATTTAACAAAAAATGCATGATTTAATTATTTTGGAAATGCATGATAGACTCATGTAAGTTAGATGTTTTGGATCTCAGTTGGTACAACCTGTGGAAGAGCTCAGTATGGAGCTTCCCCTGACCAGGTTCCAGTGAGTTCCAGCAGTGCCACGACAAACATTCCTGCATTTGGTTTGGGTTTGCTGTGGTTAAAGAAGCATATGCAGAGGCTCAGGATTAGCATCAGAGATTATGGGTACTATGTAGGTGTGATCTTATCTTAGCGATACGACATCTTGCGGAAAATATGTAAATATATCCAGTTACAAGTACACACAAAAGCATTTCACAATTACACTAGATATTTAGATATTTAGTTGATCCCTCATACAACAAATGCAAGTGAAACAAACTCTTAAAACTGCATGAAACAAGACACTGCTTTTTTGCCAAATTAGCTGGTAAACTAACACAACAAGCTTTATCTTGTTCTTATTAGCCCACCTGTCTTTGCCCCTTTAATGTCAGGCTTTAAAGAGGAAATGAGTACTTAACTGATACTGTCTCTTCAAAGGAAATATTTGCTTCAGTTACCTTGCGTTTTTAATGAGATTGTTTAGTCACAGCTTGGCATCAGTTCATAGTATGCAGCATATCAAAGCTTTCAGGTTTTCAAAGCATAAAAACACATCAAGTAGAGTTTGAGCCAGCAAAAGTGAAATTCTTCCTGGTTGGCATAAAATCATGGAGATGTTTAACTCCCGTCCTTGGTCAGTGCAGAGACAGAATTAACAGCAGAAAGTTATTCCTTTAATAGCAATCTCTGTGCCATTTTCTGGGACCTGTTTACAGAAAATTCTCTGCAATTCAGATTCAGCTGAGGAATCACCCAACCAACTGCAATTTGCTCACATTTAGGATGAGAGTAGAAGCTGCTGAAGTGGCCTCAGCACACCTGAGGAGCCTTAATTTACTATTATGTCATGCTAGTGAAAACTTAATAATAATGTACCCCTGAGGCTGGGCGGCCTCTTTTGTTAAAGGGGACCATAAAAGACTCTGTATTTTTATTTGCTCTTTGTTTTCTTATAGACCCCAAATGAAACATTTTACTTTGTATGGCTCTGACTCAGCACACAGTACATGCATCTTTGACAAGCAGGGCATCTTTTGTAGACAAAGACCGAAGTCCTGAGAACATTTACTGACTTAAACCAAAAGTACAGCTCCAACCACCATCTCAAACCCTCTCACAGTGCACGTGTAAGCACTTCAACGCACAGTTGAAAAACGAAGTCTTGCACTCAAACTTTTTTTTTTAAAGAAGAAACCACTCATTAATATTTTACAACAATACCCATGTTCAAAACACATTTCTTCTAAGTTTTGCCCCTTCAGTAAACACCAGAATGGTTTTATAATGCAAATGATAAAAAGTAATGGAAGCTTTACAGAATGACAAAAGCACCCCCCTGCCTCCACACCTTGCCATTCAAAGAACAAAAGCTACAGCAGCAGCTGAAGAGGGGATCTTCCCTAGTAGGAAACATTTTCCATTTTTTTAACCTAACTTTTGTATACAGTTTCTGTGGCAAACACACACATGTCCAAGAGCCACCCCCTGCCTCATTTCCTCTGGAGCAATACTTAGCAATGTTCTTCCTCCACTGATTGAATATGCTCGTTCACCTGAATGAGGTGTGGAACAAGCAATATTTAGGAGGAAACTGCTAAAGGAGCTTTCAAAGACAAAATGAGTGTACAGGTAGAAAAGCAAACAAGACTCCCTTAGACACAGAAGCCACTGCAGACCTGGGCTGTTTCTGAGAAGCTTCATTTTGTTCACTGCCACAAGTGCTGGGACGAAATGTATCCTGACATCCTCCTTCCCCCAGAGGGAAGGCAATATACTCAGCAACTGACGTGTTAGAAAGGGTGAATGAATAGAAAAGAAATAAACTATTTGCATACAAATATATAAGTACCTAAAAGAACAGTTATGTCTCAATATCCTATGTAGCAAATAAAGTGCTAAAGGATGTCAGAACTGCTAACAAAAGAGGTTTTTCAATTAAAAAAACCACCAGTTTCAGGGTACTAGAGTATATTACTTATAGCAAAGATTTTTTTTTTTTTAATCAATAGGCAGCCCTGGAAATTTAGACCAATGAGCTCCTGCAGTTATGCCCAGCTCAGAGGCCAAAATGGTAGAACCAAAATAGCATCAGGCCTGGAAGAAGACAATATAAAAAACAAGGAAATGTTCTGCAAAGTACTCATGTTCCCACTCAAGTTCTTTGAGCAGTATATTAACGTATAAAAAACCAACCAAGCAAAAAACCCAACAAATTCTGGATACTGTAGTTGTGACTTTCAAATGACAAGAACACAAACAAAGAAGATGCACTAGAAAGAAACCATGGGCTAACTGACGATACCACCACAGATGAAAAGGGAGGAAACAAGAACGGAGGATTAAATGCACAATTCTCACTGTGTAAACAAGAATGTGCTGCATATCATTTTGCACCAGTATTTGTTTTCAACTCTTCATTTACCAGTGGCCCCATCAACACCAGCCTAGCTCTAGGGGAAGCTGCACTTTGCCTGCACCAGCCCACAGAGCAGTTCCTCTGCCTCCCTCTGCCCACACTGACCAGGCTGTGGGAAGATGAGTGCAGTGGCCTGCAGGTATGGCACAGTGTGGCCGTTCCCATGCAGGTCAAGACACTTTCAGTAGCCTCTCACAAATGCATTAGCTGTTAGCTCCTAAAGCTCCTTCAATTTGTTTAATGGTGTGTGATAGAAAAACTTAGAAAAACAGCAGTCAGAGAGATTCACATTAAATAATAACAGCTTGACCTGCAGGTGGGATAGGCTCAGCCATGTGGCTGTGTCTTAATGCGTGGAAACTGGATTTCAAACTCCTGCCTGTTGTGTTGCCTTTTCTAATTGATTTTTCAAGGCTGAACTGAATAAAGTCTTATGCTAAAATGCAACAGCAAATAGCTTTGGGGCTTAATTTAACATGTACCTTTATAATTGATGAAGCTAAAAGTAATAATGTGTAGCAGATACAGCGGTGTGTTCCCCTCTGTCCCCCCACTTCAGCAATAACCATCAGAGAGTGTCCTGACGGCTGCATCCACGCTAGGTCGGACTTTTGGGAAATGAATGGCAACTCAGTAGCAATAGGCTGTCTGGAGCAGCAACCCAGACGTTTTGCTAGTATGTAAATATGACTTTAAGTCAGTCATCTTACTCCATAGATAGTGGCCAGCCCAGGGCTCATCGGGCTCTCCTGCATGGTGGCAGCTGCATGCCAGGCTCTCCCCTTGAGCAGGGACGTCTCCCAAGGTTACTGCTCCAGGCTGAGAGTCCTTCCTGCAACAGATCCTGGGTGAGTGGCTAAGAGCCTGCTAAGCTTCACTAACACTGTATCTTAGATGGGTTGAGCACACTTAGTCCTTGAGACATAAACCATTGACCAAGTCTGTGCCTAAGACTGCATCCAGCTGCACCTGGACTCCTCTGCATAGGAGGATCTGAACCTCACGACTCAATGGGAGGGTCCCCCTGACACACCTGATTTATGCTGTTCTCTATGCACTAAATAATCAAGTTTACCTTGCCATCAAATCTTGTTAAACCACTGCCACATTTACCATTGAACTTTGTTGACTCACTGTATCAAAAAAAGATACTGCTCCTCTTGCAAGTGAAGCGCCTCACTCCATCTGGGTCAGTAAACAACCCCAAAGGTCTTAGAGAAAAATAAAATGCAAACAGAAGGCACAGAAAATGTTTTACACTGATTTAAAAATGTAGGCTCAGATTTTTAATCCATTTAGTGGTAATTTAGGCAGCATTGTTAACTTCCAAAGCCAGCTCTTAGAAACACTTGTGTGTGTGTAGCCTCAGGAGGATCTCAGCCTTGTGTGTTGTAAAGAACTGAAAAAACTCCTTCAGAAGTATTTAATTTCCAGGTGGATGCCAAAGAAGTTCCAGAAGATATGTCCACAGAAGAGGAGTTAAGATCTCCCAGGGAAGCCAACCAATACTACTGCCTTATTTACTATTATTCATTACTGCTGCATTATTTATTCTGTGATAGAGCCCAAGGACCCCAGCCCGATGCCAGAGCTCATTCTGCTCAGGGCTGTGCAAACACATAAGCAAAAGCCTCTAACCTGAGCAGTTCAGTTAGTAAAATCACTCAGCCATAGACATGGCTGTATCATCTTTCTCAACCATAAACTCGTCTTTTAACTCACTCTAACAGTGCTGCCCATGTAACAAACTAAAATAAGTGACTTCTGGATTGCAGTTTGGGGAAGGAGAAAATTAAAGCCTTGCCAAGTCACCCAAACCCAAATGTCTGTATACCTGTAAGCACAAGAGAGGTACCACTTTAAAAAGCACTCTACAGACCAGCTCCTGCAAAATCCTATTCTCTCTCTGTCCTGGGCTGCTCTCTTTTTTGAAACAGCTAAATTAGCAGCAAGCGGCATGCTAAAGGGCAGGAGACAGTAGGCATTACTCAGGCCTCTAATTCTTGGTGACATTCATAATGATACATCAGATGGTTATAATTCTTTTTAAGGTTCTGTTCACATTAAATCATTCAGCGATCTCATTTTTGCAGTGCTGCTGCATTTCTGGTAACACACTCGTGAGCGCAATAAATTCACTTCAATCCTCCCCCATCAGACCACAGCACACTACTAATTACATTTATTTGAACTTTTCTGAAAATACTTTTCATTCCAGATAACTCATCTCTTCATCTTGAAAAATTGTTGCCATCCCTCAATGATATTTTTATCTCTACATTGAAGAGTTTATTCTACTAGTTTGCTATGCAAGCAGACGTAGAACTAAAAAGAAATAAAAAAGCAGCCAAATTTTCTAAAGTTTTGATCTGTTTTTAAATGTATCTCCATAGCTGCCAGTCCACAAAGAGGAAAAAAGGTTACCCATGGCACATATTCAGAAAAAGTGTGTGCGCCCTGCAGTATTCAAAGGAGACAGAGCTTGAGGTCTCCCCCCATTCAAAGCTGAGACAGAAGTTTTCAGACTTTTTTTCCTTCAGCAACTTCCAAATCCTAGGTTTGTTATTTCTCATGTGGGGTGTACTGCTTATTCCATACGCTCCCATCTTCTCCCTCCTATCTACTTTCCATAGCATTTTTGTTCATTTTCTGGTCTTCATTTTCTCGAGCCTCACTTTCCAGTTTTCATTTTCCTTTCCCACAGATTCCTTCTCATCTTTCAGAATACTCTTGTCTATTTGGGTTTCTTTCCTTTTTATAACCACAGAGTCCTTCCTTCACTGTCCCTGCCCGCATCAGGAACTTTACCTGGTCAGCCTGGCACAGGAGCCCTGGGAGAGCCAAGCATCTTCCAAAGGGAAGAGGTGACAGTGTTTTGGTGACAGTTCTGCTGACAGAGCTTGAGCGTGTCACTCCAGACATGAGCTGACAGTGCTTGAATTGGCTTCCCATTTTCACAGCAGGCCACTTTCCCTTTGCACTGGTAGGCCTCCTGCAAAGCTGAAAACTGCATCTTTTAGAGTTGTATAGACTGAAAAACCTCAAATATTTTCTGTGGGATAGAGCCCTAACTAAGGACTCTATTCACCAGAAATATGATGCCATGGACTTCCACAACCCAGCATGTAGGCAGACTGCACTTGATAAATGTGTGTTTATCATAGCTGCAGAACTCAGCTCTGCTTTTCCAACCTCCTTTTCCCTTAAGATTAGGATGATAAAGGTCACACTTTAAAAAGACAGGCCTTTAAAGCTATTTTTAAGTGCTAGCAGCTAAATTCTTTGTGTGAAAATATCCTATCCTTTTCTATTAAATTAGGCTGCACTAAATGAATGTATTTTTAAAGAACTGGTACATTACTGACAAGGGCTTAGAACTATTTAGTTACAGTGATACACAGAGGGTAAAAGAAAACCTCTGCTACTGAAAAGGCCCCAAAATACTGAACTGGAAATTCCAAAATGGGTATGGATCATATTCCAACCAAAATTCCTGTACTAATTAGAGATTGATTTTTACAAGGCTTCAAATCCTCTGTGCCTCAGGGCTAGGTTACAGAACTACCAGTTTTCTCTCTCTTACTCTTTAGACAAAGATTCATTTTCTGCTCAAATCAATACAAACAATCTGTTGCGCTCCAGCCAACTCTACAGTTTTCAAATACACACTCATACTCCATTTTAATGATACTCAGAAGTCCTCACCAGCACCTTTTTCATTTCAGCAAAGGCAGCAGTCTGGAGTGTCACAGAGCAGAGGCAAAGCCATCCTCTATCCTTGGGGGATAGAGCAGAACTTGTATGTTCCCCACTCTGTACCTAACAGGATGATTTGGCTTACTTTCACCATCTATATCACACCCTTTTACTAACACAATGTGTGTTTCTTCTCCGCATGTCAAATATGCTCAAAGATTTATCCTTTACTTATCCTAAAATCTCAAAGAGCCAAAATGCTACCATTAGGCAAGAGGTGAAGTTTTAGTTTCTTACGGGAATATTTGCACAGTTAAAACGCCATCCTAATCTGCTATCACTCCTTGTTCCACTGGATCTCTCCTGACTTTCCAGGCAAGGAACACAAGGCCAGTAACTCTATTCTCCTGACTGCCTTGGGCTCTGGCAAAGAGCAGCTGAGAAGAAAGACATTTTACATGTTCATGATTAAAAGATAACCAATAACCAGGATCAAGATGTTGGTCTCTGCTGGCCAGTGCACAGTGCAATTATTATTCCATTTATAGAAAGAGATGTTGTCCTGACTTTTCCAGCCAACCAAAAGGTCTTCCACAAAATGCTCAAATACTCTGAAGAGAGGCATTCAAAACAAGGAATGAAGAGGGAACGAATCATATTTACTCCACAATTATTGCATTCTAAAAATTTAACATGGCCTCAGCCCTAGAGCACTGCCCGGTCCCACAAACTCCAGGTTCACTGTGTCAGGGTGAGCTGGGATTTCCCTCTGCAACTCAGCACTGGCTCCCACGTGGGTGCCTGTGGACAGCAGTGCAGCACCCACGTGAAAAGAAAGCAAAATGTGGGCTAGAAGAGAGGTGAGAGCAGCCCCTTCACACCCACAGTCCAGGGCATCTTCTAATGAGGTCAGTGGGAACAGGCACAAATTGTTTAAGCCAAATGAAGTCCAATAGTGTTATTAAAGCTCTTCTCTCTCTGAGCTTGACCTTGGAAAAACTTCTGAATTTGTTTAAAGAACTGAATAGTATTCTAATTCCCTGCGTTCCTAACAAAGAGCAATCCAGCCAAAGCATAGGCTCTCTTTTGGGGTTTTTTGGTTGGTGAGACTCTGGGCTGGAGCAAAGGGAGGGAGTAAAAGTAAGTAAGGCTGAAAGGCAGAAAGTTTTCAAAACAGTGACTGTATAAAAATTATAGTTACCAGGCTGAAGAATGGCCCACAGCTTTAACAAACGTATTACGACAATTTTAACTGTTTGACATCTGGCTATCTGGCTATAATATTTTCACGGTTTATCTTAATAAATTGTCAGCTTATTAAGTCCAGTCACAAATTATACCAGTAAGTAATATATTTTTTGCTAAAAGCATCCACAATTCCATAAAGGAAAAACAAGTGAGAGAGGTTAGAAATACTTGAAAAATTCTGACAATCCCTACTAAAGAAAGCCTGTGAATTGTATAACTTTACGCCATGTACTCAGATTCTGCACACTAATACATTATTAATCTTATTTTTCAGCTGTGGACAGGAAAATATATAAGCTGTTAATCCATTATATACAGCCTTTTCCCTTGGGTATTTCTAAACAATGGGAAAACAGAACTTATTGAACTTTAAAAATAACTTTCTGTGTACCAACATTTCAGTTTACTTTAAAAATATGCTTCTTGCAGCCTTAGAATCACTATGTATGTAGTGGTTATTTGTTTGCTTACTATCATAAAAAGCAATAAAGATGAAGTGTTGTGGTTCCTACTAACATCACAGTTTTATAATTATACTGTGCATGCTATTTCAAGCATTAGTGGAACTTGACACAAATATGATTTTTTCCAATTCTCTTGCATTTTCTCCTTTCTCTGTCAACAGTTTCTTATCTCCTAAAATGTACAATATGCAGCAATTTCTGCTTTGATTAAATAATCTGATTTGAATTTTTTCCTCCTATTATAAACACTGCTTGTTCCCACATAACATCAACATCACTTATATGACAGAAAACTATTTACAGTCAGATCATTCAAACAAAACCCCAAAATTAATATAGAGAGCTACCCATCAAGTTGTTCCTCCTTAAAGTCTTTTATTTTCCACAAAGCCTCAAATGAGTTTGAATCCTTAAGGACAGCATAGATCCACCAAACTTCAGATAATTATCAAGTTCCTGGTCCCAAGCTATCACAGATTTTAACAGAGAACATATCCAGGAGTTTTGCATGGCCCAAATTCGTATTTTTATGACACCACTCTTAGAAACAATGGCACTATTTTGGCTGAAGATTTTGCACACAACCCAACAGAAACACTACCCCTGAGGCAGACCCCAGACAAACTAAAGTCAGTGCTTGAAATCTGATGAAATAACAATAAAACAAAATAAAAAACCCAGAGCTTACTAGTGTACTGTGTCAGGAAACATTTACAGCAGTGACTCCACACACCCCACCACAAAATAAATTCCTACCCAGTTACGTTTGCTTTGGCTTCTGTTAATTTAATGCAATTTCAGTTGGATCTTGGTGGTTTCAGCTTTGTCAGCTCTATCAGGCTTTCACAGCAGGGCAGGAAACCAGGTTGATCTGGCTGAGCTGCACAGGAGCAGTGCAGGGCAAACACTGTCTGCCCACCCTTGTCCCTCCCATTGTCCCAGGGTGCTCCCCACATGCACACTGCAGGAGCAAAACTCTAAGTCCAGAGAAAGCCCTCAGCCAAGCAGTATGTGTGATACAGAAAGACTGCAGGAAAAAGAACCAGTATTTTACCCTTCCACTGTTTCAACTAATGAAAAACTAAAGAAAAGGAATAAAGAAACATAAAAGGGCAAAAATCATTATCTACATCACAGTTCTCTGACGGAGCAGAACCTTTTGGTACTGCAAAAATATCTCAGAGATTATAGTTTAAGAAGTAAAGCTCATGCATAAACTCATTTCCTAAAGGCAGTATTTTCTTGGTATCTCCCTTTCTCCCCTTTTACTAATACAACATTATATAACTACTTTAGTACTGGTCTTGTTTAAGACTTACAAAGTGGAGCTCTGGACAGCAATGCAGTCATCATTACCTAATTTAATGGCAAACTCTTCCAAGAATTGTAATTGAATTTCAGCCATTTTCCAAATTTGCTGCTTTGTTATTTTCTGTATTTGAAGAATTAAAATTTTACAAATTATTTTTTTAATATTCATATGAATTATTATGCAATATCCTTTAATCTTAAAATATGTTTTTTTAAATTTATTTTTTAACTCAGAAAACTCATCCAGATATCCAAACCATTTTATTTTAATGTTGAATTGCAAAATAGCTCTAAGGTCTCTACAATAAACAGAACAGTTCAAAACATCAGAAGGAAAAATTTAATCATTTAAAAATAGATGCCATAAGTAGCACTTCTATTAAAAATTACAGCTCGGTTGTCTATTCAAGATTTCTAAAAGAACATCACAAACTACTATAAATCTCAGAGTTTTGTATATTAAGAAGTTACATTGCCAGTCTCAAAAACGCTCTGTTTAAAAGAGCAAAATAAATAGTCTGTGAATTTGTTACAAAGAACCAGCAAGTCCTACATGACATACACAACTGGGTAGCTGCAGTGTTTATAGAAAGACAGTCATTTAAACCTCAACTGAAAATACTTAAATCTTTGTTGCTGACAGTTCAGAAGACAAGGAGGAAAAGGCTTTTGCCAGAATCTGCTGTTTTAAGAAAGCAAGACATTCCACTTTTGCTAAAACAACCCCTAAGTTTGTGTAGAAATATTTACGATTATCAACAGAAAACATGCAACAAAAGGTGGGGGTGAAACAGAAAATTAATTCAGAGATGGTCTTCTCAGCCAGGTAGCATTAGCTTCTTTTTCTGATTTCATACACCCTAAAGAAACATTCCATCTCCTAAAGAAAAAAACAACACTGGGCTTAAGGATATGCCATGAACACAGAAAAATGAAAAAAATTAGTCGCCCAGGATTTCACTAAACTGCAAAAAGTACAAGAATTTGTACTCTCCCGAGAATTTCACCTCTTTTTGTCTTTAGGTGTACGTTTTTCTGCACAATCACCTATCAGCTTCTCATGCTTGGCTGCACAGACAGCTCCTCTTTCCCAGGAGTAGCGCCTGTTTCACCTAAACACGTACGGAGCAGCCTTGTTCCAGCTCCTGGCGTTGCCCAGTGCCCAGCACCTCCTTCGTGCCCCAGGGCACTGCCACCCGCTGCAGACACCGCACTGCAGCAGCGCTCCGAGCCCGGGGCCAGGTGCGTGCCCCGGGACACAGGGAGGCACCTGCGGGCTGGGGATGCTCCGGGAGGGAGGCACCTGCGGGGTGTCACCCCCGCACTCAGGGTCACCCGTGGCAGCCTCAGCACCCGGGCACTGTCGCTGGGTGACACAGGGGAGTTCACACCCAGCTCCGACTCCCCAGATTCTGCTCCACCCCACAGCCCCTTTCCTTCCTCCTCCTCCCTGACCTGCTCCTGCTCTCTGCTTTCTGAAGGTTATCTAAACGCAGGGATCATCATCTAGAGACTTTTTTTTTTTCCCCCCGAAAAATCAGTGCTTTTAAACTGCAAATTATCTGTACTGCAGCTTATGTGCATGAAAACTAACATGCTGTTGTTTAAAATCCTGTTTTCAATAAGATGCATTAGCAAACGAATGTCTATTCATGTAAGAAAATGATGATTATTCTTATTTTGGACATCAACCTAGTATTTTATCAAATATAGTTTCATTTGAATCTTACTAATTCTGAATGATAGTGGAAAAATGTGGGGGTTTTTTAAATCTTAGAGATTTACATCCTTATAAAACTATTTTGCTTTAAATCTCAGGCCTGGCATAGAATAAATTTCTACTCTGCTTGGTTACAAAAGGTATCAGCTTACCAATTCTTCTTCTGGGTACAATAATTTCAGGACAAAATTAGGTTTACTTAATGTAAAAGCTCAAATTACTGTAAAAGACAAGAAAAGGGATGTATTTCATAGCCTTATGTAATCTTTTTTCCTACAAGTTAACTTTCTTCTTAAATCAGTTTCTTACTAAACAAGACACTGACATTTTGCGTCTCTTCTTTGTGTACACAAGAACTTCACCAAACTGGATACAGTTACAAAATGCTGCCTTTTCTTAGCAACATTCCCTTAAAGTGATAATTTTTCATGGCATGCTCTTGAAAAGCAATCATATAATCTAGAAAATATGCCGTATTTGCAAACCCTTTTGCTCCACTTGCTTCATGGAAAGGAAAAGAGCCCTGTTTTCCACCAGCAGCTGTGGTTTCCATGTCACTGAGGGGCACAGAGCTTGGCTGTACACCCAACCCGCTGACTCATCAGAACTGGACTTGGCTGCAGAATGCCATTTTTTGTTAGACCCACATGTGATTGACACAGACCAACAATCTTGGGTACAGGGCTCATGCTAATCAGCCGCATACACAAACAAGAGTACTCAACCCACACAAGTTTATCCAATCTGCATGGCCCAGAAAATAGCTGCTCATATCCAGAATGTTGATTTTTAGGACTACTAACTATTTCTTCTCTACTTGTTTGGTTTTTTTTTTTTTTTTGTCACGGTGGCTCAAGAGCCATGTTTATTTCCCTGCCATGAAACACCAAGGAAGTTTTCATTTAACAAACCCATCTTCTTTTAATACTAGACTGTAGCACCATTTGATCAAGGAGAGTTTGTTCTCCAAAGCAGCTAAGACACCAGCAGCCTTCTTCCACTCAGCTGCAGATGACCCTAATTCTGACAGAAAAGCAGGTCGTGGCATCTCATTAGCAATGTGTAGATGCCTGAAGTTAGCTGAGACTGTACAGCAATTTTTTGAAAATCTATCTGTTGTTCATTTCCTGAACTTCTTTGTATTTGAATAGCAGTGAAAGCATCAATGTGTCAGCTGAAAGGTTAATGCCTCATCAAAAGGAAGAGCATTTGTCACACTGAGGTGGATCATCAAAAGCAGCACTTTTCTGCTGTTTTATCCAGAAAATGTTATCTCCTAAATCAGGATTGTGTACACATTCTAATTCAGTAAGTGAAAATAATTAGCTAATCTTGAATAGAAAAAAGAAATATGTATCACCATGCACATTAAAAAGTTTGAGATTTTTTCAATACAATAAGTTGTGGGAGTCTGCAGAGCTTCTCCAGTATTTTATAATGATTTAGGACATGGTTAAGAGGTATCCAGTCTTGCAGCTACCAAAAATTTTTCAAATAGTGTTCATTTTCCAAAGGAAGGGTATCAGTAAATTGAGTGTCATGAAGGAAAAGTTTGCACAGAAGCACTGAAGCAGTCTGAGCCAGAAAGTTTGACTGAACTCTCAGCTTTAGTTAAACTATGCCAGAAATAAATGGGAATAAACAAACAGATTAGGCAAAGAAGGCAGAAGAAAGTAATAGGAGTCGTTAACGTAATCTTCACTTGAGGAATGGGGCAAATGTAAACTGAAAGGGTCTCTGTGTTTAACAGAGACTATAAAAGGAAGACTGTTTGGTACTAAAACTGTTTTGTGTAGGCTTTTGAGGAAAAAAAAATATCCCACTAGCCATCCAAAAACTTTACACCTGGCCTGAGAACGGGTTTGGTCCCATGAAGAGAAAAAAAGAAACCCCTAAACCTCCCCTAGAGCTTGGAAACTGGGACCTTTATAGTTGCTAACTTTGCAGGAAAACTGAACAATGGTAGAAAGATCAGAGCACACACCATTTTCCCTGCCAGACTCTCAGCCATGGCCTCAGGAACTCAGCCTTTGCCATGGGATAGGAGATTGCTGTGGCAGCACAGTCGCCTCCTTTCACAGCTTGAGCCCAGGAACCACAAGGGCCCTGCAGAGGGGGAAACCTCAAACTGGCAGTGTCTAATTTGGTTTTGTTTATGTTCCTATGTTCTCTATTGATCTGCACAGGGCTTAGACTCAACAGCTAAGACCAGCAACCTCCCCAGTACAAACTGCAGAGGCAAAATAATCTCAGAATAAAAAATCGGAATAATCTCAGAATAAAAATCAGAATAATTCTTCCTGCTCCAAATCAGAAGAGACAATCAGATCCAGCAGCTGGCACTACTGGAAGTGGCCCTAAAGTCCACTTGTCACAATGCTCTGCACAGAGATCTGTGTGTGTTTCATTTTGGTGCTGCAGGCTGGGATCTCTGTCTATCACAGCAGAGGGTCTTCTAGATTTTTGAATAAAGCAGCATCCATGAAGGTAGTGCATCAACCCCATAATGAGGTGAAACAGGTTCTCAGTAGAACAAATGCAATGGGGAGGAGAGAGAGCAGAACAACAACAATGTTGAAAATAATCCTCTGGGAACAGTTTAACCCCCAAGTGACTACTACCAGAATCTCTAATTAACACATACACTGACTTCAAAACAAGACACGGATGTCTATCCTTTAACAAGGACAGGGACTGAATAGCTTGGACATGCCACATGAGAAATATTTGACAGTCACTGAGACATGCCCCACTAGAGAAGCCTTCACAAGCTCCTCAGGAGACCAAAGCACACAATATCTGCACAATAAGACATAATCCTGCTCTCACCACATCATCTCATTTTTTCCACATATCTTAGACTCTTAACAGCTTTCTATAAATTCCAATACAGAAGGCACAGCACATCCAGTGGTTAGAAAAGCCGCTTCGTATTTGCTTAAAAGGAAAACAAGTCAGTTAAGAAAGGCAAACCAAAATATCCTGCTTGCTGATTTTCCATTAGATACTTGTGGGACTACCCCAGGTCTGTGACCAGGCAGCACGTCCACCAAAAAATGCATGACATTTTGGAAGGTCTTTCCTTCCTAAATAAGGATACTGCAGATTTCAATGCTGTCAGCCTAATTTACAGGATACAGGTGTTAGTTATTTCTTAAAACAGGGGCCTTTCATACACAGGGTACCCTGCCATGTTTCATCTTACAGAGAAATCAGACAAAGAAATCTTCCTAGTGGTACAGATCACACTGCCTTTACGGAGCCCCTGGAAGGCCATATGCCTTCTCTTGTCACTTAGGAAGAAATTCATCACTGAGCAAAACCCAAGCAGCAGATAATGTGCTTTTCAAGAACAGGGTATGTGCATTTCCAGCCAGCAGGTGCCTATGCACCAAGGTACTACCATCATTTAACAGATGAATGCCCAGTATTTGCACGTGAGCCAGGGTTCTTCACATAATGGAATAACAAATGGTCTTTAGCCCCTTCAGAAAAGAGAGCAATGGAATACTAGAACAATTTAACAAGCCCATGGTTTGCTGCCTGTGGGTATCCAAGATCCATGAAAGCAGGGACACATGATGCTGCAGCCTTGTTCCTGAGCTGTACACAGAGCTTCTGAAAATAATTCTCTCCCCCCAGTTCTATGTTGTATATCCAGGATTCAGAGGCACTGGTTTATAGTATTGTAATCTTTTCTATTTGTTCTTTTTCCATTGAAGCTTTTTCTCAATGCTAACAGGAATTTATTTTTAAGATAGTGGCAATGCAGGGTAGCTTGCACAGTGCATGGGTTGGCATGACCAATTCCCATGCTTTCAGTGCTGCCAGGAACAAGTGCCATGGCTAAACAGCCAGGAGAGATCTCTGTCAGCAGCTGGAAAAACCTACCACACACTGCTACTCTCCAATCAAAGATCAAGGTAGCAATCAAAGGACTGCATCACTTAATTGCAGCAACGGCCTTCTTCATAACTGATGTTTCATCCATACCTTCAAAGGACACTCTCAAATCATGAATTTTATTGTACTACAAAATACTTGCCTTGTTCATTCCTAGAAGTTAGAAGTGAGAGGAAAGACTAAACCAGACCAATGACTTTGGAAGTACATTCTGACTTCAAAGGGGCATTTTTATGTTGGTAGCTTCCGTAACAGCAAGAAAACTACAAACAGCAGGAGGCTGGGAAGACAGATAATTCTGGCGACAGACTGCAGAGTAAACAAATAAAAATTGAGCAGATATATTTTTTATGTTTCTTTAAACCAAAGTTTCATCTTTTCTTGTTGTCGCCTCTACGGAGGATTAATCATAACAGAAATTGTCTGCTGTCATTGAAGTAAGGAAATAACAGAAGTGAGAGGACATACAAGAGAAACAGAGGCCAACAGCATTTTAACAGAGCTTTGAAAATGCTATGAGGAAAAAAGTACTGGTTGATAACATATGGTTTCACTTCAGAGATTCAAATATTGGCATTAAAAACAAGAAAGCAGAGGAAGTATACCCTATAACATGAGTATTTTTGTTGGAATAGTCAGTAATACATGGCAAGTGGCATAATTTTCATTAGTACTGCCACAGCAAGAATCTCTTCTTTACCTATGCAAGGCAATGCACAGGGGCTGAGGGTGGTAAAAGAAGCACTCAGTTGTTTCAAAAGTGTTTGGTTCAAGCTAAGTCATCAATTTAAAAAAAGAAACAGGTTTTTCTATACATCTGCTGTCTGGGTGATGTTTCTCTGAGACCTAATCTGCTAGCTTTGTGGACAAAAACAAGATTTTACTACTGTTAGCTCTGCAAAACCAATATAACCATGGCTGAACAAGCTGGAATTTTTACTACTGGCAATGAAGTAAAATTCAGACAGAAAACACCTTGATTGTCAAACCCAAATGCGTGAGTTAGAAAAATCACCTTTTGACTTGTAAACTTAGCAAAGTTTTATCACAAAGAGACAGTGCAGGATCTCCTGCTAGGATTTTCACAGTTACTTCTGGAAACACTTCTGCTGTAGGGTTACCACCCTCTGCCCTCCTCCCTGTCTGCCAGCCCTCATGCACCTCTCACACACACAGCTGCAGGAGCAGGCTGCCGAGTGCTGCAGAGCTCCGGGTATTCCTGAGGTATCCCACGATCGTACTGGATTACTCGAAGAGGTAAAAGATGTAGAAGAAAAGGTGCAGCTTCCCGGGCAGCCAGAGCTCTGCCCTGCCACACTCTGGGCTCCGCCACTGCCCCCTGAGAGAAAGATTTTCCCATCTTCACAAGACCAAAAAGTGCAAGCCTAGAAAAACCCCTTACAGAGCTGCTGACCTCCTGTAAGATTCCTGCACACTGAACTCACCAGCCCTTGGGATTTAGTCTGCTCCCGACAGGAGCTTCAGTCCTTACTGCAGGGCAGGGCACCTGCTGTCCCACACTCTGCCTAAGGCAGTCCTCGGCCAGGCTGAGCTGGACAAAAGCAGCAGCCCTGTGCTCCTCACTCATCTCGTTGAAGGCTTGGTCTCCTCAGCTTTTCCTGAGGGGACCTACACAGCAGGATGCAGGCTGGTATCAAAGGCAGCTCTGACTGAGTTTGCTCAAGGACTCGAAACACTGGAGCTGCATCTCCACAGTATCCTGCCCACATCAGTGCTGATGCTCACACAGCTGCTGCCCAGCTCATTCAAAACTAATTCATGTTTTTCTGGGTATTATTGCTCCACCTCTGCCCTTTAGATACAGCCAGAGACTTCTTTACTGGTTCAGATGAGGAAGAATCAAATTGAAAAAAGCAAATCCCATGAATACAATCCTCTACACCTGGATGTGAGGTAAGTCTCCCACGCCTCTCTGAAAACAAAAGAATGTTGCCACTTGGCCCATATTAAAACCTCCTTCTATATTCAGGAAACAGTTTTTTAATCTCTGCACAGCCTAATATTGAGCCAAAAATGTGAGTTCAACAACAATCTTTTACGTATCTGACTTAATCCTAATTTAATAACTTCAACCCTAAATAAATAACCTTTTTTCCCCCAGGGCATTGAGCCACTCTAAGGTCAGCATTCTGTTTCAAGAGAAGCTGCCAACCCCCTTATCCATCCTTTAGGAACTCCTTTCTCAGAATATATGTGCACATTGCCCATTCCAGCAGGGAAGAAAAAATTGTTATGAGAAGATGAAGTCCCAATTTAGACCATATTGCTTGAGACCATGCTTTTGGATATCTTCCTATCAAGATGTACTTCAGGTTATTCCAGCACTTGCCTTAGGATCCAAGATCTTATCAACGAAACCTAAGTTTTTTAATTTTTAACTGTTGTTTCTTTTCTAACTACCAGACCTAGCATATCAAGTACTGAGGCTACCTGGGCTTCAGCTGTGCCAGGGCTCCCAGCCCACATCCACTGGCCAGCAGAGCCCCAGAGAGGAGGGCAGAGGCAGGAAGGAATGAGGGAGGACTGCTCCAGCCAGCACCAGTCAGGAGCACTGGGAATGCTGTGGTTAACTGGTCACTTGGGTTTGTTTCTGAGGGAACATTAGCCAGTGATTTTTTTTGCCTACATTTTTTTTCTCATCAGTTGATAACTTCAGTTTGATGGCTTTATTGTTAATTTCCTTTTTTACTGTAAATATCTGGGACACTGGATACCAGCGCTATCATCAGTTATGCCAGCAGACAAACAAGTTGTCTATTTCTGAACTAAATTACTTCTAATTGCACATTCAACTCTTGTGCTCTCCTCATGCATAAAGAAGTTTATGTCTTTTTTTAAAAAGTGCATGTCATTACAGGGAGTGAATTGAAAGAGAGTTCACTTCCTGACATCATCATCACTGGTTTCATTTTATTTTTACATTTGTACTGTGTAAGCATTGAAGTGTACAACAGCCCTATAAACAGAGAGGAAAATATGAGTCCTGTCCCAGTGAGTTTGCATTCCAAGATGGGATTTCTTGTTAGCACTAATTCTTGCCACTTTCTTGGACTGATTATCAAAAACAATTACAAAGACCTGTACAAACTATGTGTGCTGTCGCCTGCTAACACAAATAAGATGTATCATTACTTGGGCTTTTTCCTAAATCCATTTTCCACAGTGCAGTATGACCCTCTCCTCTCTGCCCTCCCCAGCAACACACTTGGAACAGAAGTTACTGAGCTTAATACACTGAACTCCCAAGCACAGCCAGTCATTCCTGAATATTAGCAATGGCATCTGAAATGCTCAAACTATTGCACTGAGAAACTGTTTTTAGATATTTTGTATATATTTGAAAACAAAAAGGTGGAACTATCACATTGATTAAGCTTTTGAATAGCACGTTGCTTCAGCAAGATTTGGTATCATTTGTATCCAGAAGGAAAAAAAAAAAAAAAACACTGAAAAATAAATAACCACAACTCAAAATAAATAAATAAATAAATTTTAAAAAGCTCCTATAATTTAGACAAAGCTAAACAGCTAAATAAGAATTTTTAATCTAAAAACCATGGGTAGTCCTTGCACCACAGTTGCTTATCTGTCACAAAGTAGACAAGCTACACTATGGCCTTGACTGACCATTATACATCATTCAAAGTTAACATTTTTCTATTTGACCATCTTATCTTCTTTTATCTCCCTGCCTGAGTGAGGAGACCCACGAGTCACTAAGTAAAATATCATTCTAGATCCCAAAAGTCTTTGCCAAGGCACAATGTGATCAGTCTCAAGGATTTTTCAAAGAGGAATCTTGTGGGTTTAAAACTATGGCTGGAAATACTGAAGGTCTTTCCCCAACAACTCTTTGTTTATCTGTGCTAGATTTGCTGCTGCTAAGTTTCTTTGGGGTAATTTCCAATTCTATGATGATAACCTTCTCTGGGGGAGGACTGTAAAGTTTAGAAAGACCTACTCAGTAGTTCTAAAAATCTGCTGTTTGACTAAGAGCAGTTAGAGTCGAGCAACTGCGTTCTCTAAAGAGAGGGGTATTTCCAAAGAGCAAGGAAGTGCTGACCCGAAGATGTAACTCCCAAGTGTGAAACAACATCATGTGAGTGACATGAAAACAGTCAAGGGACTCCTGATCCCAGGGCATAGGAGGACAGAGTGGACCACAAAAGACTGAGCTTGCTTAAGTTTCTGGTTGGAGGGTGTTTACCCTGAAAATGCAAATGCATGATCTGTGGAACAACATTGTCATGAGCTTCAAAAATTTAATAGCATAATGTTTATAGAGGGCAACACGTTTTGGAAGGATGCCATAAAAAAGGCAAAGAAAATTTAAAGAGCAAAACATAAAACAGACACAGTAATCAGAGTTTAGGTTTATTTTCCGTGGACTGAACTGGAAGATGATGAAGTGTAAAAGAAACAACTGCTGAGGTTCCACAGAGCTTCCCCACAAACACACAAACCTGGGCTCCACAATGTGGGTATAGAGACAGGAGCAAGAGGATTCAACTCCAAGCCTTGCACATGGCACTGGTTTACTTGTAGAGCATCACAAACAAAATATCACCCCACCCTCAATGCAAGCTAGATGAGAGTCCGGTCTCTCAGTCTATTCACACTACTCAAAAGAAAACAAAGAGGACCAGATCAGAGTAGGGAGCTCCTGGGTGAAGCTCCATAAGCAAAATAGCACTTGTGGGCCACCTTTTAGTAATAGTCACCAACTCTGCAAGTGCCAGAAAGAATGGATATTAAACATATAAAAGAACAGTTAATTAGAGACAAAGTGAACATGACCCCGTGAAAAAAAATGGGAATTATGGCAGTTATTGGGAGTGTATCTGGAGGAAAAGTAACAATATCTTTCACTCAGTCCTTGTCAAAAAGAAAGCTGTCACAAAACCAGCTTGAGCTTCAATACTTTGGGAAGACATTGTAAAATTCCTAGTAAGGAGAAAAATCAATTTCCATTTCAGATCAAAGTTCAGTTTGATCACAACTATTTGTGCAGATATTCCCTTTATACAGCAAGTATCTGAACTGATATGGTTACAAAACTAGATTCAAAGTGTCTAATTTTTATTATGAAATTGTGTCAGCACCAGCTGAATCGTATAAGACTAGGAGTCCAATTAGTGTCATTTATGACAGTTTCTATTCATAGTTAAACAACTAAAATTCATGTCCACAAACTACAACCAAGCAATTTATCCATCAACTGATTATTTATGTTTTGTGCTATGAAAAACAAAATTATTTTTCCCCACAATATTACTTCTTTTTGTTAAGCAACAGAAGAACACACCTACAATTTAAAATGTCAGTACAGAAAACATTTTAAGCATAGAACAGCACTGCAGTTTTGAAAGCTTTATGAAAGATTTAAAAAATCATTTTTCTAGTACAGCAGATTAGAAATAAGTTTACTGCACTTTAGTTAAAGCTAGAGAAAAAATTACTGGTTTGTTTATTTGTGTTTGTGGACACATCTATGAAAATACTCCTCCAATATCAGATTGATTTATAATAATAGCCCTTTAAGGGCTATTGACCTTGGAGCAAATGATTAAGAGTACACTGTGTGTACTAAATAAAGATTTTCAGGGAGACATCTGTTTACTAGCTATGCCTCTCTGTAAGCAAGATTCTGCCATTTCCAGGATGGTGTCCTATGCCAGAGGGTAGGAAGAAGCTGGACCTTCCTCAAAGACCTTCACCCAACAAAAATACTTCATGAAAAAAAAGAACTGAGAGGAGTTGATATCAGTTTTGTCAGTGAGAGGACACACACTGTTTGTACCCCCCCAAAAATTATAGGTATATGCATTTATGAGCATTAGAAACATGAAAATGGCAGTCAAAGGTAGAACACAGTGGCAAAAAGAAGAAAAGGAGCTGGAGGAAGAAACTTCTGCTACATGTGACTGAACAAGTTAAGAAAAACTAAAGACCACCATGGTTGACAAAGTTAGAAGGTTAAGCTGAAACAGGCCGTAAAATGGGGGTTTTGGCACAGAGGCAGATGTGGTGTGACAACATTTCTATCATAAATTGCCACAATTTGGCATTACAATCAAGTTGTCACCTAATCCCATCTGATAATTCAGTATCTTACATACTTACTGTATGTATTATTATACGCACTTGTCCCATACTCAAACATAAACCTGGAATAGTTTCATGAGATAATTATTAACGTTAAGTCAGCTCTAAGCAATGCAATTAATTAACTGATATTTCAACTTTTCCTTAATAACCCGAAGTCACAGAATGCAGAGCCACTTACAGCCTGTTCTGAAGAGCAGTGTCCTATAGCAAAAGGCAAACAAACAGCAACAGAGGACAAAGGCCATTAACAATCATTTATTTGTCCGAATTGAAGGACTGTTCCCCCCTCTGTTCTACTGCCTGGTCTAGCCTACAAAGTCTGACAAAAAATACCTTTTCTTCTTAAAGGTTCGCAGATATTCACATCATGATTTCATACCTCAGCCAAATTATTTCCTGTTAAATCTGTCTGTCCAAAAGAGGAAAAATTCCAAAAAAGCACCAGTGTGGTGGCAGCATTCCGAGTGCTTGCAGAGTTCCTTGGAGCTCTCACTGCTAGCAATGCTGGCTGTTAAGGCCTCATAAAAGCAGGCAAGTGTCTCATAGGTATCAGCTGCCAGAATCTATTACAGTCCAAAGGCTCAACAAGGAGCAAAAGGCTCCATGTGCTCACTTCACTTCCATTTCACTTGCATAGTCCTAAATTCCTGGCACAGGTATAACACAAATGTCCTGGGAAACCTTCTTATTGCAAATGGAGCTAACTGTAGCAAAACTGGTTTTGCTGGAATACTTCATACCAGTTCCTCAGCTGAAACAAGCTATTCTAACAAAAGCATGCTTCCCTCTATCCACTATCACTATATCCATAACAGAGATCTTTTCCAAAATAAAATATAATTAAACCCCAATCCCTCACTGATATTTCTAATCTAGGTAACACTCCTCATACAGTCCTGTCCTTGACTGTATTAAGACTTCACCTGAACGTGTCCTAAGTATAGTTCCACATGTCAAGAAACACTTTCTGTTATGGAAAAAGCTGTACCATTGTATTTGTACTCTCAAATGGCATAAACTACACTGCAAAAAGCACAGTAGTATCAGCATTGCTGTAATGAGAAGAGGATTTTACCCTACTTATGTCAGTAAGAAATCTCCAACCTGAAGAACAGACCATTGCAATAACTGACCCTTGAGGTGAGAGGAGATGCCTCAGCAGGTAAGACCCTAAACTCTTGTTTCTGTAACATCTGATGGGTGCTGTCAAGGTCATGGGCAGAAGTTTGCAAATGTCTGCAAGAGTATTTACTCTTTCCACAAGGACAAACTGAAGAAACCCAGCTAACTGAACTGCAGTCTCCACTGACTTCAGCAGGTATTTTAGTAGTGCTCAGACTAAATTTTCTATACTTTCAGGAGAGAAAGGGGCTCAGGACAAAGCACAAAAATAAATATCCATTATTTTATAAGGAAGCAGATAATTAAAAGACTTGCACATGTATGATTTTTTTTTAAAAAGGAAAGAAAAAAGATAGATCTTCAATCAGAATCACACAGGAGCTGCAATCCACTGACTGTTTTAGAGTGCTTATGCTTTTTAACTATCTAAAAATGAAAATAAGTATGAAGCTCCCCAACATGCTGGGACAGCTGGGGGCTTTCTTTAAACACTTTGCAAAATAGCACTCTCTCTTACCACATGAGCTCTTAATTTCTCAGTTCAGAAAAGCACACAGCACTTTCCTACAGTGCATAGCTGGGCAGTTCCAGAGCCTGCTTCTTCACACAAAATCTTTGAAAGAAGACTGGTAACTAAACTTGGCTTAATTAAGTTGACAATTTCACAGCTACTTTGAGCAGCTCATTAACTGCAGGCTACAGCTTCTTTGCAGCCAAGGCTCCACAATACATCATAGAGTGAACCTGCTGACAGGAGCTACAACTTCCAACTCATGTTTCAAGAGATCAGATTTATTACTGAAGTCCTCCTTCTTCTAAAACCAGTTCAGGCCTCTTATAAGAGACACTGAAAATACTTTGCTCTGCAGTACAGTGCTACACATCACTGCAGATAAACTCTGCATGTTAAAGGCAGTGCTGTTTTACATGGGCTGCCAGGCTGAGAGTGGTGCTGGGGTGAGGACAAGTGGCTGTGTCTCAGCTGCCACAGTTGAGGGTTTACTAAGTCAGGAGGTTGTATTCTACTTAAATTAACCACAAGCTAATTGGCAAACATCCTGTACATATGTATATAGCCCTTGGACAGTCTGCTCATGTCTGCTCTAGGACAAAAGTATCTGTAGTTATAGCAATCAATTAATCTGTGTTTAAGAACTTGTGTTTAAACAAATTACTACTGCTGGCCTCAGATCATTCCTCGGTACAGAGGTCAAGGTTTCCCAAACCTAACTCAGACTCTTAAGGATATGAAGACTTCTTGGAGCACCCAGCAAAAGCACAGAGGCAGTGCTGTAAGCCATAATCCCTTTACCCTGGCAATCCTCTGTCATGCTTTTTTCTCTACATTATTTTTTTATTAGTTTGCCTTAAAAAAGTCATTAAACTATTTTAGGATGGGCTAAAGGACCCTCCTTTAGAAGAATCTCTTAGAAATTCTATCTGCTGTCTTGGGATGCCCTGATGTTGGGAAAGATGACCAAAAAAATGCCAAGCCTTTCACCCACATCCCTCTCTGCAAAACGAAGGGAAAAAAAGAGAAGAAAAAAAAATAGGTATGATACAAATCCTTGTACCTCTTACAAAGTGGCAGGAAGCAATAGTAGTCAAGCATTTAAAGATTCCCAGGTAATATTTCACATGAGTATTTACTGAGTGTACTGTTACAGGGGTAAGTGGAAACCAGATGCCAAAGTAGTCAAAGTGATTGGCCACAGCCAGGGAAGCACCGCTCAGCTTTCAGGTGAGCTCAGCACAACTCACGTCCTTGGTACCTTTGTCCTGGAATGGAACAGCCCTGGCACAGCAAACCCTAACAAGTGGATGCAGCTGGGTACTTCTCTGATCAGTCAGCTGGAATATCAGTCAGCTGGGGAAAAAATGTAAGGGACTATTGACCAAAAGCATCAGGTTTCCTGAAGGGGGTTGATAGTTCTTCTTTGCAGGTCATCCGTGGAGAAAGGGCAAGAGACTACACGGCCTCACTGCTAAACACAGACTTGAGAAAACAACAGACTGAGGAAGACTGTGTCCTTGTTCAGACTGATGATGGGAGAATTTATGAGGTTTCTCAACTTTTTAGGACAAATCACTTTTCCATAGTTAAGTAAATATCCCTGTGGAGACAACTGTGACTTCTGCAACTAAACTATACCTCACAGAGACCTCTGAGCCTTGCAGGTGCTGGACCCCACCACTTACACTCTCCACTGGCCTCTGGTCTTGGTTTAATTTCAGAGGGACTGACAGAACAGTGCATAGTACCAGTGTATCCTAACTCATAATAAATCCTGTGCAGCCAATAAAAGGGTGAAAATCACAGCTACCTCTTAACACCCACAGCCTGCTATTCCCAGCACAGCTCAAAGGCTCTCAGAAGAAAAGGTGGAAAAGATTGCCATTCCCTGATCCTGCACCAGGTCTATTTCATTTTCACAGTCCTTAAAATTCTCTGGTTTGCTTAGACTTTGTAGAAGAACCAAACAAGATTACCCCACGAAGCAAAAACTACCCCACGAGCAGTGTCCCACAGACTTAGCAGGGCACAGCAGGAGAGAGTTTATATTGCCCAAAGAGCACAAGAGAGCCTTGTAAGAGCTCTTAGCAATCAGAACAGCCAAGATAAAGTTAGCAGTAAACTTCAGAGCTATGTAACCTCCAAAAATAAGTTGCTTTTCGTTTAATTGGCAAAATAAGAGATTGCAATTTCAGCTTGCTTTTTCTGACAGTCCAGCTACAAATCCCACTGTAAGTAATTCATAAGAGAGCTTAGCTTTTTAGAAAATGTGAACTTCAGTCATGCTTCTCTGAAAATTTGGTGCTTGGCAATGTTCCCATGGTCACACTGTGACCAGAGGCTAAGTCTGAGGATGTGACAAGCCTCTGGGCTTCCCACACCTCCCACCAGCCACTGGCAGGGCTTGCTCCTTCTGCCCCACTCCCACTTGAACTCTGAGGCTCTTCACTGATACAAACAAACAAAGGAAAAAAACCGCTTCCAACTGTGTTGGAAAAAAAAAAAATCCAATTTACAAACAGTGGCAGCACAATTATGTTTCTCAGAAAACTATCATAAGCTGATACATCAATATTTAGCTCTTGGAATCAAAAGTATAGAATGCCCAACAAAATTTCTTTTTTCATTATTTGCTACCAAACCAGCAGGCTGCCACTACTGCCTTTCCTTCAGGGACAGAGAGACCCTACCTCTGCCCCTCTCACCAAAGCCAAGCAGGAGAGGGATGGGTCAGCTTCCTCACTGAGCAGCTTCATTAGTTCAGTGAGTTTTTAGTAGGATGAACAAGGATCATAAAAGCTAAATCTCTCTTATCTCCAAGAATCAGGTTTTTCCTACTAGGTACCACTGCCAGAGGCAACTGCTTTTTGGTTAAAACTTAGTTCCCAACAAGCTACTGCTCTAATACATTCATTTTAAAGAGCTGTCACATGCAATAATTTTTCAGAAAACATAAATCCCTCCTAAAAAATAAGCAGCTGCCCCACAGTAAAATATCCCATACTTTGGAAGAGGTACAATGTGACATTATCTGCTGAGGGAAGAGGTGTCATTGGTAGGCTTAGGGGCTGTGAGTGACAGCAGTGCCACAGAATTTGAGCTGACTGTTCTCCTGATAGATCTCAGCTCCACAGCACTGCACAGCAAGGAACAAGACCTCCAGAACTCAGGACATGTGGTAACATCACTAATTGACAGGACGAGCAGAACAGCCCTTTCATCTGAAATCCTGCAGAAAGCAGATCCGTTCCTGCCAAAGACAAAAAAATATTAAGTAAAGGAAAAGTTCCAGCAGCATCAATGGAAGCATGAAGCAGTGTCTGACTTCACAGGACTTATTCTTCCTTTTGTTAACGAAACAAAAGCTGTTTGGGTTTGCAAAACCCCCCTGCCTGGCTTTGAAATGTTTCATTCCTCTAAAATATCAGTTTTACCCTCAGGTTTTTTGATCTGGAGGACACTGACCTATGCATGAAAAAAAAAAACTAGCTAGCCTGGTTGTGAAGTCCTCTTCGGAATGCAGACCCATATTTAGTTTCAATGCATGTTCCCTGCTTTCTTCTAAATTTTTTCATTGGTTGTTAGTGGTCCCTGCAACAGTATCTGCAGAAACAAAATACATCAACCATTCACACTGGTGGTGTTGCAGTGATAAGTATGTGCTAACACTGGTTTGGAAATTAATTCTCCATTCACAAATTCCACTCAAGAGTAGAGTTTTTCATTGCACTTGTCAACCAAGTTTTAAGGACATAAAACTAAAATATCGGTATCAAATTACATGCCAAAATGGTGAAAAATGAAAAGTAAATCAGTATGTTCAGACTAAAGCCAGAAGGGGAACATGAAGAACTCTTCTCAGTTTTGTACCTTTAAATAGAACCCTTGCATCTTTCTCCAAAGCACACTCTGCTGAGGGCTGTTGGAGACAAAGCCCTGCACACATGGACACAGCTTGGTCTGAGTGCAGCCCTTGTGTCCCTGGGTACATGGTGGCCCTGATCCTGCATGACACAGAATTAACATCAGGCATCCAAGTGGAAACAGACAGCAAGTTGGCCAGGCAGCCACACACTAACCAGAGGAAGTCTGGATCACTGCTGCATCACTGCGTACAGAATGATCCTCAGATGTGAGTGAAGAACAACACAGGTACAAATGTTTGGGGAAAATTCCTTTTGAATGCTTAGAAATTTAAGGTTTTAATTTTGAGACTCATCACTCTCAAAGTTACTCTACCTAAAGCCACAGCCACAACCCTTGAGCCCAAAGACCTTAACAGGGTTGAATGTGTCATTTTAGCAAGAATTTGACCCACTTATAAATCTCTTCAATATTTGAAAATAATACTTCGCTTTGGTTTGAAAAATAAAAAGCAGATATCTTGCCAGCAATCCCAGTGCCATCCACACTTCAGTACAAGCTCTGGATTCCAGTATTTATGGACCTACATTCTGATACTCATCCTATGCTGAAATATTTATCTTTGTGTTAAAGCTCATGGAAAAGTGCAGTTTTTACCAGGCAGTTAAACTGTGTGCAGGACACATCACTTCTGCTTCAAGTTACCAGAGTAATAGGTGTGGCTGTCCTCAACCATTTGTGGAATTTCTCACCAAACTTATGAAAAGTTATGAAGGAAGGAAAAAAAAAACCCACAACAAACTTAAAAATTGGAAGGAAGAGCAGACAGTATTCCAAAAAGAACACACATCTGCAAACTAATCAGCCCAGCTCAACATTGATCTTGACCTACCTACATATCCCACAGGTATGTTTGTGCATTAAACCTGGAATTAAAACCACTGCTGTAAAAGAGTTCTACAGCTCAGTGTCAGACGAGCCACAACCCTGATAACTCCGTGTGAATGAGGAACATCTTCCTGATGATGCAAAAGTGTAGCTACTCCTAAATACAGGGAGATTGCATTCAATGCAGATCAAGGTTCTTTTGCTGTGCTTTAATTAACAAATTAGAGTAGGTTTTCTTCAAACAAGATTCTTATAAAGAAGGTTTACTTTGCCGATCACTTACTGAGGTTGTTTTTCTGCTTCAATTTTATTAGAGATAACAGAACCTCAGACTCAAAGACAGAACAGGATAGTAAATGTGTAACTTTTAAAATAAGTTGTCTGTTAGTGGCAAGTAAGATGGGGCCTCCTAAAGTTTCCACCGCATCCCAGCAGGGAGCTAAAGGTCACTGCTAACTCAAAATGAAAACAATGGGAAGTAGAGGATGCCATGCTTTCGTATTTGTCCAGTGATTCTGTGTTTTCTTTGTATGGATTTACTTAGGAAATTGGGAAGTCTAAAACACAATGAAAAGATTTCAATGTCACCATTTTCCCCATAACAAGACCAATAATCTGTTCATGTCACTATATAAAATGTTTGATTTACAAAGCAAAATACATCTTCCTTGAAAAAGGAATAAAAATAAAATGTTTGGTTTCCTATGCAACTTCCAAATTAACATGCAAAATAATTCTGCTTCTGCAAAAAAAAAAAAGTGAGTTCTCATTTCCAACAAAGAAACAGACACATCTCAAATATGTTAAAATATTATTTAACAAACAGATTAATATATATCCTGATTGAAATCCAGAAATGAAAGACCCATCTTTACAGAGATTTTAAAGATATTTTCTTTACCCCACCAAAAATGTGTTAACCCAATTTCTCAGGATCTAGTGCTCAAAAATTGTCTATCAGATAATAAAGTGGCAGAACCAAAAGCCACATTCCCTCACACTCCAAGCAAGGGTAGGAATCCTTATTTGAGTCCCTCACGCTGGAATCACTCTTTTTCATGAGCAACACTTTATTCCCAAAACTGCTTTTAAATCTTGAATATTCCTTTTCCATTCCAAGCTCTTCTGCTATGCAAGGACATTAACTCTCTACATATATCTGCAGACTACCTTTGAACATTTAAAACACTATCAAAACCCACCTCAAATTATCTTGTCTACCACATTCAAAACAGATATAACCTAATTTATGTCAACACATTTCCATGTCAAAAAGCAGGTTCTAGCTCTCTTCCTTTCCCCTGGAACAAAGCCATACATGTGGGAGCTGGCTTACAGAATGCTAAGCCTTTTACTTTATGTAGGGTGACAGAGTTACAGATTTTACAAGAAAGAGAAGAAAGGGGCCTGGGAGTTTGATTTGAGGCCAACAGTACAACCCATAGCAAAAGAGAACAGTCTGGAAGAACACACAAATTAGAGACTCTGCTATTTAATTTCACAGCACGTGTAACACCATCATTTATTGCATTTTGGCCCTAAAGAGGGGGGGTATCAAGAAAGAACCTAAAAGAGGCTGAATGCCGAAATCTTTTTGCAAAGCAGAGGACTTTAACATCACTTCCTCGGTGCCTTTGAAAACTTAAAAATCTGACTCTGGGCAATAAAACTATTTAGTATGTCATGCACATTAAAGCTATTCAATTTGTATCTTGTCATCCTGTGCCAATTTAAATTACAGTTAAATGATGATACCTAATTATTTTACCCAAAGAACAGACAGCAATGTGTAGAATGCCACAGGACCAATCAAATTCCTACTGAACCTCCACTGGATGAATGGGTCTTATATACAAAAACACTGAAATTCACATGGAAAACTGAGCTTGGGACATGAAATCACACTCTGTGTGCAACCTTGGAAACATTGCTAACAATGTTTTAATTCCATCCACGGCTAGTAAAGCAGTTTACAGTGTGGGCATATTATATCCATACACCAAAATAGAACACAATGCTAAATTGTTCTCCTATGTGTGCAGGTGCTTCTGTGGCCCCCTGACAAAATGACAACTTAACATAAATCTTGTATTGAAACTATTTCACCTTGAGGCCAGTCTGCTCATTAGCATATTTGCTTTAAGTTTCTTTCACTTTCTGCTGAGAGCTATAAAAGCTTTAGCTGTCCATATCTCAAAATACTTATTTCTTCTTTGAGGACTCAACTGAAAGTCAGTTGAGATTCCAACTGCTCAAAAAGTGTAATATTTTCAGTGTATTGTTACTATTGCTTAAGTAACCCAATTCTGGAGTCCTTTCTCAGTGTGACAGCCAAGAGAGGTGAACAAATGTTCATATAATAACTAAAACAAAACAGCTATTTATCACTGTTGGTAGAGGCGACTGCTGGATATAACAATTTCAATGGATGTTAAAAATAATTCTCATTCAAATACCTCTCCCTTTCTTGACATGGACATTTACTTGAACATGAGGAACAAATATTAAAGCCTGCGAAATGGAAAGCAAAACAGTTTCCAAATAGTATTTTTTTCTTAGATTGAAATGAACCATGAACAACTTTCTTAATAAGACATTCTTCATTGTCACATAGATTGTAAGCATCCCCTAATCTACAATTCATTGAATGAGAAGTATTTGCAAGCAGGTGTAACCATTTAGTATCTTTAATTTATGCTTAAATGTAGCATTTTGGATGTAAAATCTGAATTGCTGGTATCTTAAATAACAAGGCAAAGCTGTTATCTTGCATTGGAATTTCACACCACATGTAATATTGGGAATGGTAGAAACTCATTAATACATCACCTCCTGTTATTCTGCCTGGCTTATAAGTATGTTCTACTAGTAGAAAATTTCTCACTGTAGATGTACTTACACTTTAATCTGAGCCATATAATTAAGAATACAAAAGGTACAACACAGTAAGAAAAATACCTAGAAGTGCAGAAATAAAGGCTTGGTTTTAATACTTCCTCTATCAACAGATTCAGGTGGCAGAAAAGGAAAAGCTTAGTACTTAACTACATAAAATGGCCAGGGAAAAGACACAGAACAAGCTCAGACAGCAGCATTGAAGAACGAAGGAAAAGGCACCAGAATTTTCAGCTGAAAGGAGTTTCAGTGAAGTCTTTACCAACAGTAAATATTCCAAAAATTCAGGGTCTAACCTTGCTCCTCTCAGTCACACAAGGAATTGCCCTCAGATGCAGTGACAGATTTTGCATGAGTTGGTTTGCATGAGAAGAAGAGCTACCAATAATAATGCTTTAAAAATGGAAAACACAGCTTATGCTGTCTTTGTAGTGTAGCCATCTATATACTGTGAGTGATTTATAGTTTGGGTTTTTTCCAATTTACATAACAAACAACAGGAAATTTAAAAATATAAAAATTAGACCTAAATATGAGCCCAGTTCACAAGTTACTACACCACTTCACTTCATACAGTTTAAAAATTAGATACCCATCCCCTGGAGAAAGGGTTCATGCCTTACAGCAACAGCATTATAAGTATCAGTCTGAAAGTCTGGAGCCCTAAGGACTGAGAAAAGTTCATGTATCTCGGCGTGGGAAGGATCCTCTCAGTGGAAGCAAGGATCTCTGCACAGGAGGGCTGACGTCAGTGGAAGTGGGAGGGAAGTGGTGATGGGAAGTTTGTCGGGAAATGATTGAGGACAGTTTCAGTGGGAACAGGGAGGATTCAAGAGAGGGTGGATGGCCTCCGTGGAAGCATGGACAGAAAGTGTGGGAGTATCAAAGGGAGGGAGTGCTCATGTGTTCCAAGGGAAAGGAATTACCAGACAGGGAGGAAAAGAGCAGACAGCTTAATGGACTAAATAACGTGCTGTTAACTGCTGAAATGAGATCCACTTCAGCACTGCAGGTGCCATATAGCACACAGCCTATGCAGAATTATGCAACATGGGTTTGCAGTGACTGCAAAATTCACAGGCAATTTCAGGGTTTGCATGCAGAAAACTTACTGGCTGTAGGGGCATGGATTTAAACTGGCTGCCCCACATCAGCTGATAGATCAAAAGACTATTTCACATTCGGTCCTTCTGACTTGGGAGTAATTTTAATTTCAAACAAATGAAGTTTGGATTTACTCTCTGATCCCCTTGCACCCAAATGCACATATCCCTGCATTAAATGTACCCGACAGGGAGAGTTACTCAAGGAAAGAGGAAGGAAATCTTACATATGTAAAAGAATGACAGAGCAAAATCAAGGTGCTACAGTGTATATTAATGTGCTGCAGAAGAGCCACACACATACAGGATGTTGGGATAGCGTATGATTATGAATATCCAAGCCAATTCTAAATAAACGCCCATGAAGTCCTCATGCCTTTCAGCATTTACTCCACTTATGTTACAGATTAAACAGTTATTATTCTAACGGAGTTTAAGCAGGTTTCTATAAATCCAAGTACCCTTATCACAAATTCAACTACAAAAATATCTGAAAATCATAACTAATATATATGAAAAGGACAGACTGTCAGAATTTTGAGTCCACTTTCTTGAGATTTTTAGAGTTAAAACAAAAATCAGGGAAACTCCTCTTTGCAACAGTACTGGTTAAGTGTAATTTGATATTCTTTATGTAGCACTGGATAATCACACCCCAGTCCTTGCATCCAAGTCCTGCTCATCTTTCACTACTACAGGGTTTATTCTGCGGAGGCAATACATTGAAAATTAAGGGACGAGTTTCCATGGCTGGTTCACTATTTAAATATGGCACTTATTCCAAGATGCTCATAGTTGTCAAATAAAAGCCACATATGAAAATACTAATTAAGGAGGGAGATACAGGTACCATGACTTAAAAGAGGTCTTCCATTTCTCACATACTGTCACCATATTCATACTGAACAGAAATAGGTATTACAGCATTTACCTCTGCACACACACACTTTCAGGATTATTCTGCAAATTTGGGTGGATTAACTTAGGGTTCCCCATACTAGAAAAGAACACGTCACTTTTTTAGCTACAGTTTATAAATTTATGCAAATCACAAAATACAGTATGCTCACACCACCCATCCAGAAAATTATCCTCTGCTATTTGACCAGGAGAAAGATAAAACATGAACACAAAACCAGAGTAAGTCAGAGGTCAATTAGCAATATATATAATGCCATTTTACATCTAACGTGGGACTTTTTTTTCTTTTTATTACATTTTCTGACTTGAAAAATGTGCAGTATAGCTAGCAAACTGATTCAGTAATACTAATATTAATAGTAAATACTATTGCACTATTTATTATACATGTTTTAATAAACTTAACACTAATGCCCACCGAAGTGAAAACATGAAATCTACACACAGGCCATGTTTTGTTCATAGCTCTAACAGAGCATTCTATTAGCTTTAATCTGAGAATATACAACTTAAAGCACCCTGAAACCAAGTGAAAATGTCACTCAGACAGATTACTGGCAATTCACACAAATTCTGGGTGACACCACCAGCGCCCAAAGCACACCAGGTTTATGGCATTTCGTGTTTGTGTGAAGGGGCCGTAAAGAGTGTACTACATATTCTGAGAAATAGCAATGGTTCTTAGTAGCACCCTAACTCTTACAGTTCTTCCTCAAATCAAAAATCCTTTTAATTACAAAACAGCACAACATCCCGCCCAATGCTCCTTTTACCTTCAGGAATTTCAGGCTCCTGCACATTGTTTTCAATTTTCTCACACTTTTTTTCTTTCCAAACAACTTCACTGAACTGTGAAAACTTCTCTGCAGTGATCCCTCACTCTGGCACAATCTCTGAGACAGCACAGTTACCTTGCACTGCAAATCTGATTGTACTACACACGCTAATGATAAAAGCAGAGAAAGAAATACCACGCTGCCTGACACCTCTAAAGACTATAACAGGATTTTGCACATGAAAATAATGTAGACATGATGTGTCCAACAGATTTTTTATTCAACTGATCACAAACAGAACTCCATTTTTATTTCTCGAAACCCATCTTTCACAGAACTGTGCTAAAGAGTGATGACAAGGGCAGAAAATGTGACTGAGTGATAAAAATCTGAGTGACTGTCAGTGAGATGACAGCATGCATACAAACCAACAGCAACCTATAGTGTCTGGCTGAATTATCCAAACCTAGTAACAAGAATTTGTACAAAGTTCTTGAAGGTGAACAACAAAATTTAACAAAATTATGACTGCTTCCCACACGTGCTTCTGGAAACAGTTTTGAGGGATTTTTCCCCTTAAACAATCACACAGAAGACAAACTCACAGAACAAAAATATTAAAAGACTATTTTTGATTTCGGTTTTGTAACATGCAATTATAATCACTATTAAAAATTCAGCTAGCAAAACAAGTGTCAGGACTTTGATGACAATTTAAGCTTCCTCAGTGTGGTTGCTGTGTTAAACATGCCGTGAGCTCATCTATCGCGTGTGAACAGGGCCCTCAAGTTCATTTCCTGTGTGGTGTTGTTAACACAAAAATTTAGTTCAGTACACCACCATTCAGTTTCATGTTCTGCGTTAAGGATTGTTAATTCCTCCCCAGATCACTACTCTCAAAGTGTCTGCTAATTTTCTACACTTTTTTAACTATGAAACTGATTAAACTATGAACAAAGATTACTGAATCTGAAGGAAAACAATCAAAGAAAATCACCCACATAACTGAAGTAAATTATTCCAGGTCAATACTCTAGAAGTCATCTTAATAAACACGTAAAAAACCCTAAGAAAACAACAAATCATTAGTGTTTCTGTTAGTCTGCAAAACACTTGACATTGAGCTAGATTTCACTTGCATCTCAAGCCTGTATCTTATATTTACAGCGTGTGTATCTCAGTTCTTATCACAGCAATCAGATCAGCCATGTTATATAATATCCCCAGGGCTGCTACAATGTAATTTTTCTTACATTTGCAGCTACTCATTTTTACAAAATAAAAACAGTTTCCAAAAAAAAAGCAAAGAAATAATCCAAACCTATAACATTAGGAGCTAAAGTACAACCCATAAATAAACAGACCATCGATAAAAAGCAAACAGACAAGCAAGCACTCCACACCACTAACTGTCTCACTTCCACGAAAATAATCACTTATCACAATTTTTTTCAGTATGTGTCTGTCAACTTTATACAGTCTTGTGTCCTACACCTCTTCTCAAAAGTATGGGCGCAAACACACGGAAAAAAAACCGCAAAAAAATACCCTATTTGCAGCAACAGACAAGGTCAACAAGTTGTTAATGTAAATCAGTACCCAGAGCAAAACACTCTGCCACCCTCCCGTCAACTTTCCAAATGGAAGAGGTACGCAAAGCGATCAGCCCAGCTCGCAGATCGCTGCAGACCGCGATCTGCCCCTGCTTCCAAAGGACAAGCACAAAGAGCCTCGCGGGACGCCCCGCACGAACACGGGGGTCAGCGCATCCCCCCTGCACGGCGCAGCCCCACCGCGGGCGGAGGGACCCCCGGGCTCAGAAGCAAGACCCGTGCCCCCGGTTCGAACGATCGATGAGGACAATTAACCCCGCTCTCCTTCCCAGAATTAGGAAAACTCATTTTGTGGAACGGAGAAAGAGGCTTGGGTACCTCTACAAAGTCGCCAAGACACTGATTAGTTTATAAAAGAAAGTAAAGCCCAAGCCAGGAAAAGCTCCCGCACAACGGCAGCTCCCTGGGCTCAGCCGCTACAGCCAACTCCTGTTCTGAGAGAAACAGTGCTCGTGTTTAGCACCCTTTTTACCTTAACATTGGATCTGCCGGTCTGGGCCTCTGCCTCCATGCTCTGGCTGTTCTCCCTCTTGTCTTTCTTAGAGGAATTAGTCCTCGCCTCATAAGTGGATGTGTTGTAGCATTTAATGAATAATCCTGGGACGGGGTTGCCTTGCTGCTGTTGAGACATGGTTGTGTTGGTCTGGTGAGGGAAACTGTACTCCTCAGACTCATTGCTACTGTGACAGATCACTCTGCTGTCAGAGAGGTTGGTGCTTGGAACACAGCCCATGCTTTGTGGCCACCTGGGGAATACTTCTAAATTGTATATATATACGTGTATATATATATATATGTATATATATCTTTCCTTCCCGTTGATATTTTCCCCCTGCTTAATTTTTTTTTGTTAACAGGTTGAATCTCTCTCCTGCGTCTCCGCTACACTCTGAAGCATTGCCATCGGTCCCTTCTACACCACCAGAAACGTGTCTGTTCTCCTCGTCCTCCAGGAAACAGGTCCTTTTAGCTCAATCTCAGCAGTGGGCTGGGGAGCTGGAGGGGAGGGAAGGGGGGAAATCAAGAACCAGTCGACTTCGTATTTTCACAGATTATTACTAATTTGTCTAAGCCATCTGAGAATCTTGGTAAGATTTTCTTTCCTTCTCGTACAGGCGAAAAAAAAAAAAAAAAAAAAAAAAAGAGGAGGGGGGAAAAAAGGCAAAAGCAAAAATACCAAAAACCCCCCAAGCCCCAAACCACACACACCCCGGCGGCGTTGGCTCGGCGCTCAGAGCGGCCGGGGGCACGGCACCATCTCCCCCCCTGAGCCGGGAGCACAGCGCATTTTCCACCCGGGCTTGCTCCGCGTTACCGATTAACCCGGGACCGGGCCGGGGGCCGCTCCCCACCTCCGCGTCCGCGCTCCCGCCGAGCAGCGCTCACTCCTCGCGGTCCCACTCGGCGCTGCGCTGTGCCGGGGGTGCGCGTTGGGATGTGCTTTGGGGCCAAAAAAAAAAAATCAACGATTTTTTAAAAAATAACAGCGAAGAGCGAAAGCCGCCCGGCCGCCCCGGGGAGCCGGCTGCGCTCCTCACGCCGCGCTGGGCACGTCCCGCG